>OZ005656.1:27396583-27996583 GCA_963930645.1 Salticus scenicus
TTTAAGCAAAAATTAAAGATACACTTTAATAAACAAGTGATTTTCATACGTACTATTTAAATTTAATAAATACAACTTTTGTTTAATGGTTATATGTATTTATGTACAACACACATTAGACGGTTAATATTTATATCAATATTTTTATGATATGAAGTTTTCACAATGTTATTTTCTACTCAAGTTGAATTTGGTGAATTTACAACTTGTTCTGGTTTCAGCATGTGAATGTTTTCCCAAAATAATCTGCATGACAATATTATTGACCCATCTTATGGTGTCAATATAATAAAACAAAATACATAGAATTAACGCACCCTATTTTATTCAGTCGATTTGTGTACTTAGGGTGTTTACAAAGAAAATGTGAAAATAAATTAAAGTGAGCGTACAATACGAATCAATTTTCATCTGCATCCGCCGCATTTAATTCAGCAGAAATTGTGTTTATTTTCATTTTGTCTGTACAATTTAAAGCTCCCCAGTGCACTTTTAAAAGGGCGATAGAATTAACGTAAATGCCTGCAAAACGACTCTTCAGGGAAAAATTCCCTTGTATAATGTATAAAATGTTAGCATTTAGATGTTAGTAATACCAAATAAATGCATAAATTTCACATAGAAGCAGCAAATTACTTGCAAACGGAATTCAGGCTTTTATTTTATTTTTAAGTGTTATAATCTTTTAAACTGAAATAAAAAAGAGACTAGATGGAACCCGTCGAATTCGACGATCACTTTATTGACCGCAATGTTTCAAAAATCGTCACATCATTAGTTAAATGTATTTCAAGTTAAAACATCTAATATAATTTGCGACATTTCTCTTAAAAAAAGAAAGTCATAAATAGAAATACTATACATGACATCACTTTCTACAAAGTGCTGCCAATGGGACATCAAACTGACACCAAATAAACAGTTGCTATCTTTTATTTTCTATTTCGTTTAATACTAAGACTACATGTTAGCTGACCCGCCCGGTGTGCCCGGGCCCGTGGTAATAACCTTAAATGAACCTTAAATTTGTATCATTTTATACCTTTAACTCGATTTTGTTTGAATTTCTGTTTTTAAATAAAAGCATCACAAAAAAATAATCATCTGTAACAAAAAAAATTACCTCAAACAGAACGGAACTCGGGCTTGTGACCCGGTGCCTGCGGCAGCGTATATGCAGGCCGCTAATAACATGAAAAAATTCTCAAAAATTAACCTTTAACCAAACGAACCTCTGACTCGTGTTACCTCTGCCTGTGGCTGCTGCACTGTGTAGCAGGCATGCTACGCACGCGCTGCAAAATCCACTTTCCTCCACCAGGGTGTGCAGTATATTGTATACGAACATAACCAATCGCCTTGAATTTCCAAGACTTTTCAAATAAGGTGTCACTGGTGGTGTCAACTGCAAAATCCTTTAGTTGCACTTTCCACCGCCAGGGGGCACAGTGTGTTCTATACGAACAACACCAACGGTAGGGTTGGAGGATTAAGGCCGATTGACTCCTTATGTGTCCTAGGCCTCCAACGGTAGGGAAATACCAAGACCTTTAAAATAAGGTGTAATATGATAGGGTCGACTGCAAAAATCACCTAGTTCCATTATTAACCACCAGGGGGTGCAGTATATTGTATACGAACATCCCCAATCAACATGAAATTTCAAGACCTCTATCACCAATTGCCTTGGATTTCCAAGACCTTTCAAATAACGTGTCACATAGTGGTGTCAACTGCAAAATCCTTTAGTTGCCCTTTCCACCGCCAGGGGGAACAGTTTGTTCTGTACGAACATCACCAATGATGAGGAAATACTAAAACCTTTAAAATAAGAAGTAACATGATAGGGTCTACAGCAAAATCACCTAGTTCCATTTTTTACCACCAGGGGGCGCATTATATTGTATACAAACATCCCCAATCAACATGAAATTTCAAGACCTCTATCACCAATCTCCTTGGATTTCCAAGACCTTTTAAATAAGGTGTCACATGGGGGTGTCAACTGCCAAATCCTTTAGTTGCACTTTCCACCACCAGGGGGCGCACTGTGTTCTGTACGAACATCACCAACGGTCAGGAAATACAAGACCTTTAAAATAAAATGTAACATGATAGGGTCTACAGCAAAATCACCTAGTTCCATTTTTCACCACCAGGGGTCGCACTATATTGTATACAAACATCCCCAATCAACATGAAATTTCAAGACTTTTAAAATGAGGTGCTACATGTGTGGGTCTAGAACGGATTTCCCTCTCAAACAAATTTCCCCCCTTTCCCCTCCCCTCCAAATCTACTTTCCTTCTTTTTTTCCCCTTTAAAATCGAAAATTCCAAATTCGCAGATATTGATTTTTTAGTATTCGACTCTAGTCCCCATATGTAGAATTTCTTCTCCGTGAAGTAATTTTGAGGTTAGTTAAACTCGTAAACGTGTTTTTAACCCATTTCCCCCCCGGGGGCGGAACCGTTCGACTTTTTTGTATTTTTCTCTTTTCATAGCACATCTACAGACCAAGACCTTTTTTTAGACACCTCAACCAAATTTTTACACCAAGTAGTTCTCTCAATATAGTGGAGACAGACAAAAACATGTTTCAAATTAATATATAGATTTCAAGACCTATCACCAATCGCCTTGGATTTCCAAGATCTTTTAAATAAGGTGTCACATGATGGTGTCAGCTGCGATATCCTTTAGTTGCACTTTCCACCGCCAAGGGGCGCAGTGTGCTCTGTACGAACATCACCAACGGTCAGGAAATACCAAGACCTTTAAAATAAGATGTAACATGATAGGGTCTGCAGCAAAATCACCTAGTTCCATTTTTCACCACCATGGGTCGCACTATATTGTATGCAACAGAAAGTGATTTTTTAGTATTCGACTCTAGTCCCCATATGTACAATTTCTTCACCGTGAAGTAATTTGAAGCTTAGTTAAGCTCGTAAACGTGTTTTTAACCCAAACGGGTGGGAAACGGTTTCCCACCCGTTTCCGCGGGGGGGGGGACCGTTCGACTTTTTTTTATTTTTCTCTTTTCATAGCACATCTACAGACCAATACCTTTTTTTAGACACCCCAACCAAATTTTTACACCAAGTAGTTCTCTCAATTTAGTGGAGACAGACAAAAACATGTTTCAAATTAATATATAGATGACTTTGTTTAGATAAATTGGAAGTGTAATTCATAATAAAATTTATATAAAAATTAATAATAAACGTTAATAAAAGTTAATTTTAAGTTCCTTTTAAATTTTACTTCTTCCTTTTTTTCTTTTTTAAAATTTTCTGTTTTATAAATTTAAATTTCCTTTTATGCAGTTTTGTTTTACTTTATAATATTAAAATGCTTGCACAAAATTTAGGGGGTCTGTTAGATCTCACTCTGATTTTTTTTTTTTCTTTTTTTCAATTTTTATTCATATTCTTTGTATTTGATGAATAATTTATTTATTAAGCTTTGAATGCATGACGAGGCTCACCATTCCTATCTCTTGTTAATTTCTACTTACTACTTTTCTAATGTTTAAATATGTCGTCTTAGCACGTTGTCAACCAAAATTAATCTGTCTTTTTGAGAAATAACATCTCTTTAAAAAAAAGAAAAAAAATCTTTATTGCTTGAAAAAGTTATTTCTCAAAATATATTTGAAAAATTAAAGAAGTGTAGTTAAAAATTCAAAATTCGTTTTAAAAATACTGACGTTTAAATATTTTCCTATTTGGTATAATAGACTGAACCTTTTGGCGTTAATCTAAAACTTTAAATTAATTAACAAAATAATTTTATGTATTTGTGATTAAATAAAATTAATTTTATCCTCAGCAACCGATGCAGTAAATGCCATTACCATATGTTTGAGCAGGGGACACAGAAGGTGTTAACACGAATACGCAAAATTCTTTTTTTAAGTAAAGCATTATTATTTTTTTTTTGAGGAAAGCTTAAATGTGGGATCTATCTATGTAAATAAAGCAAAGTGCTTGTCGGCGGAACACATCCGGGTGGACCTCTCCTATTTTTGACTGGTGTAGATTTAACTACTTTGGTGATGAAAATCGGCCATTTTTTTTAGTAAAAACTGATGAATTTTTTAAAAAGATGCTGCATAGATGCTATACTTTTTAAAAGAGCTCTACAAACTGTTCATTTTTTATGCGGACACTAAACACATCAAGTTATTAGATTTAAAGATATTAGGTTGCAAAGTTTTCTTTTAACCAATTAAAATATGAAAATAAATATTAGCTATAACTTAATTGTTGAAAAAAAAAATGCGAGTTCATTTTCTTTTATCTTCTTTGACATAAAAATAAATACATTTAATTAAACGAGAACATAAAAAAATTGTAAAAAATTAAATTATGTATCTCACAAAAATTGACGTCATTATCACTTCAAAAAATTTCTACACATTGATAAAGTGCTAATGTAGTTCTATAGCTATAAGATTCAACAGAAAATTTAAAAACATGGTACACAAAAAGTTCTTTTATATCTTATAATTATTTATAATTTTGTTACCATTTCGGCAATGAGTTGATATGGGTATATCGCAAATGCATAAGTAAACATTTTGGCGAGAAACGTCCGAGCTGCTTCAGTGTCAAATTTCAAATTCTGCCAAGAGGTCCAAGATGTTTCAATGTTTTTGCACAATTTTTCTCAATTTTATTTTAAATATTTTTGTAATGCGAGTGGGAAGAAAAGGAAAAGCATTTTTTTAATTTGGTCTAATTATACAAAATATCTCCATGCAAAATATTATGCGTTTCCGTTCTGTTTATTATCAAAAAGAAAATGACTTTTGTTTGAAAAAAGACTTTTCAACAAAAACAACTTTTTTTGACTTTTGTTTTCAAAAAGAAATGACTTTAGTTTTTCCTATATTATTGACATCTCTATAAATTAAATTATCCAGTACCAAGACGTTGCGGTGAAGAAGTCTCTGACGAAGGCAGCGAGGGCTCGAAGCGAAGTTTTTAAGCAATTTTAATGTATTTCCTTTTTAGTTTTAATTTGTAGAACGGTATAAAAAATCTTGATTATTTTTTAAATTCATTTAAATATAGTGACCAGCGAAGAGGGCAAAGCCTGCTAGATTTCTTATAAGGAACTTTCATACGGCTCGCTAGCAATATCTAATTACAAATGAATAACTAATTTCAAAACGCCTTTTTTCGTCTTTAGCGTAGTTAGCCAAAATCTAATAATGTAGTGATTAGATTTATGATGCAATGTTATGAATTAGAAATTTTCTAAAAATTATTTCATTATACCATATTATTATAATTATTTCACCATAAACTTATAAAAACTTGGAAAGTAGATTTCAGTATTCAAATAAATTCTTTTTTACTAATTAACACTTGCGAATGGAATATATGCTTGATGTGGTTATACGTATTTAAACATAATCATTATTATTTTCAATATATAGAACAATTACACTCGGCGGATTTTCGTCTGCTTCGAGACTGTATATGTAGGAGATTTCGAAAACAGCCTCCACAATTTTATAATTGACCAATCTTATTGCCTCAATGTAAAGAAACGAAATCCAAGTAAATTAACGCACCCAATTTTATTCGGTCGATTTGTCTGTTTATGGTGTTTACAAAGATACTGCGAAAATAAATTAAAGTGAGCATGTGAATCAATTTTCATTTGCATCCACACCATTTAATTTAGTTGGAATAGTATTTATTTTCTGTTTGTTTGAACAATTTAAAGCTCCCCAGCGCACACTTAAAAGGGCGATAGAATTAATGCAAATGCCTGTAAAACGACTCTTCAGGGAAAAATTCCCTCCTATATTGTATAAAATGTTAGCATTTAGATGCTAGTAACGCAGAATAAATGCATGAATTTCACATAGGGGAAGCAAATTACTTGCTAATGGAATTGGGCTTTTATTCTATTTTGAAGTGCTTAAATTTCTTTCAAATAAAACAAAAATGGGATTACATTTATTTATATAAATCAGTAATGTATTTTTTATTGAAAAAATAGTATTAAATGTGCTTCATATAATTAATTCTTAATTCTTAAATAAAAGTCTATTTTTAAGATACTTTTTAAATTGAAATTTTTTTTTTTTTTTTGGTAAACTAAATAAAGTTTAATGGAATCACCAGTTTAAAGCATCAAAAATCGAAAATATTTTATATATATATATAATTTTTTCTACACTGAAATACATGCCAGGCAAAAAAGGAGAACAAAAATCACTTTTTAAATGTAAAAAACAGGTATCAGAAATATTGAGTTTTATTTCTCCTATGCACACGTGATTTTCGATTCGCAAAACGTAAAATAAGAAAATGTGACCGAATTTATTCACACCAACAATACATAAAAATGATTAAAAATTCAAAAAATTCCACATTCAACGCGAAGCAAGTTTCTTTTTCTGATGTACTAAATTATGTTTTTCTCATTTTTCCAAAAATCCGGAATTCGGACTTGCTCCCTACTTTAAAATGGTGATTCAGTTTTACTTTATATTACTAAAATGCTTGTACAAAATTAAAGAGATTTATTAAAACTCACTTTGATCTCAAAAAGGCAACTCTTTTTCATTACTTGCATTTTTTCCCATTTTCTTTGCATTTGATATAAAAATTTTCATTATATTGGGTGAGTGCAAAAATTCTACGTGTTTTTATTACCCATAAAGAAGAGCAAATAAAAGCAAATTGAACAGTACCTATTACTGTGCATAATCCCCATTGCTATCTATGACATCTTGCCACCTTTTTTGTAGGAGATGAATCTCACGGCGGTAAAATTCCGGCGGTTTCGAGTTAAAAGAGTCTTGGATGGCAGTTTTCACAGCATCAAGATCATCAAAGATTTTCTGACTGAAGGAATTGTTTAATGCACGAAATATGTGATAATCAGTTGGTGCCAAGTCAGAAGAATAGGGAGGGTGGAGTAAAACCTCCCAGCCAAAGCCCAGTAACTTTTGGCGAGTGATGACAGCAGCAGGTAGCCTGGCGGTATCGTGATGAAGGATAAAACCACGACGATTCATGAGACCTGGCCGCTTTGCTACCAAATTTGAATGCAGCTTGTCTAACTGTAGACAGTAGAAAGCAGCATTGATGGTTTGGTTGAGTGGCAGGAGCTCCCAGGGAATTATTCCCTGCACATCCCACCACACACTCAAAATACCTTCTTAGGATGAAGTTCAGCTTTCGAAGTCCATTAAGGCAGTTTAGAAGGGCGACACACAGTCCTACGATGCTTTACGTTGCGGTACATAATCCACTTCTCATCTCCTGTCACAATTCGTGTCAAGAACGGGTCATTTTTGTACCAGGAAAGCAAGGAAACACAGAAGGCGATTCGGTCTTCCCGTTAATTAGCTGTCAGGTAATGTGGAATCCACCAATCCAACTTTCTCCTAAAACCCAACTTCACCAGACGTCTTTCGATCATTGTCCGGTGTACGTTGTAGGTCTCCGCTAATTCTTGCACGGTTGGGTTCGGGTTGTTCCTTATGGTTTGGTCAATATCGTCGTCTCCAACGTGTGTTTCAATATTTTATTTTAACATTTACAATAAGCAGACATTCATCTTCATCGATATTATACAGGGTGCCCGCTTAAATCTGTTCTAACCCATTCAACTGCTGAATGGCTGCAGCTATTCTCATAGTAGCTTTGCGATTGCAAATGCGTTTGTTTACAGCGCCAACTAGTGAAAAACAGCGGAGTTCCTTCAAAAGTACTTCCAGATAGGGAAAAAGGAAACTGGAAAATTGCAAGGCATCATCGACTCAGTAAAAAGAAATCCCTCGTAGGTATAAATGTTAAAAACAAAACGCTTAAAATTTTCATTTGCTTGTATGCATATTCCTATATTGTTACATGATAAAACGATTTTAGAAGGATAAAAAAAAGCTAGTTATTATAATATACCTTAATTTCCATGTTCCAACTTCTGTCCGTTAGCTGCAATGTATATCTGGACATCGTTTGAATTTTACGTAGCATACGTGTCACCTGGTACACTTCAACATATCCAACGTTAAGTTAAAACGAGTTTCCAAATATGCATTTCAGCTTAGGAGCAGAAGTTTAAATATTGAAACAAAAGTATCTTGTGATACCTAGTTTTATTTTGTTCTTTCTATGATCGTGTTATTAACAAAAAGTAGAAAAATACGGACAAAAAAATGCACATTTTAAGCGTTCTTTTTTTAGCATTCAGGTATATGAGAGATGTCTTTTCTTTCTAAATAGATAATACTCAACTTCTTTCTAGTTAACTTTTTTTCTATTATCAAATACCTTTTTTGAAACAGGAACGCTAACTCTACAACTTTCTTCGAAGTGCCTCTATAAGCGGTGGCATCTAATAGTGCATAGACATTTTACTATTCCTATACGTAACATTTATGGAAATAGCTTCAGCTATTCAGCAGTTAAAAGCTGATAATGCCTCATCTCGACTACAGCCGTGGTTCATGTTATTCTACGGGAAACATGTTATTCTATTTGTTTCCATAATTACTCAGTACCTAATGTTGCTTTTAAAATTCTATTTTCAGATTCAGAAAATTTACAATCGTTAAATAAATATTTTTTCCCCAAAAAATGAATTTCTAAATTTTTAGTATTTGATTTTAAGGCTGAAAAAAAAAAAAAAAAAAAAAAGAAAAATGTACTTATATAAAATTCGCATTTTTTATCTCAAAATTATAATATAAAAATTACAAAGAAAAATCCAATTTGTCGAAAATGAGTACTTATTTAACAGTTCCAAATTTTTTGAATGTGAAAAAAAAAAGTATTAAAGTAAATACACTACGTAATGAGTAATTGTGAAAACAAATTTTCCCTTTGAATAATATGGTGCTTGGCCGTCGGCGGGATTAGATATTGTCCCCTCTTAATTGGTTGAGAACGGACTTTTGTGGGCACCGTGTATATGCAAGACATTTCCAATAACTATCGGTATAATATTATTATTGAACCATCTTATTGTCTCAATATAATGAAATAAAACATTTAACGCACAAACTAAATTAACGCACCTCATTTTATTCGGCTGGCTTGTCTAAAAATCGTAGAAATAAGTTAAGGAGAGCAGATGAATCCATTTTCATCTGTATCCCCGCATTGAATTCAGTGGGATAAGTATTTACATTCTGTTTGTCTGTACAAATTACTACTAGAGTCTCTGGAGTACCTTTAAAAGGTGATAGTATTAATGCAAATTGTAAAATGTACCTTCAGTGAAAAACTTTCTTATATGCTGTATAAAATGTTTGCATTTAGGTATTAGTAGTGCAGAATAAATACATAAATTTGTTAAAGAAGTAGCAAATTATTTGCAAATGGAATTATTTTAAAGATCTTAAAATCCTTTTAAATGAAATAATAATAATAATAAAAGATTATTTTATTTAGATAAATTAGTAATATTTTTCTAAATAAAATTAATATTAAATACGTTTCACATAAATCAACTATAAAACACACACACACACACACACATATATATATATGTATTAATTTTAAGATCCCATTTAAATTATATACTTTTTGAAACTGTCTGTTTAACCCTACAAGGCTCAATTTTTTTTAGTGCGCGACAAAAATATATAGGTTGTAATTAGTGATCAGAAGATAGGGAAAACTTATAAAAATAAAAATAAAACCATATTTTACGGAAAAATCAACTTTTTTGCTCAACGCACCGTATGTGCAACATGAATAAAAATATGATTTACTAATACGTTTACTATTGTAATATAAAAAATACAACTTACCTCTGCAAAATATACACTTCGTTATAACACACAGTATTTTTTTCGAGTCAAAACTGGTCAATAACTATTCTTTTTTTAATTTTTGAATTCAGACAAACGACTAACGTATCACTTTCATTCAAATTTCACACTGAGTGCACCATAACAAAAACACGAACGAAATCTTTAGGTAAAGATTCGCATTACTACATTGCTAAATGTCAGTAGCTTCTATCAAGATGTCAAGAGATGTCGCTACTAATAGTTTTATAGCTATAGGAACGATTAAAGTCGGTGTTCCACATATGGAACTGGGTGCCTTGTAGGGTTAATGAATTTTAGTTTACTTTATGAGTTTAATTTTACTTTGTATTAATAAAATGCTTGTGGAAAATTCAAAAGATTTATTTAAAAGTACTTTGATATCAACAAGGCAAAATTTTTGAATTGTTTGATTTTTCTTCCATGTTCATTGTATTCGATAAATAATTTATTCATTAAAACTTGTATATATCACGAGAGTTACTATTTTTACTCTAGTTAGTTTCTGGTAATAGTTTTCTAAAATTTAATTTTGACACATATCTAAACTATCTATTAAAATATGAACTTAATAAAAAATCATGTCGTGCCTTTTATTTTATTTATTTATTTATTTATTTTCTTTTTTTAATTACTTTATTGGTTAGAATTGAATTATAAAATTCAAGAAGTATGATAAAAAATTCAAAATCAATTTTCTAATACTACTGAATAATCAACTTTAAAATACTTACATTTGCTTGTAGCGTAGTAAGCCAAAAATTAACAATGTAGTGATTAGCTTTACGATACGAAATTCTGCACATTATAAATGTTTAAAATAACTCTTGCAAGTAAAATGTTTTAAATTAGAAATTTTCTAAAAATTATTTGATCAATCTAAAATTTACAAAAAATGTAAAATTATGTATGTAGTGTTTAAATATTTGTTTCTTTACTTATTTATATTTTTGTAAATGAAACATAAGTTGGATAGTTATAAGTATTTATGCACATAACCGTCATTATTTTTAATATTTATAACTTCTTCAATAATTACAGTAGGTGGACTTTCATCTTTACAAAGATTATTTAAGTGACACATTTCCAAAACTATCTGAAAGCCAATAATTTTGACCCATTTTATTATCACAATATAATGAAATAAATCTTGATTTGTCTATTTGTGATATTTACAATGATATCGCAAAAATAAATTAAATCGAGCATGTGAATAAATTTTCCTTTGAATCCACCACATTTAATTCAGCGGAAATAGTACTTATATTCTATTTGTTTGTAGAGCTCCCTAGTGTCTATTTAAAAGGTTGATATAATTAATGTAAATGCCTGTAAAATAACTCTTCAGGGAAAAATTCCCTTGTACAATGTATAAAATGTTAGCATTTAGATGTTAGCAATGGAGAATAAATGCACAATTTTTACGTAGAAGTAGCAAATTACTTGCAAATGGAATTCGGCCTTCTATTCTAATCTGAAGAGCTGAAAATACTTTTTAAAGGAAATGTCAATAGGATTATTTTGTCTAAAAATATTGATAATGTATTTCCTACTAAAATTTAATATTGAATACATATCTTAGAGATTAATTATCAACGTAAATAAAAATTTAATAAATAATCAATTCATAAATTTAATAAATAATAATAATAATAATAATAATAATAAAACTAATATAATAAATAACTGATAATAATAATCAAATAATTCCCTTTAAGTGTTACATTTTTTGAAATTGTCTTTTTTTTTTTTTTCTTAAATAAATTTTAGTTTCCGTTATGCAGTTTAATTTTACTTTGTTTCATTAAGATGATTGTGGAAAATTTCAGAAATCTGTTAAAACTCACTTTGATATCAATAAGGTAACACATTTTTACTAGGAAACTCGTGTGAAATTTTCACACTTTATTTCTTTTCTTATTAACATTTAAAACTTGAAACTCGTAAACCTCTTATATCAATTTTCTCACTCAATTTGAAATGAAATTCATCAAAAGCCAATTTATTATAAGAACCAAATTAATATTCCTTGATAGTGAAACCAAAATCATCCAAAGAAAAGTTTCCAAATAAAATTCATGTTTGAGAACCCAATTCTCATATATCCCCAGGCAGTATAGATTTAGTATAAGACCTCTATGGCAATTTTTTTGTTGCAATGTCGGCAATGATTTTTTACTTATTTATTTAATTTAGCAAAATTTTCTGTATAAAAGAAAAAAAAAGAAAAAAAAAATCTAGTTCTTATTTTGATTATACTTTTGATTATTACGTTTTTCAGTCGATTTATGACAATAATTCATAATCTGTTTATATCTGTTGATACTTTAACATTACTAGCTTTAAATTGATGCTTGCAAATATTATAAAGATGCAACTTTTAAAAATGCATTTTTCTATAAAATGACCTCACTAGACAAATGTCGTCATTTTTCTGATGAAATCTTTGAACTGAGTCCGCGTGCTTAAATTTTGCCCATGTATAAATATTATTCTTTATTGTCGCATATTTTATTAATTATGTCACTATCATATCATTTCAACAAAATTTAATTATAACCGGTCCACGTTTGAAAAATAGTCCATAGATTGTTTGTATTTTTCTTCATATGCCTTGTATTTGATATGTAATTTTTCAGTTACTCTTTTAATGTATCACGAGGTTTAAAATTTTTAATTATATTTAATTTTGACATCACAGGAAACTATTTTTTGAAATTTGCACTTTACAATAAAAAGTAATGTCTAGCTACATAAAAATTTCATTAGCGCTTGAAAATGCCAAAATGCATCCGAAATATTCCAAAAGTGTGGTGAAAAGTTCAAAATTCGTTTTTTAAAGTTAATGAATTATTAATTTTAAGACACTTATTTTGTCTTTAGAGTACTTGCCAAAAAATTAATATTGTAGAGATTAGCTTCGTGCATAACAAAATTTTGCATGTTTGAAATAACAATTGCAATTATAAATGTTCTAAAGCAGAATTTTTCTAAAAATTATTTGATTGATCTAAAGTTTATATAAACGTAAAAATTATATTTTAGTATTCAAGTAAATTCTTCTTCACCTATCTATATTTGTAAATGGTTTATTTCTTTGATGATTATAAATATTTATGCACATAACCATTATTATTATTATTTTTTTTTTTATATTCACAACTTTTTTTAACAATTAAACTAGGCAAACTTTCATTTTCCCTAAGATTATGTATGCCAAATAATTCTTAAATAATCCAAATTACGTAACTATTGACCCATCTTTCTGTCTCAATATAATGAAACAAAATACAAATGAATTAACATCCACCATTTTACCATGCCGATTTGCCTATTTCCAGTGTTTGCAAAGATATTGTGAAAATAAATTAAAGTGAGGATGTGAATCAATTTTCTCGTACACATACACAATTTAATTCAGTTGGAATTGTATTTATATTTTGTTTGTCTGTACAAATTAGAGTTCCCCAGTGCACTTTTAAAAGGGTGATAGAATTAATGAAAATGCCTTTAAAGTAACTCTACAAAGAAAACTTTGCTTATATAATATATAAAATGTTAGTATTTAGATGTTAGTAGTGCAGAATAAATGCATAAATTTTCCATCGAAGCAGCAAATTATTTGTAATTAGAATTGGGGTTTATGTTTTGTTTTGAAGTACATAAAAGCATTTTAACTAAAAGGACAGTAAACTAATTGGTTTAGAAAAACTAAATCCCTTCTTTTCTCTCAAAAAGTTAATATTATATAATTTTGAAACAAATTATTTATGTACGTAAAAAAAAAAAAAAAGTTCCATTTCACAAAATATATTGTTTAAATACTTCCTATTAAATTAAATTAAATTTGAATAGTAAATTTATTTATTTTATTAAAAAGCCCGCAGAAAATTTAAGAGATATTACAGAATTCATTTTGAAATGATATATTTTATTATTTTTTAAAGGAAAAATACACTTTTTTCATTCGGAAAAAAAAAAAAAAAAAGGTGAAGTATCTCTGTTTAAAAAATTTTTTAGCTCTTTTTCTCAAGTATTCACAAATGCAATCTTATTAACATTTTCTAACAAAGTTAAAAAGTGTTAACCCTTAAATGCATGAATTTATTTTTAATAAGTAACATTTGAAATCAATCGGGAAGTGAATGTAGTTAATGGAAAAAAAAGCTACATTTATCTTGCATAAATATATCGGTATAAAAAAAAAAAAAAAAAAAAGGTTAAATTTCACAAAATGTTTAAATACTTCCTATTTAATTAAATTAAATTAAATTTGGATTGTATATTTATTTATTTTATTAAAAAGTCTGCAGAAAATTTAAGAGGTATTACAGAATTCATTTTGAAATGATATACTTTTTTATTTTTTAAAGGAAAAATATAGTTTTTTTATTTGGGGGGGAAAAAAAGATTAGGTATCTCTGTTTTTAAAAATTGTTTAATTCTTTTTCTCAAGTATTCACAAATGCAATCTTATTAACACTTTCAAACAAAGTTTAAAAGTGGTAACCCTTATATACATTTTTTTTTTTTAATAAGTAACATTTGAAATCAATCGGGAAGTCGATGTAGTTAATGGGGGGGGGGGAGAAAGAAATAAAGCTACATTTATCTTGTATAAATTTATGGGTGTATGCAAAAATATAAACATTATTCGTTACTCTTACCTTGTTTTTATTTGAAAATTTTTTTCCTATATGTTTTTATTATTTTTTTATATAAATAATCGTAATTCGTAACCTCGTCCCGAAATGAAATTGTACTCAGATAATGTGCCAATAATGAAAATTGTCTCACACGTGAAGAAAAAAACTGTGAAAGGTTTAGTTGCGTTCGGAAACGATAAAATAGTTTTGGTAAAAAAAAGAAAAACTATGTAAAGGTTGCTACATAAAGAGATATGAATTTTAAACATACGATATCTACATTGCTTTGCATTCAAGGGTTAATGTGTATGGTTTGTTTGCCTGAATGTTGGCGCTCCAACTGCCGCAAATATTCCCAGAATTCCTTTAAACTGATATATGTTATATTTACAAGAGACTTGGTGTTAGATGAATAAATATAGGAATAATAAACAACGTCTTGAAAGCCAAAGGGAATAATAAACTAGCAGACAGCTGTTTCTGCAGCATTTAACGTACCGTCATCAATGCATTAAAATAAAAAAAAAGAAGAAAAACTATGTAAAGGTTGCTACATAAAGAGATATGAAGTTTTAAACATTCGATGCAGATCCACATTGCTTTGCATTCAAAGGTTAATGCGTATGGTTTGTTTGCCTGAATGTTTGCGCTCCAACTGCCGCAAATATTCACAGAATTCCTTGAAACTGATATATGTTATATTTACAAGAGACTTGGTGTTAGATAAATAAATATAGGAATAATAAACAACGTCTTGAACGCCAAAGGGAATAATAAACTAGCAGACAGCTGCTTCTGTAGCGTACCGTCATCAAAGCGTAAAAAAAACAAAAAACAAACAAACAACACTGTAAAAAAATGTTGTAAATTTTCCTGCACTTTCTGTTGTATGTTTTCAAGCATTGGCGCTTTTTTAATAAATTCAAGCACTAAATGTTGTAAAATCGACTTCCTGTGGACTTTAGACGCGAACATCTGCGCTGAAACATAAAATCTGTGTCTCTGAACTTAGATGCAGATGCACGATGAATGAATGAAGAGAAGATCATGGAACGAGCAATTCCCGTTCATCAAAAAGGTTAGCTATTAATTTTTTATTAATATTTTGTATTGATTAATGGTACTTTTACTTAATATTTTTAATATTTTATTTTGAACTTGCAAAATGAGAAAATTTCACATATTAAATATTCGTATTTTGCAGCTTCAAAATAAAATATAAAAAATTTAAAAAATATGTTTTTTAAAAAGGCCCGTCAATTTAATAGCTGAGAATTTTCAGAATGTGAAAACAGAATTTAAAAATATTTATTTGTTAATAAGTTATTTGTAAAGAAAAATTTCCCGTAGAATAACATTAGCTTCGGCTTCCTGCGGCGGTGAGTGAAGAGGGCCCTTAAAGCTTTTTTTTTTTTTTTTTTTTTTTTTTTTTTGTGAGGCGAATTTATTATTATTATTATAATTACTTTCCTTGGAAATCGGATTATGGTCTGGTTATTCTTTGATTAGCCAAGTCAAATTGTGAACATTTTTTTTTTTTTAACTATAGTAATTAGAAATTCGTTCAATATAAATGTAGCTGCATAAAATATGTAAGAGTATTAAATATACACCTGTTTCAGATATTTTTATTTAACACATACATTAAATGTAAACTTATGAAAAAAGCGGAATGTTTGTTTGTGAGTGCTTTTGCGCTCAGGCTATTAATCGCACAGCTAACACATTTTGTCAAATAGATAGCTAGGACGACTGTACACCTCACTGATATATTTTCAAATTTCTAATTTTAATCTTTTTTCTTTTCATTTTCTTAAATTTATTCTTTAGTTTTATTCGTCAGCATCTCTTAGCAGCACGGTTGTTACATTATGTTTTATAATATATATATATATATATATATACATATATATATATTCCTTTGAGAAGGATACTTTATTTATTTATTGTATTTATCAGAAACAAATGGTAGTGTGTAAAAAAGTTTAAACGTCTTGAATTTTAAATTTAATTAAAATGTATTTGTTTTTATTAAATTTTTTTGAAAAGTAATATATATATATATATATATATATATATTGTGCTAACTGAAATCAAATTGTAATAATTTAGAGAGATCGAGGTCTATAAAATACATGGTTTCAAAACTCAAATGTGTAGTTGATACTGAGCTACAGTCATTTTTTAAAATTGTAGTTCTTGAGTAATAGCAGCTCCACGATTTATCCGATAAATACCGAAATTGAACTGCTTTAGAAAGTCTTAAAAAACTTCTTATTAAATTACAGATCAAACTGAACGGAGATATTAAAAAATAAATTTATATATATTTATTTAAAACTATTACTTAATTATTAAAATCAAAATATTTGTGTTAGGAATTTCTTTTTTTTCTTTCTTTCTTTTTTTTTTTTTTTTTTTATTTTGTAAAAGAAACCTTGAATTTAAAATTTTATTGACAAATAAAATAGTAAACTGCATTAAAAAAAAAAAAAAAAAATTGAAAATCTTGATTATTTTTTTATCTATTACAAAAATTTTATGTCAATGAATCAAAAGTAAAGAAAACCTGAACTTAAGTTATTTAATTAAAAAAAAAAAAAAAAAAAAAAAAGAAAAAAGAAAGAAAGAAAGAAATGTCGACTGATCTAAAACTAAAAATGAATTTTAAAGCACCGTGTTTATTACATTCTCAATGTATTTATGTAAGAAAAAAAAATATATATACACATTAAAAATTTTGACAGTGGGATTTTAATGTATATCTATGTTTTGAGGTTTCCTGAATTCATTCTTGGTAATATACGATTACGTGCGTGTGTATATATATATGTTTGATTGAACATCATAGTCTCTAAACGCTTTCTTTGTTCGTTTGAGCTAAAAATTTAAGATTGTGTTACTGTCGGATGAATTGCAGATTGTATAATGATATATTTTAAAATATGCATGCGCGTAGAACTTGTAATTCTTTTATAAAAACACACACACACAAAAAAAAAAATATTATTATTTATCATGGCCTAATGGCTCAAAATATTTGTATGCTAGCATCTAACCTAAACATTCGATTCAGGTAACATTGAGAAGGCTTGTTACAGGTCACCATTGACAGAAATATACAGACTTTTATGATTGCGGGACAAAGTTTACTTAGGGATACGGAGTCGAATTTTTATATAATACGATATATAGACTCAAATAATTTGAAATTAGTGTTAATGATGCTAAATTATTTAAAGAGAATAGGGCTGATATACGTTACTTTGAATCTTTCATTCGCTAAAATACGATTACTATTAAAAAAAAAAAAAAAACCATGCATATTATTTGTAGTTCTTTTACAGGGAAACAAATATTAACAAGTATTTATACCCTATGACTAATTTCCTAAAGTGCATTAAGTTATTTAAAAAAGAATGAAACCGATATAGGTTTTATTAATTTTTTACAGTATCGCTTTTACTGGAAATTACAGGTTCCCAATTAGATATTTTGCAGTGACACACAAAACAATTAAGATGTAATAGCAAAAGCTATAAACATGGGAATAAATTTTAAAAACGCTATTGTAACTTTTACAATTGTCTGACCACTGAAATGTTCGGGAATTTATTTTTTACTTATTATTAGTATTTTTTTTTTATAAAGCCTGGTAATTTTTAAATGTACCAACGGTCGTTTAAAAATTTCAATTTAATTAGCGCAATAGCAGAATTATTAATTAAAATGCCATCTGTAATGATAATAATTAATCTTAACAATGATCAGACATCATGAAAGGGGCCTTGAATTAATTGATAAACAATTACGTATGGTTGGTTGCGTTTAACGTCCCACTAGTGCTCACAGTAGGCAATTAATTAATACGAAATGAAGCCTTATAGAAAGTAAAAAATATTGAAAAAGTTACTATAAATTTCTACTGAGATACTGATATATAAGATCGTATGTAATAAATATGACAAAAAATGAAAAATAAAATAAAATAGCAACTTGAAGAAGGAGCAGAGGCTACCACGGCATAAGACTCTTAGAGCGTATTATGCCAATTTGGCGTAAGCTCAATTTTACCAAATGTGTGCAAATCTCTGTGATTACACAGAAGAAAAAATTAAAATGAAGATAAATTTAATTAATTAACAAAATAATTATATGATTAAAATGTAGAAAACACAGTTTTTTATTTGGTTCAAATGAGATTAGTGAGTAATGTTAAAGATAACAGTAATTACGTAGATAATGTTTCATGTTAGTTAAAGATACTAATTACTTGATTTCAAATTTACATAATAATCCGTTATCTTAATCATCTTCACATACAACCTTACTTTTTAAAATATACAAATTCAGTGATGTTAATTAAAACTTTTGTTATTTATCAATTATTTTTATTACATTCATTTTATATCTGAATATATCTTTTTATCCATAAATGTTATATAGTAATGGTAATTATTAAAGATAGATTTGTTGTAATATACTTTAAAACCAAATAAGTATGGAGGCAGAATATAATACATGGACATAGTATGCAGAATGAAATATATCAAAAATTTAAATGTAATTCAAATACAGTGGTTGAAATTAATTTAATTTTTCCGTAGGTAATGGAAGTATTGTATTCGGTCCAAAAATTCGATATCGAGTTTTCACCTGGTTTACACGTTTTAAGGTCCCCTGAGTCCAAAAAAAGGGTTTTCGACAGTTGGTCAGTGTGTGTGTGTGTGTATGTATGCGTATAGTGTATGTGTTTGGGGAATCTTCTGGCTATTATATCTCCGAAACTATTTAAAAGAGAACTACAAAACTTCAGAATTGACACAGGTTTGGTGTACAGATGAAGTTTCCAAATTTTGGTGAAATTTGGAAAACAGGAAGTAGGCCATCGGAAACCGGAAGTGAGACCGTAAGTCCATATCTCAAAAACGACTTTAACGATTTTCTTTAAAGTTGCTATATAAACACTCAATTAGATGCCCTTTCGAATGATATAGTTGGTTCATTCCGGAAAATTGTTAGGCGTTCTGTATAAATAGCTCAATTTCAGGTCTCACAAGTGCGTTCCGTTAAAAACGGTTGTACGGATTTTTTTCAAACTCGGCATAATAACTCTTTTTTAGATATACTTTCATATGTAATTGTTTTCTGATCAAAAATTTATTTTGTTAAGTTTTGATGAAAGCCTGTATCTCAAAAACTGCTCTAATGATTTTCTTGAAAATTGTTACGTAAATTAGTTTTAGATATCCTTTCTCATATATTACATGGGTATTACAGGAAAAATAGCTGTCATTTTGCTTAGGTCGGCTAATTTTAGATCTCGGAAATTGGTGTTTCAAAAAATAGCTCTATCATTTTTTTCTGTTATTTTCTAACTTGCCATGTAAACTTTGTTTTATGTGTCTTCACTCTTCTCATGCAGGAAAAATTTTAGTTTTCAATAATTCGTTTGGTTAATTTGATGTCTTCTGATCATATTATCTTAAAAAAAAAAAAAAAAAAACCATATAATACGTGTGGGTAAAGGAAGTCGTGTTGTTGTTTTACATCAGATTTTTAAATATTATAAAATGTTACCTGACATATAATTATCGATACCTTTAATATTATTAATTAAACTCAAATCTAAAAGGAAAAAAAAAAATATGCTCTTTACATTTTGTTATATAACTACTATCTTAATTAATTAAATTTACATTCATTTTTACTTTTTTTTACTTCTATTACCCGACTACCATAGGTAATGGAAGCATTGTATTCGGTTCAAAAATTCGATATGGAGATTTCACCTAATTTACATGTTTTAAAGTCTCCTGAGTCCAAAAAAGTGTTTTTTGGCAATTGGTCAGTGTGTGTGTATGTATGTGTGCAGAGAATCTTCTGACAACCATATCTCCGAAACTAACAAAGATACAGCTACAAAACTTCAGAATTAAGACAGAATTGATGTACAGATGGATTTTCCAAATTTTGGTGAAAATTGGAAAACCGGAAGTGGGACATCGAAAACGGGAAGTGGGGCCGTAATTCCGTATCTCAAAAACGGCTCTAACGATTTTCTTAAAAACTGTTACATAAATCCATTTTAGATATCCTTTCTCGTTTATTTTACGTGGTTATTACATTAAAATTAACAGTAATCCTGTTTAGGTTGATCAGTTTTAGATCTCGGAAGTTGGTGTTTCAAAAAGTAACTCTACCATTTTTAGTTCCATTACCCGAATACCGTACGTAATGGAAGTATTGTATTCAGTCCAAAAATTCGGTATCGAGATTTACATGTTTTAAGGTCTCCTGAGTCCGAAAAAGTGGATTATGCAATTGGACAGTGTGTGTGTGTATGTGTGTGGGAAATCTTCTGACTAACATATCTCCGAAACTAATAAAGATGCAGTTACGAAACTTCAGAATTAAGACGGAACTGGTGTACAGATGAATTTTCAAAATTTTGGTGAAAACTGGAAAACCGTAAATGGGACATCCGGAAGTGGAAACGTAAGTAAAAAAAAAAAGTCTCTGGTGATTTTCGTCAAAGCTGCTATATAAACACTGTATTAGATGTCTTTTCGAATGATATAATTGGTTAGTTCAGGAAAATTGATAGGCGTCCTGTGTAAATAGTTGAATTTCAGGTACTCCGAGTGGATTCCTTTCAAAACGGCTGTATAGATTTTTTTCAAACTTGCAATATTAACACTCTTTTAAATATCCTTTTGTATGTTATTGTTGTTTTCCGGTCAACAATCGAATACGCAAAGTTTGGTAAAAATCGGTGTCTCAAAAACGGCTCTAATGATTTGAAAGAAATCCACTCGTAGTATCTGAAATTCAGCTATTTATACAGGACGCCTATAAATTTTCCTGAACTAAGCAACCATATCATTCAAAAGGACATCTAATAGAGTGTTTATATAGCAACTTTAAAGAAAAATCGTTAGAACCGTTTTTGAGATACGGACTTACAGCTTCACTTCCGGTTCCGAAAGTCCCACTTTCGGTTTTCCAATTTTCATCAGAATTTGCAAAATTCATCTGTACACTAGTTCCGACTTTATTCTGGAGTTTCGAGCTGTATCTTTATTAGTTTGGGAGATATAATAGGCAGGAGATTCCCCACACACATACACACACACACACTGACCAATTGCCAAAAACCATTTTTTTGGACTCAGGAGACCTTAAAACATGTAAATCAAGTGAAATCTCAACATCGAAATTTTGGACCGAATACAATACTTCCATTACTTACGGTAGTCGGGTAATGGAATTAAAAATTTCTGTTATCATATAGCATTGCAGAGGATTTGCCGGAAATTGGATAATCACCAAACTAGGTCAACCTACTTCACTCGTCTTAAGTCGTGGTAGCCTCTTCTCCTTCTTCTAGTTATATATATTCTGCTATACTTCTTTCATATTTATTTTATATGATCTCATATATCAATGTCTTAGAAAGAACTCATTAATTTTTTCAATATACAGGTTATTAGAACAGGATCATCGGGTTTCCGAAGCGTTTATTTCGGAACATAATTGAGTTACAACAATGAGTTATACATGAAAATAAACCGAAAGCATCCAAGATTGACGTCCATACTATAAGTAAATGTTCAATATGTGCTCCTTGAGTGATATGGCAGGTGTCAAGGCGATAGTTCAGTTCGCTCCACACATTACTCAGATTGGTCGCGTCGATGGTCGCGAATGCAGTCGTTGTGCGGTTCCGCAACTCAGCCAAAGTGGTAGGTAATGGTGGTACGTAGACGCAGTCTTTAACATATTCCCAAACGAAGAAGTGCCCCATATCCGTACATTGTGTCGGTTGACCTTGCCACTAAGATGAAAGGTAGCTTCGTCACTTAAAACAAACTTGTTTGCAAAGGCATCGTCCTCCCAGACTTCTTGCATCTATAGTATGAACGTCAATCTAGGATGTTTTCTGTTTATTTTCATGTATAACTCATTGTTGTAACCCAATTATGTTTTGAAATAAGTGCTTCGGAAACCCGATGATTCTTTTGTAATAACCCTGTATTTTGCCTTATATAAGGCTCCACTTTCACACTCAGAAAAAAAAAATATATATATATATATACTGCCTTCATCTAGAATGAATAAGTGGTCATTTTCTAAATCCCTTAACTAGACATATTGATTTCCGAGCTATGCGCGTAAGGCACGCCAATAAATTGTATAGACGAAATGATTGATAATTTCTAGTCTACACATTTCTAGACGGTGAAACAATAGTCTGAATAGTATTGCGAGAAATTCTCGCTTGATTTTCTAGAATTGGGTAACTAAGATTATAGTTGCTGAAACCAGCCTCGTGTATTCGCATTTATTTGTAAATATTTTTAAATAACTTTGCCCTCGAGTATATCGTCAAACGCTCTAGATTTCTGATAGGGGTTTCTAGAACGCCCTTTCAAAGGCGACTAGAATTTATAAGGATGACATGGAACTATTTTTTCTGAAGACACAATTTAGATTCTAGATATCAGTTACAGATATTTTTATCAGTACATATATAATCTTTTATTGATTAAGTCAAGTCCTACTTTTTTGTGTTCGATCATTGTAATGTTGAATTATTATTATTATATATACGTTTATATATTTCATATCCTCATCGTTTATATATCCCTTATTTGAAAATAATGTAACAGAGAATTAATTTTATTTATTTATTTTTTTTTTAAGTAAATTTATAAGGTTTTTTTTCTTTCTTTCTTTTTCTTTTCCTTTCTTTTTTTTTTTTTTTTTTTTTTTAAGAAAACTTATTAAGTGGTTTTTTTTCCTCGTACTAGAAATCCTGAATCTATAATTAAAGTCTTAGAATAAAAAAACTTCTAAAAATAATACAAAAAAAAAAAAAAAAAAAAAAAAAAAAAAAGAAAAGAAAAAGAAAAGAAAAGAAAGGAAAATCAAAATGAATGGTTCCAGCCAGTAGAATGACAGTTGTCTTCAAATGGAAACAGTTGGCACCTATTTTGCGATTATGAATCACAAAATTGTCATCCCGAAAATTTGCCATTAAAATATTTCTGATATTTATATTGGAGAAAACAAATCTCTAGCACCTAGAAGCTAGATCCAACTAGCAGCATCATGTTTTCTTTGAAGGAACAAACAAACGTCTTTTCTCTCTTTTGATCTTTCTGTGTTTGATGGCGCGGGGCGCCTACACTCAGTGATGCCAAATGGTCGAAAATTTTTTCCCCAAACAGGTCTTCAAATTTTCCCAAATCCGGTTTTTTTTTTTTTTTTTTTTTTTTTTTCGAAAAAAAAAAATCTCCAGCTTGATTTCTACTAAGAAGGGAAAATAAAAATTTCTTAAAAAAAAAAATCAAGCAGATTTTTCCATGATTTGAGCTCAGATTTTTCCCCAAATGAAGGCAAATTTGAAAAAAATCCTCAAATAACAATAAAGCTATTGAAAGTCTCTAGTCGTAGGGATAAATCATTACGTTGCCAACATTGACAGAAAGTTGAAGAACTCCCCAGATTTGTCCCCAAAAATTTTAAAATTCCCCAAAAATGTCCCCACAAACATTTGGTCCCCAAAAATGCCTCGAAAACCCCCAAAATGGGGACAAAATCCCCAATCTGGCATCACTGCCTCACTGAAAAAAAAAAAAATAATAATCAGTATTTTACAACAAAAGGTGCTGGCACAGCGGCTGCCAACACAGTTGCTGTAAAATTTACAAGCGGCTGTTTTTTATGGCGCTGTAAAATTTACTGCACTTTGCTGTGAATTGTACAAGATGTTGTTTTTAATAGTGCCGTAAAATTAACAGCACTTTGTTGTGTATTTTACAAGATGCTGTTTTAAAAAGTGTTGTAAAATTAACTACACTTTGCTGTAAATTTTACAACACTTTTTAAAACAGCATCTTGTAAAATTCACAGCAAAATGCAGTTAATTTTACAGCACTACTAAAAACAGCATCTTGTAAAATTCACAGCAAAGTGCAGTAAATTTTACAGCACCATAAAAAACAGCAGCTTGTAAATTTTACAGCAACTGTGCTGGCAGCCGCGGTGCCAGCACCTTTTGTTGTAAAATACTGAATTTTTTTTTTTTTTTACAGTGAAACAAACAAAAAGAAAACCATAAGCGTTTTTATAGAAAGGCATCGGATTTTATGACTGCTTAATTGATGAATATAATTAGGCGAAAGGTGGGGGATTAGCAAATGGTCAATTGAGAAATGGTAGTCGTGTGAAATGTAGGAAAAAAAAAATTAAGAAAGTGCAGATAAAATGTAAACTTTCCAACAATTAGACAAAGGGTGTACAGCGAAATAATAATTAACAATGTTTTTAAGATTCTTATAGATGTAAAAAGCTTGAAAGAAATTGATTCAAGCATAGATTTTGGTCGGCAAATTATTTTAACGGTATCAAAATTAAAATTATGGTTTTCCTTCCAGCATTGCTTAGAAATGGCTGATATGTGTATTTCTTGTTTCCAGACGTAACTTTTATAAGGAATTTGAGTTGCGTTTAGTTTGACCTATATATGATAAACTACATTGGCAGGAAATACTATAAATACCCTAAGAGTTATGCTTATCAGTAGGACTTTTAGCTGAGAAAGAGTGAAGTTATTGGAAGGCGAAAAAATTATTTTAAAATCACACTGTCTGTAAGCTTTAGCTATGACATAAGCTGATTTGTGAAAATAGGGTAAAACAATGGTATTTAGAGACCGATTTAGGAGGCGATGTACGAGAAAGCTGTAATTTTTGAATAGCTTTATCTATAATGAAAGGGTTATAACCTCTGTCAATTTCAATGACTTTCAGATATTTGATTTCTGAGCCTAGTTAAAGAGAATCGGAACAATTAAAAGCATAATAAAAGTATAAAAAGCTGTAATTTTTTGGGAAGGTGCATAACACGAACGCGCCTGGAGTGATGAAGAGCTTGCAAAAGTTTTGCGATAGATGGTGGCACAGAAGCCTTTTTTTCATGCGACAGACAAGGGTGTTAAAGACCGGAAGTGAAACACTTTTTTCCATTTTATATAGGAATTGGATATTTACTATCTATAGAGTTTACTAGAAGGCTTTGCCCGCTTCGCTGGACATAATACTTAAATGAGTTGTCAAAATCACATATAATTATTACTAACCTGAGTTAAAGTTCCCGCTGTGTTCGGTAGAGGTTTTTCCCGCTGGCAAAGCGAGGAGTCCGGGTTTTCACTGCCTTCAGCAGCAACTTACCCAATTTTTACTTCCCTTTTAACAGCGGCTAAGTTGGAAGTTTTGCGAAATATCACTAAAGTACATAATGCGTACACCTAATCAACATCTTTGATGTTGATTAGGTCACACCAAAAGTCGCACCAAAAGTCGCCAAAAAAAGTCGCCAACACACCAAAAGTCGCCATTCTAAGATAATTTAAGGCGAATTCAAACAGGATAAGGTGTTTTTACGCATGTTTATTGCTCCTCCGATCCCATGGAGGTAAGTAGAGGGAATTTCATAAAATCCCGTTACAATATGTGTCATACATATAAATAATTTACGCCCCAAATTTTGTGACCGCAGATCCCATAGATTTCCCAAGACGAATTTAGAGCTAAAAGGGTTGGAGAGTGTGTGTGTGTCTTAATTTGTTACTTCGTAACCGCCCCCCCCCCTGAAAAAAAATCGTAAATCACATAAAAACGAAAATCTGTTTTTGTAAGTATCCTAAAGAAGACACATGGATGTTTTCAATACCTTTGTAACATCTTTACTAGAGCTCTACTAAAAAATCCAGAATTTCTGAAATTTCCCCCCAAAAAACTATATTTCCACTCTCTCCTTTAAGAATCAGGAATTCCAAAATCGTACATAATATTTTATTTATACTCAAGTCTAGTCTCATCATGTGCAATTTCTTCACCATGAAGTAATTTGGGGCCGAGTTATGCTTACAAACGTTTTTTTGCTTCCTGACCCCCAGGAGGGAAGCGGGTATTTCGATAAATCTCATTTCTTTAGGTGTCGGATATATATAAACAATCCAAGCACTAAACTTTGTGATCGAGCTCTCATAAATTTTCCGGGACCAATTTAGCGTTGTCGTATTTGCCATCTGTAACACATACCATCCCCCCAGGATATGCCCACTTCGCTGGTCACTATTTTTAAATGAATCACTATAGTTAACGAATTCTCAAAATTACATTAATTTTTATCATGCGAAAAAAAGAAGAAAAAAAAAGAGAAAAAAAAAATGTTCTCAGAGAATTGTGCGCTGCGTGCGCGTATTTATGTTCGACGCTCTTAATGAATCACTCTATTATCATAAGGGAAAATCATAAAAAAAAAAAAAAAAAAAAAGTCCTCTCCCATCGGTGGAATAATCGGTCCGGACCCCACTGCCTGCGGCAGAGTATACAGGCACGCATGTACCTTCCTCTACCGTTCCCACCCCTCTTAATTATTTTAGACTTTAAAAAAACACTCGCAATCCTTCATTTGGGATTTTAAGCCTAATAATACTAATTTGCAACATTCTATCTGAATTTCTTTATTTTTACCACTGCACCCGCCCCTCGAAATAACTCTGTGCTTTTGAAAACATCCGCAATCGATTTATCGGGCCTCAAAACCTAACAATACTAATTTTCAGCACTCTAACTCTTATTTATACATTTTTACATATTTACCCTCCCTTCCCGGCCATTCTTATAATTTTACAAATTGTGGTCAGAAAAAATTCTCCAGACTACAATCAACTTTCAATCTTCAGTGACAGCCTCTCGAGCCTGAAGGTCATAGCTCGCCACAAGATCAGACACCCACAAGTACTTGAAATTAAAATAAAGCTCTCAAAATTAAAAACTAAAATCTCCCTGGCACACGTTTCTGCTCATAAGGGGGTCGTCGTAAATGAACTAGCAGACACTCTTGCAAAATCAGCAACAGTATCTAGTGACTTAGCCTATTCACTCCTAGCTCCCCCTTCCTACGTAAAATATCACTTAAATCAAAAACTAATTAATGACTGGCAGGATATCCGGAGTGTGTCTCCAAAAGGGAGATTCACTCACGAGCTAATACCAAATGTCTCACTCAATATTTGGGACCTCTCCCCGGAAATCTCTGCCTTTCTGTCAGGTCATGCCCCCTTCCCAAATACCTTCACAGATTTCATTGTCGACGATCACCCTTATTCTCATGCGGCGAGGAGGGGACTGCAATACTTTACTACTTTCACTGTCAATTTACAATACCTTACTATTTAAGGAACCCTAACCCTAGACCAGCAACTTGGCTGAACAATATAATAACTAGAAAGCCCCTACGGCTCAAATTAAAGCGCATCTATGCCTTCCTTCAAGATTTATCAAACTCAACAAACTAAATTCTTTCTCTATCTTTCCTTAATTTTTCCTCCTCTCCTACATGGCGAATACTGGGTCATGTCTGATGCTACAGGAGTCGTTACAAATTTCTGTTTTTCTTTTAATAATTTCGAATGATTCATAAAGAAGAGCTTGATTTCTATTGTCAGTATTAGACCCAACACAGCTTTTTCACGAAATTATAATACTAATCCCATTGATCCCGATTTTGAAAATGCCAGGATAATTTACAATACTGACAATAGAAACCAAGCTCTTCTTTATGAATCATTCGAAATTATTAAAAGAAAAACAGAAATTTGTAACGATTCCTTTTCCATAAAACCCCCATCAATTTGGCTTCATTTCTTGGGTTTAAACTAATTTATGGTTACCCTGCTTTTAGCTTAATTCTGGCAACCCCGCAATATTGATACTTTTGATTCCATTTGCTTTAGTAGTTCCTTTTCTTGCAGTGTCATGTTTCAAGTTCATTTAAATGTTTTAGCATATTTTTTGAAATGTATATAGTATATTTTTATAAGTTGTGTAATCATCTGTTAATTTTCCTAGAAGTTGTATTTGTGATATCAAGGAATAACCTAAATTATCTATGTTTAAGTTTTTTAAACATCGTTTCTTCCCTGAAGAAGGTTAATGAAGGAATTTAACCGAAACGTTGGAAATAAAATAAAATTTATTAAAGTTTTTAAGATTGATATGCTGAAAGTTATTTTGTATATTTCTTTTTCATAACGAAAAAGCTATATTTTAGAGCAAAAATCTCACATATATCCTTTTTTCTGTTTGCAATATAAAGGATTATTTCAAACCATTTTGCCCCCCTCTCCCCCCTCTTGGGGAGGGGGGGGGGTGAATTCCTAAAATTCCAGAAATTGGCTTTTAAGTATTTGTATTAGCTATATATTAGAGTAAAAATTTCACGTATATCTGTTTTTTTTTTTTTTTCGTTTGAGATATATAGGAGTATGGGAAACCAGGTTTTGCACATGTGAAATCACGTTTTCCCCCCCTTTCCCCCCTTGGGGACCGAATTTCTAAAATTCCAGAAATTGAATTTTAGATATTTGTGTTAGCTATGTATATTTTAAAGCAAAAATTTTACGAATATCTGTTTTTTTTTCTTTGAGGTAAAACAACAGCAAAATCAATAAATAATCAGAAATCAACATTTAAATTTACTTTTCTTACACTAAAATTTTTGAGTATTGTTAAAATCTTTCATGTTTTTTTTTCTTATGTTTATTTCTTAAATGAGGAAAAAAAAAAAATACATGAATAATTTAAAAAATAAGCAAATTGTCTCAAAATCTATTAAGTATTCGTCACTGCATGTTGAAATAAATCTTTTAAATTGAAACCATCAAAACAAAATCCTCTTTATGCATGGTGAATTATGAAAAGAAATACTACAGAGTAAAGAAAACACATAAGCATTTATTCTGTTTTTAATAAAAGTGACAAGCAATAGAAAATTGCCAGAGTTCTTTTCTCTGACAAGTAAAGCTTCTAGCTCTAATAAAAAATACTCGTAAATCACTGTCATAAATTTATGTTCAATGAAAATAAACGACTTTTAAAAATGAGTGAATTTTCTGGCCATCTGTGTCAAGAATTAACAATCTAAAACAATCCATGCTTGATAGCAATCTTTTAATTTCTGATAGATTTAGGTGACGTCTGATAAAGGAAAAACATTTATGGAAGTAATACATATGCATCCGAATTTGGTAGTTTCGAACAATTTATATTTTTATTTGTTTCTTTTCGAAGAAAGTAACTTATGATTTTTTTAATGGTAATTTATTATTCTTTTTATACATTTGTGATATATTAAATGTCCCATAATTCTTTGATTATGGAGTTAGTATAATTTGAAAATTGATAAAAATACTCCTTTAAGATGTCCCTATAACAATTTTAGGGAAAACTGAGAAAAGATACATAAAAGAAAAAAAAAATCTGTAATATGCAGTATATCAGGTGATTTTAAGGGGTTATATGGGTTTTGAAATCAATAAATATATTTCTTCTTCTTTTTTTTTTTTTTAAATATAATAAACATTTTTTTTACTCAAAATTTTGAGTCTATAAGAAAGCAAAACTAAAACAATATTTTATAAAATTTTCATTAAAAAGTTTAGAAAATTCAGCCGGTGGGTCCTGGTTTCCTAAGACCCTATAGAAAAGCGATGGAAACTATTTCCAAAAACGGATGTACCGTTAGTATCGAAATTTTGCACACTTCTTCAAAATGGAATTAACTACACTGTCAAAAAAAAAAAAAGTCCTGTTTGCTGCCAGAAATTTTTTGTAATTCAGAAAAATACGTTCTATCATCGTAATTTTTCCGTTGATAGAACACATAGTTCTGAATTACAGAAAATTTCTGGCAGCAAACAGGACTTCTTTTTGACAGTGTAGTACTTGAACGAAGGAATTTTCTTTTTTTCTTTTTGATTATAACTTAATTTACAAAGTTATACGTGGGGTAAAATGCACCGAAAATTGTACTGTTTTTGCATACAAATCTTCCAAAAATTGAAATTTCAGTTTTTTTTTTTTTTTTTTTTTTTATAATCCTTCGTTTGGGCACTAGTCAATTCTATTTTGAAGAAATGTGAAAAGTATCCATAAGATTGGTTCCTTAATTTTTGAAAAATTATGACCTCCGAAATTCAAAAAGTTGTCCGGAAACCAAGACCCACCGGCTGAATTTTCCAAAATTTTTAATGCAAATTTTATAAAACATTATTAGAATGTTGCTCTTTTATATGCTGAAAATGTTGAATAAAAATAAAAAAGTGAAAATTTACTTTTTTTTTTTAGCCTTTGAAACCCATATAACTCCTTAACTGGAGGCCAAGTCGCTGAAGTCATAACAGGCGATGAGATATGGGGTTATAGCTATCATACTCAAACAAATCAATGCATCCCATTATATTCTTTTGATTTGTTTACTTGTGACGTTTACAAAAATATCGTAAACATAAAACCAGAATGTGAACTGATTTTCCTCTACGTCCACTACATTTAATTCAGAGGAATAGTAGTTATGTTCTGTTTGCATGTAAACTTGGAGCTCCCTAGTGTCCTTTTAAAAGGGTGATAGAATTAATGCAAACGTCTGTAAAATAATTCTTCAGGAAAAAATTCCCTTTTACAGTGTATAAAATTTCAGCATTTATATGGAAGTAGTGTAGAATAAATTCATAAATTTTCAGTGAAAGCAGAATTGTGGAGTTAATTTTGTTTGGAAGTGCTTAAAAGCATTTTAACTGAATATATATATATATATATTGTTTAGAATAGATAGTAGAACATATTTTATATCAATAAGTTAATATTAGATACTTTATAAAGTAATTTAATTATTTACGTAAACAAAAATTTAGTTTTATGTTTCATTTCTCGAAATTTATTATTTAAATATTTCCTATTTCATAAACATTAATTTTTAATCAATTTTAGCCTTTTAATTTTATTTCATGTTATTAAAACCCTTGCAGAAATCTTAAAATACTTTCAGAATTTCTTTTGAGTTCTACCAAATAATAATAATAATAATAATAATAATAATAATAAACCTCAAAAAATTTTGAATTATACTTTTATTAACACTTTCCAACACAGCTGAAAAGTATATACCAGTTAAATGTCCCTCTAACAGGTGTTTTTAAAGTACACTAACAACTGTTTTACGCATAAACATACACAGATCAAACGCTAAATACTTGATTTTTACCTGATTTTCGAATTCAAAACTATTAATGCGACACTTAAGAAAATCTATGTTATTTTTGCGATAATGACCTTAAACATTGCCACCTAATTTATCTTAATCTAATGTAGAGTTTAGATGCTATATGGTAGAGCACTTGGGTTATGATAATTTTTGTTTATGAGCCGTAGATATTAACCGAATGTCGAGTTTAGATGCTAGAGCACTTGGAATAATTGTATTTCATGGGCCGTAGATCCTAACCAAATGGTGAGTTTAAATGCTAGAACACTTGCAATAATTTTAGTTCATGGGTCATAAATTCCAATAGAATGTGGAGTTTAGATGCTAGAGTATTTGGAATAATTTTAGTTCATAGGACATAACGTATAATAATTCTTTGTATCCTGAAAAAAAACTATAAAAGAAATTCTCATGCAAAGTTACACAATTCCTACGACGATTATGAGCCGTCATCGTGTTTACTGATATACATTCAAACATGACACATACATACATACATACCTATACATCCTGATAAAAAAAAAAAAAAAAAAAAAAAAAAAAAGATTGCTTATCTCGTGGACCACTTATACTTCGATGCGACCATAAGGATTTTTTAAAATTTATTATAAAATTGCTTATTTTACATTCATTTAAATGCGCAACAAACTTCTACATTTTGACTTGCCCGAGATTCGATCCAATGGTCTACCATTCCAGAAATCAGTTCTCTGTCAGCTACGTCAGCATTATTTGTTGTTGAGTATATATGTATACACACACATGTATATATATATATATATATAAAGGATTATAATAAAAATTTTCATTTTGTTATTTATGCAACATTGCATGTTTCTGGTTAATTTAATAAATTTAATAAAAATTAGAATAACGGCATATAGAGGGTTAAAAAATTTGTTTTAATTTAAAAATACTAAATAGAAAATTTTCAGATTCCTTGATGTTTAAAACAATTTTATCATGAAAATAATAAAATATTTGAAAATCTATTTCATGTACAGTGAAATGAATAAATATTTAAAAACAACATAAAAAATAAAAATAAAACTAAAATTTTGAATATTTTTAAATTCCTGTATGAATTATTTTCTTATGTTTATACGTTATTGAAAATAAAACATAATTGAAAAATGTATAAATTATCTCCAGTTCTATTAAATGTTTGTCATTGCATAACGAAATAAATCTTTTATAAATTGAAACCATTAAAACAAAAACTTCTTTATGCATGGTTAAGTTTCAAAAGAAATATCACGGGCTAAAGAAAACTCGTAAACACATTTATTCTTATTTTAATAAAAGTGATAAGTATTAGAAAATTGCTAAAGTTCTCCTTTTCAAATTGAAAAACTTACAGTTTTACCAAGAAAATACTCGTAAATCTTTGCCATAAATTTATGTTCAATGGAAATAAACGACTTTTAAAAATGAATGGATTTTCTGGCCATCTGTGCCACGAATTAACAATCTAAAATAATCCGTGCTTGTTGGCAATATTTTAATTCTTCAGAGAATTAGGTGACATGTAAAAAAAGATAAAGTATTTTTGGGAGTAATATGTGTGCATAATAAATTTAATAGTTTCGAACAATTTATATTTTCTTAGTATCTTTCCGAACAGATTGGTTTATGTTTTTAAAAAGGATTTATTATTCCTTTTATGTTCGTATGATACATTAGGTATTTTAAAATTTTTCTGTTATGAGGTAAGTGTAGTTTGAAAGTGAATTAAAAGGTGTCGAATTAATAATTTTAGAAAATTTTAAAAGTGAGAAAAATATTATCGATAAAACTCTAATTTGCAGTATATATCAACGTAATAAGCAGAAATTTATAAAAAATAGCTTTTCAAGCATAGACCTAAAAACAGCTAAGACAATCCACCAGAATTGTTCTCCTAACCAAGACTCAAACAATGCAGATTAAAGCTATGGTCTGCTGCTCTAAGTAGAACTCCTATTATTTTCAAGTGTTTCGCTTTACATGGGTCGCTTGGTAAAGTGACCATAGGAACCCCTCCTAATTTCTAAATATTTATTGCTCATTACTTAAATATTTGTCGTAGAATATTGTCAATTATATTTTTTATAAATTTCAATTGCTCGCTAAATTTACCAAAAAATCTTTTCATCAACAATAGTTTTGCCAAGTCTTTTGTCAAGCTTTCTTCTGATGATGTAATATCATTGCCTTTCAACACAACGAAATATGATTGTAAAAGTTCTTTCATGATATCAACCGTTAAACATTTCATTTCCACATTCAGAGCATCTCAAAACGCGTAATTATAGTAAAAAATCAAATTCCGAAATTTGACTTCTGAAATTATTTTGTATAGCACCTGAATTGGAAAAAAAAATCATTCTCAAGAAATATTTTTAGATAAAACACACGAAAAGTTATCATGAATAACTCTCATAAATTATATTAATAGAAAAATATGTATTTACTTAATTTTGGATACATGTGCATGTTATATGCAAGTTATACGCAGCACACGGTGCATGTAAATATAGGACTGTCAAAGAAACATATAACAGCAATTGAAATTTACCCCGAGAAACTTTCAGATCTGGTCTCTAATAAATCGAAATTCCTTTGTGTGGTCTAATAGATGAATAATTAAGGCATTTTATACCCTATTCTATATAAAACATGATTTTGTGCTCATAAGCATCATATGTGCATTTTCTTGTATTCAGTGTAGTTTGAAAATGTTTAAATATGTACCGACACTAAATTTTCTTATACATAAGATATTTGAATAATTTATTATCCCAACTCAAAAATAAAAATAAAGGAAGTTCAAATTTAGCATTCTGAAAATGATATAGGAATGCTACTTGAAATTTTTGACTAAGTAAATTTTTAAGTTTGTTGTGGGGAAAAATTTAATAACAGTCTTAAATGTTTTGGAAATACAGGTCTAATATTAAAACGGAGTTTAGGGGTATGATAGTTCTCCTCACGCAGATATATATACACAAAATTAATATATATATAAATAAAAGTCAATTCCTACGTAGGCCAACTAAGAAAAAAATTATTTTAGTTACTTTTTATTAAAGAATTACAATTACAATTAATATAAATATGTATATACATATGACAGAGTTTAATTAATGAATTAATATTTGAAAAAAAACTGTATTATCATCAAGTGTCATCCACTACAAGTTTAAAAAATGGTATTTGAACTTGAGTGGAGGAATAAAAAGTATTTTATTAATGATTGAAAATTTGGACAAAATATATAAATATATATAGGGAGAGTGTGAACTAATAGTAGGAATTGAATAATACACTTCGCATACAGCAGAGTAATAGAAATTAGTTTGTGAGCCTACCAGATTATTTATGATACAATACGTCTATGTTTAAAAATTTAATAAATTAAAAATTAGTAAAAGCTTAGTTTTTCAGATGTTCGATGTATGTTTTATGTATTCGCTAATTATGGTAGCTATTCCACAAGTAATAGTTATATTTATTTTCTTTTTTCATTTCTCCGGCAGTGTAATCATAGTTTAAAAGCATTAGATATTTGTTTATAGAAGTTTTAAAACAACATTCATGGTTGAGCAATACAAATGACTAACATAAGTGTAAACTTTTATGAGTGACAGAGAAAATGATAAATGAATTAAAATATGGATATTTTAATTTACCAAAGACAATTTCATTGAAAAGAATTTCTTGTCCATATATGTGATTGACAGATAATGGCTACAATCAACTGATAAAATTCTGACAAATGTTATCATAAGACATTAATATCGTAGTCATGACTTTTTAAATTGGCTTGTTCAGCAGTAAGTTTTGAATACACCAATGCAGTAATAATTTTCGATTCACTTCACTTTCAGCAAATCAATTCCGTCAAAATAACTTTTATGTGAGCGAGTTTGTATAGATTCATAAGCGAACCTAAAATAAAAAGACTATAAATAAATAAATAAATAAATAAATAAATATATATCATGGATATAAAATTATGCATGTGTAGAAAGTGAGAATTATTTAGTATTGTGTGTGTTAATATAAATACTAGAATTATTTAGTATTGTGTGTGTTAATATAAATACTATTAATACGTGTGACACAGATATTATTAATTTAATCTGTAAATATAGTCTTTTAAGACTCTTTTTTTTTTTTTTTTTTAATTTACATTTTTTAAAAATACCAAGCAAAATTAGACTATATTAGATTGACTAATAAAGCTTTTTGGTTTTCTATTCTATATTTTATAACTATTGCGTAAAGTAAATTATTTTTTTGAACGTTATAATCGAATACATATGAATTTTTAATACACAATGTTTTACCAAAAATTCTTTCAAAATCATAGGGTGGAGTGCGATAAGTACAACCATAAAATAAGTACAACCTCGGATTATAATTCAACTTATAAGATAAAATTGGACATAATAAATATTATATCTGTTTGTTTGAACCTTGTTTTGGTATATGTATTCTTGGGAAACCAAATCAAATGTGAAACAGTGATAGTTTAAGAAGATATAAAATTTACTTACATTTTCATTCTCCAATGGAGTGCACTTCTCAAAATTTGAAGCTTTGTCATTGTTGAAATTGTAAAGTAAATTCTCCAATTTTAGATAAGCAAACTAAGTTTTGTAGGCAAATTTTGAATGGAACATAATATTTGTTCTATTTTAAGCTTTTTGTTTTTTCACCAGTGGTTATCTCCACCCCACATGAATTTTGTACATCCGGGAAATGTGGCTTTTACGCTCTTCCAGAGCACCTAAACTTAAACTTTTTTACTTTGTTTTTAAAGTTTTGTCTTTTAATTTTCAACGAAATCTAATATCCTGAACTTTTAAAGGTTTCGTTGGAAGTTAAAATGTTTAAGATGTGAAGTTCTAGTTGGAGACGCACGGAAAAAATCATAACTCTGTAACGAGTTTAGATATTTAAAAAATTCAAAAAGTGCAAGATTAGTTGTAGTTTATGCTTAAAAATATTCAGAATTGTAAGTAAAATAGCAACTGAGCAAAATGATGTCAAAATCGAACTATGCAAAAACGTTGTTACACTTACCATCTTAACCCTATGTATAAAAGATCTGGCTGGAAACGTAGGGAAAAGTTCGTAAATCTGTAGTGAGTTGAGATATTTTAAAAATTCAAAACGTGCAATATTCCTTAAAGTTTTCACTATCTGGAAAATGTACCTAAATATCTCTTAATGTAACACATATGGATATAGTATGCCGGGGTTATACTTGCCTCAAACCGTGGGGCAAGTGGGATCATGAAACTCGAAAGTTTTATAAATTTTCTTCTTTAAATGGTACGTTGTTAAATTGCGAAAAACTCATATGTTTTAAAAGCAAATTAGTTGTACTTTATGCTTAAAAATATTCAGAATTGTAAGTAAAATAGCAACAGAGCAAAATGATGTCAAAGCTGAACTAGGCCAAAACGTTTTTACACTTACCCCACTTACCCATGTTTATAACCGTTCTAATTGGAGACGTACGGAAAAAGTTCGTAATTCTGTAGCGAGTTGAGATAGTTTAAAACTTCACAAAGTGCAAAATTAAAGTTTTCACTATCTGGAAAATCGACCTAAATATCTCTTAATGTACAGTATATTGATATATTATGCCGAGGTAACACTTACCTCAAACCGTACCGTGGGGCAAGTGGGACCATGAAACACGATATTTTATCATTTTCTTTTCTCTAAATGGCACTTTGTTAAATTAGGAAAAATTCATATTTTCTTAAAAGCGAATTAGTTGTAGTTTATGCTGTGAGGGAGTTCCTCAGATATCCTTTTATTTCATCAAATTTATTTTATTATAATTAATTACTAAATTTAATAATCATCTTTAGATATGTCAAACTTATTTCAAAGTTGATATATTCTTTATTCGAAATTAAAATATATATCCTTTTCTAGTTCTAAGAACAAATTCAGTATTAAATTCATTGATCTCTTTTTAGCATAATGCAATATATATATAGGGATCTAATACACAATTTAATTTTTATTCTCCCTGAAAGTAATTAATTTTTATTTATATTTCCCTGTGTTTCTCAATAAATCTACTTATATTTATAGCTGTAAATGTTCTATTAGAAAATTTCCGTTATATTTTTTTATTGTTTTGTTTTATTTTATATACAGATAATGTATTTAATCGCGGCTATAAATAAACTAATAACCCATAATTCAGACATCGTGTCGCAAGAATTTCGTAATATTTCGATGATTACTTGCACCTGTTCCAACGGTTATATTTGGCACAAAGTGATATATGCCAAGATAGGGTTGCCATCTTTTTAACCATCTTTTCATTTTTAAAAATTCCCATTAAAATATCATTAACACAAAGGAAAATATGTTGGCGCCCTTGGCTTTAAAATGTGGTGATGTTATCACAATATGGCAGTTAACAACTGGGCTGTCGTTTTGGATTCCACAGACTTCGTTAATAAACACCGGCTGTTAAAGATGTAATGCGTATAGCTCTCTCTCCCACTAATTATAACGGTTTCCATCAAAATTACGAACCAGGTTATTGCAAAATATTAAAATTAATTCATAATAATATTATTTATTTGTTTTGAAAATTATCTTCAATAAATGTTCTACAGTTTAAAATAATTTCGTATCAGTTTTCTTTGACGCAATGTACGTTTCTTATCTCTGCAAAATATTTTAAAAATATATTTTTCACGGTGTCTTTTCATCTTCATATATGCTAAAAAATATTCTGAATTGTTAGTAAAAATAGCAGCTGAGCAAAATGATGTCAATGTCGAACTATGCCAAAACGTTGTTACACTTACGCCACATAACTCTATTTATAACATTTCTTTTTAAAGACGTCGGAAAAGTTCTTAACTCTGTAACGAGTTAAGATATTTTAAAAATTGCAAAATTCTTTTAAGTTTTACTATCTGAAAAATTGACCTATATATCTCTTAATGTAGCTTACATAGGTATAGTATGCCAAGGTTACACTTGCTCCAAACCGTGGAGCATGTGGAATCATGAAACACAAAATTTTCATCAATTTTTTTTATTTCAATCGTACATTGTGAAACTAAGGAAAGCGCATATTTTTTAAAAGTTAGTCAATTGTAGTTTATGCTTAAAAATATTCAGTATAGTAAGGAAAATAGCAATTGAGCAAAATGAAATCAAAGTGAAACTATGCGAAAATTTTGTTACAGCACTTAACCCTAATTATAAAATAAATGCTTTTATAAGAAGTTTTATTAAAAGGTATTTCGCTTTTAACAAAACTGATTTAATAATGAGGTAAAAAAAAAAAAATATATATACGACGGGATATTTCGGAAAATGTTTGTGTTGTTTTTCTTTCTTTTGAGGACGTAATTATTAGAAGGAAAAACATAAAATAGAACCAAATTTATTTTATTATTTATTTTTATTTACTGTTTTAAACGCGATTAACTTGTATTATAAAGCAACTCTTATACGAACATTGTAAAAGTAAAAATAATACTGCTAATTTTATGCATGTAATTAAACGAATGAAATTATTCAAAGGAGGAAGAATCATGCAATTTTATAACAACAGAATAAGTATATGTATTCACTAAATACGTGATATAAAATTAAATAACTGACACGGCGTTTTATTGCTTTCTAATAAAATTAAGTATTGTGCCGTGTATTTAACCATAAGAACTTCTTAAAACACCATGAAGTAAAGAAAAGCACTACCGGTTTGGAAAGGACGTGGCCTTTCTTCGTCAGGTGCAAAAAACACGTACTACTACCTTAGAGGGAAATGTAAGACTGAAAGACAGGAAAAAACGCAAGAGGGAGGAGTAACACTACCAGCCAACAGAAAAGCTGCATGCAGCAATCAAACAGAATGAGACCAAAAAAAGAAAAAGAAAAGGATATATAAATTTTTCCCCTTTATTTCAAAATTTTTTTAATTGTGTCTCCTTCTGTTTGATTGTTGCATGCAGCTACCGAATTGACTGGTTGTATTGACTTTCTCCCCCCCCCCCCTTTCATTTTTCCGTTTCTTTCAGCACGTGTGTTTTTCACCTGAAGAAGAAATGTCACGTCCTTTCGAATTCACGTCCTGCTTCCCTTTATTTTATGCTGTGTTAAGAAGTTCTTATGGTTAAATATTTATTGTAAACCAGTTCTTTAATTTATAATTAATCTGCTATGGCCATTATAAACTTTCTTCAACATTATTTTAATTTAATAATTGGTCGCCAAAACTTTTATTCAGTGTTTCAGAACAACCATCATACCACCGACTAATGTATTACTATTATGCAGAATAATAAAGTAGGCAGTGTTTTTATATAACAAGTTTGGTCTGAGAGCATGAGAAGCATATAATGCATCTAAACAGCTGTATCAGACGCCCGATATGCACGCAAATTGAATCAGAATCGTGTTTATATACATACAAATGCTGAGACATAGTCGTCTCGTAAATGCGAAAAATTACAGCATACCAGAGCCGTCTGCTGCATGTTGTACACTAAAATATAAATAACACCAATTTATAAATAAAAAACTTTGAATAAACACCATAAAATGCAATAAACTCACAACAATTGTTTCGGGTCGAAAGAACACACGACCCTTCGTCAGGTGAATAAAGTAGGCACGAGTGGTGCAGTCAAAGCTGCTGCATTTTATGGTGTTTATTCAAAGTTTTGTAATTAATACTTTTAAAGGCAAGTTCTGTGGTGTTTTCTTATTGTTAGCACCAATCTATGTCTAGGTACAATTAAATATTGAAACTAGTTTGGATTAAAGTCGTAGAATTTAGTGCATTAATTTCATGAATTACTGCAACAAAAAAATTTCATTAATATAGCAGCAGATTCAAGGACCACAGACTAATAGAATTTTTTAAAAAATAATTATATCGTTTTCAGGACATCTCGAATCATGTAAATCGAATCATGTAAATCCATTAAAAAATGCACTGTAAAAAAAAAAAAAAAAAAAAAAAAGCCCGGCAGCCCGTAAAAAACCTTTGGTTTTACGGGCAAAATGTTTTTTTTTACATGTAACTTAATTTAAGGTTATTATGTACTTAATTTTCGGTCTAAGCGTTTCTTTTTACGGGCTTTGTCTGGAATCTCTGCTGCCGGGCTTTCCCCGTAATCTTACGGGATTTTTTTTTACAGTGCGGAAGTAAAAAGTTTTCATGAGTCAACACTTTCAAAGTCAACACTTTCTTCTTAAGTATATACACGAAAGTAAAAAGAGTTAAAAACATTGTTTCAGAAATTTTCTGTCAAAGTTCTCCTTTCTTATTTTTCTCATTTTTGTACTCCATTCCTTTTAAAACAAGCAATAATTTTGGAAAAGTGGTTATACAAAAAAGGAAAATTCCGCCTCAGAAAGTTATTATTTCTTTAATTATTACTTTGCTATCGTAACAACTTTCCACGCTCGGAAATTAGTGGTTAAAGAATTCTAGTAGAAGCTCTGCATTTATTATGGCAGTGTCTTGACGAACATAAAAGGGTTGGGTTGTTCCAAATTGTTTTTAGAGGTTTGATCATTGCATTTTTTCCGAAAGTTCAATGTATACTCTATAACGGTTTTGCTTGTTAACTTAATATGGTAATAGTGTTATAAACAACTCTCATATACCTAATCAATATTTTACACACACACACATATATATATATATATATATGTGTGTGTGTGTATGTGTATGTACAGTAATTCATGAAAGAATGCACGGAATTCTATGATTTTAGTCTATACTAGATTCAATATTTAGTTGAACCTATACATAAACTGTGCAGTTTATCATCAAGGCTATAAGCCTGTTCCGGCCTCAAGCCATCTTTTACGTAGACTTCCTCTATCTCTTCTCCCCTTTGGTCTATATTTTAGAGCTGCCTTTGGTATACGGTCATTAGGCCATTCGTTCCAAACGTTCTCTCCACTTATTTATATAGTTTATTATAATATGTATTATTGGCTTAATTTTTAGTTCCTTCCTGATGTCATCATTTCTTATTTTATCCATTATAGAACAACCTTTCACACTCCTTATAAATTTCATGTCTGAAGATTGTATTTCTCTGTCATCACTCTTTTTGAGCATCCATGTCTCGCTTTCATACAGAAGAGTTGGTATCGACATTGTCTCTTGAAACATTTTATTCTGGTATCTTTTCTTGTACTTCTTAATGTTCTTCTTATAGTCCCGCAGATGTATTGGAACTTATTTAGCTTGTTTTGTATATCATTGTTGTAATTATAAGATATGTCAAATTCTAGATAATTAAAACGTGAAATTTGTTCAATTGGTTTATTTTCTAAGATAATCTTTGCTCTTACAGGTTCTTTACCTTCAAAAGCCATCACCTTCGTTTTACTCTTTGAAATCTTTAAGTTATAATCACTTCCAATTTTGTCTAGAGTAAATGGTGCAGTTTTTATTTTATTATATAACATGCAACAGGTGGCTCTGATATACAATTATTTTTTGAATTTACGAGACGACTATATCGTAGCTTTTATGTTGTTTAAGTGCTCCAAATTTTTATCCAAACGTGCTGCTGATTGAATTTACGTGCATATCGGGCGACTGATACAGCTGTGTATCTGCATTATATGTTTCTCACGTGCTCAGACCAAATCTGATATATAAAATCCCTGCCTACTTTATTATTCTAATAGGATATTATTATTTAACAGGATACGTTATTATTCTACAGGATACATTAGTCGGTGGTATGATGCTTATCCTGAAAAGCCAGATTAAAGTTTGGCGTACCTCAATCGGTCTCGAAATGCTAAGCAGCATCTTTCGCAGTTTTTGAACTACTGTTTGTTTTCTGATTACATATCTAATGAATATACCCTAAATATTCTTGTATTTTACTTTCTGATTATGAAATTTCTCGACAAATAACTAAATTAAAATAATGTAGAGGAAAGTTTATGAAGACCATAGGGTAACACTTTATTTTATTAGAAAACAACGAAACACTTTATAGCTTATTTAATTTTATATCACATATTTGATGAATATATAGTATACTTATTTTGTTGTTATAAAATTGCATGATTTTTCCTCCCTTGAATAATTTCATTCGTTTAATTGCATGCATACAATTAGCAGTATTATTTTCATTTTTACAATGTTCATATAAGAGATGCTTTATAATACAAGTTAATAACTTTTAAAATAGAAGATTAAAAAAAAATAATAAAACATGTCTTGTTTTTTTATGTTTTTCCTTCTGGTAATTACATCCTCGAAAGAAAGAAAAACAACACAAACATTTTTCGAAATATCTCGCCGTATTTTTATTTACTTCATCTCTAAATCACCATTTTGCTTAAAAGAGAAATATCTTTTAATAAAACTTCCAGAAAAACACCTGCGTTTGATTATTTCAGTTATCTCTTAAGTAATTTCCTGAAAACATGTTTTGCACCTTTATCTTTTCTAAGGATTTTCGTCTTCAAAATGCTTTAAACACGTTTATCTAAAATAGAATAAATGCAATTTTTTCTGTACCATAAGTTTAATTCTCTAAATACCAAAAAGAAATGAGTAGATTTGAAATAACTATACATAAAAAAGTGAATAATAATAAGAGATTTCTATGGTTATAAATTTTAATTGTATTTTTAATTCGTAGTCTTTTTTCTAATTTATCGTTGTTTATTTGTTTTTCCCCCTCCAGTATTCGATAAACTCGTTTACTAAAGTATGTTAAAAATGTTTAATTTGATAAATAATAATCATAATGATTTGTATTATAATTAAGCTAATATGCACTGTAAAAGTATGTCCTATTTGCTGCAAGAAATTCTCTGTAATTTGAGAAAATACGCGTAATTTACGAAAAAATTACGTTGTCAGAACGTATTTTCTTAAATTACACAGAATTTCTGGCAGCAGATAGGGCATATATTTACAGTGTGGGGTAAGTGTAACATCATTTTGGCACAGTTCGATATAGTTTTAAATATATGAACTTTTCATAATTTAACAAACTGCTATTTAAAGGAAAAAAAAAAAAAAAAAACTGTGTGAACATTTCGTTTTTCATGGTTCCACATGCACCGTAGTTTCGGACAAGTATAACCTTAGACTACTATACCCATATATAGTACATTAAGAGGTACTTAACCCCTTTCCGGCTTGGTATATTTCAGATTTGAAGGGCAAAAAATGTCAAAATTTTTATGCTTATTTTCATAGATAAAGGTTTTTTTTTTTTTTTAAACATACGAGTTATAACACAATTCACATATTTGCTTAAAAAGTAATGTAAAAAACATATTTAAATGCAAAAAAAATCTACCTTTAAAATTGACTTTTTAGATGGCGGAAATCACTGGATATTCTTTTATGAATATTTTTCAATTTCCAGAGCTACACTCGGGATGAACCACGATATTACGTTCCGCCTGTCCGAGCTGAGTTCGGACAAAGCCGGCAAGTGGCTAAGTCAATTTTGGAGATAGTGAAAACTTTCAGGAATCTAGGACTCTTTGAATTTTTAAAATATATCAAATCCTTATAGAGTAAGAAGTTTTCCACACGCCTCGAACAAAAACTGCACATTTTAAACTTTTTATCATCTCAATGTTGAAAATTAAAAGATAATACTGTAAAAGCAAAGTAAAATCATATACATGATACAGCTGAGGTGCTTGGGACAAGTGCAAACAACCTGAAGTTACACTTCCCCGACGTACAAAATTCCTGCTCTTGTACCACGAACGAAAAACGAAAAACCTTAAAATAGAACAAATCTGAAGTTATATTCAAAATCTGCATACAAAACTTAGTTCCCTTACCAAAACTGGAGAATTTACAAGTACAGCAATATCAAAGTTTTAAATCTGGAGGGGATACTCCGTAGGAGAGTGTAAATGTAAGTAATTTTTCAAGTGTCTAAAACTATCTTTGTTTCATATTTGATTTGATTTTCCAAGACTAAATATAAGAAGGAAAGGTTAAAAAAAATCAGAATAATAAGTCCAAGTTTAGCTTATCACTTGAGTTATAAGCCAAGGTTACACGTATGTTTTAGTTGCACTTACCCCACTTCATTCTATATGCTTTCGAATGTATGTTCATTGCAAAAATCATTTGCAATATGAAAGCACTAATTTGCTTTCGGAAATAATCAATATACAGACATTCCTGTATTACTTGAATTTTTAGCATAACATAGTCATATATCAGAAAAAATATTTATTGCCTAATAATTAATTTCATTTGCATGTGATGAAAAGTTAAGAAACACGGCATAAATATAACGGTGAAAATTCATGAATATGACTCTTTTTATTAAAAATTCAAAAAGAAAATTAAATTTCATTTCATATTTAATAAATATCCTTATAATATAACCTTAATAATATACAATATACTTTTTTTAATAATATTTACATCCTCTCCAATATGAGAAAAAAGAACCAGATTTTGCCTCGAGCTGAGCATGAATTACAACCAAACACTAATTTTTCTCAGGGCGAGACCAGTTTTTCACTTTATAAATCCTAAACTTTTATTAAATTCGTTAAAGCCGTTTCCGAGGATCCCAACACACATTTAAACATACATTTGTATTTATTTATACAAGACTAGCAGGCTTTGCCCGCTCCGCTGGTCACTATATTTAAATGAATAATATTGATAATAATAAAAATTAATCAATATTTTCACTTTTTAAATAAAAATTTTCAAAAACAAAAATTAATTGTAATCGCCTAAAACTTGCTTCGGGCCCCTGTCCTACGGCAGCGTTTTCTTAACCCACAACATCTGGGGTCCGTGTCCTTATAGGCTGAGACAACCAACGCCTTACCTTAGACTACAATTTGGATGTTTATCGGACGACTGTAACAAAACGAACAACAACAGAAAAAAAAAAAATCGATTTTTTTTTTTTTTTTTTTTTTTTTTTAATTTAAATCTCGATTACATTACACAACATTATATACAGAGTGTACAGAGTATTTACTTACAAGTAATTTCTTTTCTTCTATTTGATTTACCTAGTCGACCATAAAAGATAGCAATTCCACTTCAAATATAGTACTTAAATATGCTATGAAGTTTAATTTGATATCAAAATGAATGAAAAAAATAATAATAATTAAAAAAGAAAAAATAGATTAAAGAAAAAAAAAAAAAAAAAAAAAAAAAAAAAAGAAAAAAAAAAAAAAAAAAAACGAACCATTAGCGAACGCACTGCTGCAATTTAAGAATAAATGCGCTACTGCTATTAAAAAAGGGTATTTTATAGCGTCTTATAGTGTATTGAATGAAGAAACTGCAGAATCTTTGGCTTTTCCCTCGGCTGGTGGAAGGGAATAATTCGAGGGGAGAAATTTCGTAAAATGAAGGAACAGCGGATGCTTCGAATTTTCACATCGGTGTGTGAAAGGGAAGGCCTCTCGAAAACATCGATAGTTAATCACGTTTTAATTACTAATAAATTGCTTCCTAATAATTAAAAAAAAAAAAAAAATAGGTTTCGATGTGCACACGGAGACATTCCAAACTATGTGTGTGCAAAATTTCCCATCTGTAAGTGCGGTAGATTTTTCTGGAGACATCTGACAGAGGGAAAGACTGATGCTATTTCGGTTTTATTAATAAGGTAATAAAATAAACAAAATATGCATTCACATTATATAACAGCTATACAATAGAGTAAGGCGACCAAATTTTTGAGAGGAAAAAGTGGGAACAAATCAGCGAGTTGTCGCCAATTTAAAAAATTAAGAAATGACTACAAAAGCAATGCTTAAAAAGGAAAAAAAAAAAAAAAAAAATGCACTATCTTCGACTCTAAATTGTAAATTGCAACAAATGCTTTATTTAGAAAACAAGTTTAAGCAGGGAAAAGAAAGTGAAATTATAAAAAGCATACAGTCGGCAGCAAAAGTACCCGAGCACTAGCTATAATCCCTGTATAAAAAAAGTACATTTAATACTGCTTTGTTAAATAAATCCTTTTCAAGTCATGTTCTTAGTCAGTCTAGGAACATGATTCAACAAGGATTTACTTAATAAAACAGTTTTAAATGTACTTTTTTGATATCGGAATTATTGGCTAGTGCTCGGATACTTTTGCTACCGACTGTACAACCTCAATGGCGAATTTTGAAATTTGAAAAATAGGTAGGACGTTTCTCGTCAAGGTCTTTACTTATGTAATTGTGATAGTTATTTTTATTCATCACCAAAAGGACAAAAAATATTAAAAGTTACCAAGGGGTGTTCCTGTAGTAAAGCTGTAACCACGTTACTTTATGAAGGATAAAATCAAGAAAAAATAAATAATAAGATTTAATGAAATTAATATTTTTAAATATAAATATATACAAATTTTTAAAATGTTATGACGTCAGTTTTATCAGAATTTTTTGATGATACAAGTTTAATTTATATATGTTGTTTTTAAATTATTTTTCACGCATAGAGAAATTTCTTTTTTATGTTAGAAAAATAAATGAAATAAAAATTTCTAAGGATTGGTAAAAGGCTTAAATTACAACGTAAAGAAAAATGTCGAGAAATTTGATAGAGATAAATACGTTAATACATTTTAATTAATAACTTTCTTCCTAATTAAAAGTTTGAAAATCCGCCTTCGAGGTGCACACGGATACGTTACAATCTATCTCTGTGTTAGATGCCATGTCTATAAGTGTGGTAGATTTTTCTGTAGACAGCGGAAAGACAGAACCCTTTCGCTTTTATTAATAAGATTAACTTGTTCAATAATAAGGAGTTTATGTAGAAAACGCTGAGGTAGATGTATTACTAAAATGTTTATCATATTGTCAGGTAACAAACAACAACACACTGTGCTTATAATTAGAGAATGATGTCACTGAAATTTACGTCAAAATGTGACGAAAGAGTGAACAGACAGTTTTTGGCTAGGAAAAGTCAAGATATGATGTAGGAGATACTTCAGAATTAAAATAGTATAAGTGTTATTATTATTTTAATGTTGCGTATCTTTAAATCTTTATCTATAAAGGACTATGATTTTAACAATATTTACTCGCATGTTAGAATACATTATTTGAATAATACACACATAAAACAAAAGGACCATTTTGTATATTACAAACTTTTTTTTCTGTCTATTCTTCCATATGAAGGCATGTGATAATCGTACACACTCGTATAAACCCCCATTCGCATGCTTTTATTGGAAAAGTTTGCGTCTTTCATTGTACAATCTCACATCATACAGTGTTTTAGATTAGTTTGTAAAACAAGATCCGTAATTCTTTTAAATTACGATAATTTCTTTCTCGCTTTCTGATTTAAAATCTACCATAATAATCCCCAACCAACATGTATGCCAAATGAATCACATTCAAATTTATTTATTTATTTATTTATTTATTTATTCATTCATTTATTTTTATTTACCTAGCTGTAAGAACAGGTTAAAAATAGCTTACTTGATGATTTTTAATCCGATTGTTTACAAAAAGCTTCAGTTATGACTCACATAAAAAAAGTGGCTGATTCTAAAATTTTATTACATATTTTATATCTAATTTTAAACGGTTAACTTTTCCCCCAGATGTAGGAGATTTTTGTTTATATAATTATTTTAATATTTGTCAATAGTAACAATAAATTTTTAAATGTGTAATTAAAAAAAAAAAAAAAATACATACAATAATTGTCTTGTCCCTAACTCACAATAAAAATATTGTTACACATTAATTTTTTCGGCATAAAAAGAAATATATTTATTATTTTACATGCAAATAAATTTATTCCCTTCTATATCTGGAAAAAAAAAAATGTTTTGGTATCAACTTTTTTTTTTTTTTTTAAATAATTTTAAATTTAAAATGGGATTTAAATTTAATATCATTTGAACCAATTATTGGATTGAACTAAGCAGTACACCACCAGCTAGATTTTACCCCGTTTATTATACATACCAATTTTCTTGTCGATCTGTTGAACAATGTAGCTTTGTATAGCAAAAAAACTGCCATATTCAAAGTGAATCATAGCAAATGATAACGAGTGAAATGTCTGATTGAAAGCAATAGTTCTATCGCACTAAAAAAAGAAAGAAAGAAAGAAAGAAAGAAATATTTTTTTTTTTTTTGACAGAAAAGTGATTGCTGTACTTCTTGAGACGTCTAGTAAAATGTTCATAACAAATCGAATTATATTAATATTAGTTTATTCAAACAATTTTCAAAATATTTGTTAATTTTCTTGCAACGGAGTCTACACGACAATTCTCCCAAATTATCAAGGCAAAACTACATACATTTTGTATTTCACATCTGAATAATTTTTCTTGATAAATAAGACTAATATAAAAACGTGGTATAGTATCGCCATCCTCAAGGAATTTTACAAACAGTAAAATCTACACGACAATTCTCCCAAATTATTAAGGCAAAACTACATACATTTTGGATTTCAGATCTGATTAATTTTTCTTGATAAATAAGACTAATGTAAAGACATGGTATAGTATCACCATCCTCAGGGAATTTTATAAACAATATCCTGCAATGCTGCAGGATAGCAGCAATTAATAAATTATGCTTGCTACATAAATAACATTTTTGATATGTTGCATATAGTTAATAGATCCATGTTAATAGATCCATATTGAAAAAAATATAAAATAACCAAGTATAAGTTTGTGTGAGTCATTCGATGCATGAAGTGTTTTTTATTAAGATTACAACTCGTATTTCATAACACATATCTTTAATAAATTAAATATATTAAATAATATTTCTTCCTTAAACATAGTCTAGATAATACTTTTTTGTTGGCAAAATTTTAACCAATAACTTATCTTACTAATAAATATACTAAACCAAGTTTTTTAAATCAACGTATTAAAATTACTTAAACAACAACAAAAAAAAATCGTTCAAATAAATTTAGAAAATTTTCGCATAGAGATTATTAGAAAAATACTTTTCCCAATTATTTTGCAAGAAAAATTTAAAGAAATATGATTTTTTGACATATTTCAAAATCAATATATCATCTTACAAATAATTTGATGAAACCAATTTCTTGAAACCGATGTACTGAAAATACTCTAAATTTAAAAGAAAAATAGCTTTCAATAAAATTTCAGAAAATCTTTCACCGGAAAAATTACCAGAATATACTGTATCACATAAAACTGACATTTGTTGCTGATAAGGCATAAAACCAAGTTTCTATTACTGCTTATTTTTGTGAAACAGATTCGTTAAGTTAAAAAATTAAAATAGAAAAAAAAAGCTTTTTTTTTTTTTTTTTTTTTTTTTAGTTATTTGAATTCTCGCTGGTTAAATAAGAAAAATGATATTTATTAAGGATATATTTACCTTAACGGCACATTTTCTCCCAAGGACATCCTCAGGTTAGACTGAGGATTAAAAGACGTAGGATGTACGAAGCGTGTGTTGTTAGAGTAATTCTTTAAAAAATGTCATATTAAAAAACTTCATCAGTAATTATAAACATGAAATTTTTTTTAATAAACTGGATAAAATTATATAAATATTGTGTTAAATGATTCTTATTTAAAATTATTTTAAGATTAGTTTATACAGGGGGACTTTGTTCATATCCTCTATCATATGTCCGTTCTTGTAAATTATTACAATAGGTCATAAATTATGCAAAATTATACATCTGGATGTCACCGCAGCTGGGGAGTTACCCCCTCCGAGGAGGATCAAAATTGTGGTTGCATGTTTCCGGACCATCCTCAGGGATGCGTCCCTTACCGTCAACCATTACCTACTGCGCAATACTAGTGCGACGTTAAACCCGAACAAACATCCATAAATTATTCCTGATTAAAGCAATAAATTTGATGGATGACCAGTTGAGGGAAGATGCTCAACCCTAGGCTATCGTTCTCAAAGCTTCCATATTTTTAACTTATATTAAGTTGCTTCTTCATTTTATTGGTGCTAATTTCATTTCTGTTTTCATGTTAGTTTCCTTTTAGTTATAAAGCACTTCCATGCCATTTCTATGAATAATACCCATAACAAATATTATGCGAAACATTCCTTTATTCCACCATGTTATGAAAATCTTCAATTTCGAATAACTCAATGAAATAGAATGTTGATAATCAGTAACATTCATGCCAATATTATATCTGTACTGATAAGTATAAAGGATTTAAGTCCATATTCTTGATTTTTCAGGAAACGAAAAACAAAGTTAAACTAACTAAAAACTAAAGAACAGAATCGATTAGGAAAAAGGAATTATGTTGGTTTATACGCTTTATACCATTCAGTGATTGTCAATCTTCATTTAATAAAGGGAAAAAATTGAATTAAATATTTTATACCAAAGATTAATGCTAAATTTCTGATTTGAATCTTTTTTTACCAATGGATTTTCTCAAAGACTAAATGACATGGATTTAAATCTTTTATACCAATCGATAGAGAATTTATTTCTGAGTCTGACTATGTACTTAACTCAAAACCGACATTTTTGGACTTAAATCCTTTATACTTATCAGTACAGATATAATATTTGAAAATCAAAACGATTTATGATAAAAATAAACCTATAATAAAAGTAATCCACGTGTAGGTGAAATTTCGCCCTTTTGGCAAATTTTAAATTTCGAATAACTTACAGAATTTTTAAATTTAAATGTTGAAATTTATAGAATTCTGGCCAGTATCAAAAATCATGTTTTAACACTGAACCGACTTCTTTACGATAACTTAATTTTGCGATGATTTCGACAAAGTTTATAGAACTAACTAACAAACAATCATAACTAACATATACATGGAATGCCCATTAATTTTGTGATTTTCGATTCTTTATTATATTCAAACCATATAAAAACATTAAAACATTGAGATCAAAAATTCTCACTAATATTAGAGTTTTCTATGCTTATAGTATAATAGGAAATTAAAATAAAAAGAATTAAAACTTAAATAGAAAAGAAAAATGGGAAAATGTCTTTTAAATGTCTTTAAAGTGCTTCTTTGTGGATGGTACAGAAATTTTACACGATTCTAAAAAATCGTAAGAGGTGAGTTTAAAAAAGAAAAAAATAAATCAAAGTTTATAGCTCACATGTCATGAAGAACTTTTTACCATAAGAAAAAAAGAAAGATTGTTACAATATTATGTCGAAATTTTAAAAATGACAAAAAGGTGAACCACTCTATCATCCAGTATAATAAACGAACTTTTCATGAATGCTTGAAAAACTGCATATTATAGCAACACTTATACATGGAAAATACTTTTTTCATAAGGCCAGTTACACACATAACTGCAAGCTTTTCTGGCATGCATAATCAATCGTGTTAGACAAACACGCAAAATTTTAAAATGACATCATACAATATTAATGTAAGCTGAAACAAGTCTGCGTTCCGAAAATTTCTTGAACGCAAGGCACCTGATTCTTGAACTCAAGGCAACTAATTCTTGAGCTCAACAAATTTGTTTGAACTCAGGGCAAACAACATTCGAACTTTTTTTGCGACCGGAAGGATACTGAAATACCCACCCATATGACTACCTTGTAAAAAGAAATTAACCTACCCTTCCGAATAAGCCGGAAGTACTTGTATTGAGTTGTTATTAATTAGTCCATATATACTGAATTTGATATCGTATGATGCACTATTCTACATTGCTCAAAACAATTAAAGGATATTGCGGTTTTAGGTGGATTTTGTGGCTGGGAAACTTTTTAGCGATTGATACATGGTCGACAGACGTAGTAGGTTATATGAGAATAAATTACACATGTTTGGCAGAAAAAAATGCATTTTATTGCGCATTTGTGTACAAAATGAAAAAAACACAATTTGTGCATATGAGAAAAAAAAGAATAAGAAAAGGTGTTTTCTTCAAAGGAAATCATTTTCAGTAGGGGGTATGGTTTCCACAGACGGCCAACAACGTTGAACACCTTTGAGGCATGGAGTCAATCAGGCTATTAATCACGAGTTGGGGTATTCTGTCCCACTCTTCCAGAAGAGCTCTTTCCAGTTCTTGGAGAGTTTGTGGGGGTGGTTGGCGGCCAGCAACTCGTTTTCCTAGAGCGTCCCAAACGTGCTCTATTGGATTCATGTCTGGAGAACACGCTGGCCATTCCATTCGTACGATTCCTTCCTCGAAGAGGAAATCCTCCACCAGGTTAGCACGATGTGGCCTGCAGTTATCGTCCATTAAAATGAAGTCATCTCCGATTGCTGCAGCGTAAGGAACTACAATATGTCTGAGGATCTCATCCCTATATCGGCGACCAGTCAGAGGTCCATCTCGAATGATGTAGAGGTCTGTGCGCCCGTCAATGGAGATGCCACCATACACCAACACTCCCCCACCGCCAAATCTGACACTTTCGTGCACGAACGCAGGATTATTCCTACTGCTACGGTCCCTCCAGATGAAAATACGCCTATTATCAGGCTGAACCGAAAAATGGGACTCGTCAGAAAAAAGTACATTGCTCCATTCATTTCTCCTCTAGTTCACATGCTCTGTTGCCCACTCCCTGCGGTCGCGACGATGCCTTGATGTTAGTTTAACGCATACCATCGGTCGGCGAGCATACAGACCTACACCATGGAGCCGGTTTCGGACAGTCTGTGTTGAAACCGTGGTGCCAGTAGCCTAGCGAAGGTGTTGTTGGAGAAGAGTAGCGTTCATATTTCGGTGTCTCCGAGCCGTTAACACTAAATAACGATCTTCATTGGGCATTGTTGCCCATCTACGACCTTGCCCTGGTCTTCGGCCTGTACTTCCAGTCTCCAAAATACGGTTTCAGATCCTGCAAATTACACTTTGTGACACTCCAATGGCTTGCGCTACTTCGGCTTGAGTTTGTCCCCTTCTAACCTACCAACAACTCTCCAAGCTTCTGAATCGGTTAAATGACTTCGCTGAGACATCGTACTCATCGAAACAAAGCAGTCACTCAATGCCGATCATCCTTGTCTTCATTATCTTTTATTCAATTGAAAGTCAAATTTCATTCGCTGCAGCTGAAGCGACGTTTTTGACGTCGAACTCAAAATTAGCATACTCTACAGATTGAAGATCAGAAAAATTTGCATTTGTGATTCTCTTCTTCCATTTTCGGCAAAAAAAATTTCGCTTATATCTTTATTTTATATAGAACTTACAATATCCTTTAATTGTTTTGAGCAGTGTATATTCTTTTATTTTAATACACCAGAGATATGATTGATTTTGCCTTATTTCCGATAGACGTTTGCTTGTGCAAGGGTAATTGAAATTCAATCAAACTTCAAATGGGTTTGTACATTTAAAACGTTTATGCAAAACCTTACAGACTCAGGTTTTGTATAAAATAATTAATTATGCATGCTTGTCAAGCTTGTAGTTGCAGTCAGTGTAAAGGGAATGAAACGCACTAATAAGAACTAAGTTTAAAATTTTAAGTTAAATTTTGTTAATTTTGTAATTTTAAATTAAGTTAAATTTTAAGTTAAATTAAAAATTATTTTAAAATTAAGTTTAAAAACGTCAATGACTTTCCAAAAAGATGTGTAGAGTTTATTCAAAATATTTTTAATAGCTTTTTATAAGATCTATTTATTTATATACATACACGCTCAGTATAGTAATAGTAGGTGAAAAATTCATAAAGTCTCTAAAAAACAAATTTGAAAGAAAAATCTCGAATAGAACTTAAGATATATAAATATTTCAATTACACTGAAAGAAAAGTCATTGTATATATACATATCTGTATATATAAAAATAAAATGTGAATTTCAATGGGAAATAAAATTATTAATGAATTCTACAACAAAATACGACAACAAAAAGATCAACTTATTTACGTCTGGCAATTGAAAATAACAAAACAGCCTTTAGCTTTATTTTTTTTATTATTATTTTTTTTTTTTAAGCTTCTATTACAGTTAATAAACAAATATTTTTAGATTTTAATATAAAAGAAATACTCTTTGAGAAGCAAAATAACACACAACTGTTCCTGACAGAATTTAAAATCAATCTTTTAAAATACAGATTTTTTCCGAGAAAAAAAAAAAAAAAATTTCTTTCAGTTGACTAACATTTTAATAATTTTATAAAGATTCGCATAAGAGAAAATATTACATTGTATAATGAAATAAGAAATAATTCTTTCTTTCCAAAATGAATGTCCTTATAATAAAAAAATTAAACCGCATAAAATTTTTATATATGTTGCTATAATAAATAATGTAAACAAAATATATTAATATCAGTAAAAAATATATAAAATGCTTATATTGAAATATTGCAAATACCACGGTTGAAGATTTTTTTAACATTACCCAAATTATTAACTGTAAGGTCTAAAAATATGTATAAAATATATTTAATTTTTAAATATGAACTAAACACTGATTTTATTATATTTATTTATAAATTAGTATAAAAAAATTATAAAATCTATTTGTCTGAAAAGGTAATGCAAATATAAAATAGTTATTAAACAAGCTATACCTTTACCATTTTAATGTCCTGATTTTAAATTTGGGAAATCTCCATTTCAAAATTTTCTTAAAATCTTTTTAATGAGTTATACACACTATTAATATTTCGAAGCTAAATTTAAATAAGATTTTGGTATTATAGCTTTCTGAAATCAGAACTCGGTAAAAAAGTGATTCATGATTTGTTGAATAATGTGAGCTGTATTTCTCTAACGTTAAAATTCACCATTTCTTCATAATTCATGGGCTACAAGTTTAGAACTCAGGACATTTTTTCCTGTGAATCGATCTGTGAACGCCTCTTCTAAAATGAGTTACTCATATCCATTTACTCTTTAATTCAGTAATTTGTCGTTCAAGTTTTCTTTAAAATGTTTTAATATCCCTTATACTTTCGTGGCAAGAATTAATTAAAATTGTTAACAAGAATCTCAAATTAGTAAAATAAACAATAAAAGCTAAACATTATGTGATAAAACGAAGAATAACTGTTCTATTGTTTTCTAAGATATGATTTCTCTAAATATGTAGAACCAACGGAAAATAAATAAAGGAGATTTAAAGGAACAGTTGAAGCATTTGAAGGTTGCCAAAGGAAGCACTAACTTCAATAATAACAGAATTTTGGAATATTCTGGAAAAATTCATTGGTTTATTGCATAACTAAGTTCTTCGAAAAATCTATAAATGACTCACAAGACTAAAAAAGAATAATTGTAAGATAAAAAAATTTTATAAACCATGTTTTTAAATTTTCTGTTGAATCATATAAACAATACTGAAGGCAGCCGGAACCCCAGCAATTGGATAAAAGTATTAAAAAAATTCCTTGCTATCGTCTTTTGAGCTATTATAAAAGTTTCAAATGGCTATCTAGCTGGGAAGTTAGTTAAAAGTTGATTGCAAGGTTTGTACTGGAAATGCTGCCGAAGGCAGCAGGGTCCCGAAGCAATTGGATAAAAATATTTTTAAAAAGCATTTTCACCGTATTCTGAACTATTCCGGAAGTTTCAAATGTCTAGCTACTCGGGAAGTAAATTAAATAAATTTTCTGTTGAATCATATGAACGCTGCCGAAGGCAGTAGGGACCTGAAACAGTTGACTAAAAGTATTAAAAGAATGCATTGCCACCGTGTTCTGAGCTATCCTGAAAGTTTCAAATATCTAGCTAGTCGGGAAGTTAGTGAAAAATCGATTGCAAGCTTTGTACTGGTAACGCTGCCGAAGGCAGCAGGAACCCGAAACAGTTGGCTAAAGGTATTTAAAAAAAATGCATTTTCACCGTGTTCTGAACTATTCTGAAAGTTTCAAATGTCTAGCTAGTCGGGAAGTTAGTTAAATAAATTTTCTGTCGAATAATATAAGTGCTGCCGAAGGCAGTGGGACCTGAAATAGTTGACTAAAATTATTAGAAAAATGTATTGTCAACGTGTTATGAGCTGTACTAAAAGTTTCAAATGTCCAGATAGTCGGAAAGTTAGTGAAAAATCGATTGCAAGCTTAGTACTGATAACGCTGCCGAAGGCAGCAGGAACCCGAAACAGTTGGCTAAAGGTATTAAGAAAATGCATTTTCGCCGTGTTCTGAACTATTCTGAAAGTTTCAAATGTCTAGCTAGTCGGGAAGTTAGTTAAATAAATTTTCTGTCGAATCATATAAGCGTTGCCGAAGGCAGCGGGACTGGAAATAGTTGACTAAAATTATTAGAAAAATGTATTGTCACCGTGTTGTGAGCTGTCCTGAAAATTTCAAATATCTAGCTAGTCGGGAAGTTAGTTAAAAATCGATTGCAAGATTTGTCCCTGACAAACACACAAACAAGGATCGAAGTTAATAAAAACATGGTAAAAAATCTGGAGTGACTCCACTCGACTTTCCGAACATTGAGTAATTAACAGTTTTGTAGATAAAGTAAAGAAAGAGGAGTTGTTAAACAAACAAAAAAGAGAAAACCATAATAGAGTGTTTGAGTATTTTTCTCCCTATATTACATGATGTTTTATTGAACGCTACTGAACTTTGAGCCCATAGATCATAATGACAAAGAATTTTTCGCTGTGTCCCTGTAAAAACCTATAAATGCTAGATTCACCAAAATGCTTATAGTTAGTGCAACAGTGATTTATAATACTCATATAAATTTTCAGCTAAATTGAATAAGGCGTTTAGATGCTATCGTACTTTTAAAAATTTGGTCCCATAGGCCATAATGATAAAGAATTTTTCTTTGTGTCCATGTAAAAAAACTGTAAGTGCTAGATTCACCAAAATCTATACAGTTGGTGCAACTGTGACCTATAATACGTGTACAACATTTTTACTCAGATTAATAAGGCGTTTAGACGCTATCACACTTTTAAAAATTTGGCCCCATAGGCATAATGATAAAGAATTTTTCTTTGTGTCCCTGTAAAAAAACTATAAGTGATAGATTCTCCAAAATCTATACAGATTGAGTATTTGTGACCTATAATATGCGTTTAAATTTTTTGCTCAATTGAATAAGGCGTTTAGATGCTATCGCACTTTTAAGATTTTGCTCCCATAGCCCATAATGATAAATAATTTTTCTTTGTGTCCCTGTAAAAAAACTATAAGTGATAGATTCTCCAAAATCTATACAGATTGAGTATTTGTGACCTATAATATGCGTTTAAATTTTTTGCTCAATTGAATAAGGCGTTTAGATGCTATCGCACTTTTAAGATTTTGCTCCCATAGCCCATAATGATAAAGAAATTTTCTTTGTGTCCCTGTAAAAAAACTATAAGTGCTAGATTCACCAAAATCTACAGGGTTCGTACTATGGTGACTTACAATATACGTACCAAATTTCAGGTTATTCGAACAAAGCGTTTAGACGCTAGCGTGATCACTCACAGACATACACACATACACACATACATACACACATACACACACACATACATACATCATTGCAAAAATAGTGAAAACGGACTCATTGGACCTCGAAACGTATAGAAACATCAAAATCTCGAATTCGGATTTTTGACATGATTACAACACTTTCCTCACTATAGTGTTCGGAAAGTAAAAATAAAAGAGAGAGAGAGAGAGAGAGAGTGATTGTTGATGATTGTAGACTACAACTTACCTATTTCTTCACTTGTTACTTTCTACACAGTATTACGGTAAAACTGGAAACAGATGAAAGTTTTTTCATTTCCACGAAGGTGGGCTTTGACTTAGCGTCAGGTTAGGCATTCAAATGTGGCGAAAAATTGTAGTTAGGGATTTACACAATTTGGAAACTTTACCTCAACAGGTGTATACTTCTGGAAATTTTGTAATGACGAATTGGTTTCACTCGTAGAACTTCCTTGAAAATTTCTTAAACCACTGACAAAACTTTCAATGAATTCAAATTCCATTCAGACTTCGAAATATTCGATTGTTCCTCATTTACCGAAATTTATTCTCTGTAGTGTACAATGTTTATTTGATTTCTGTAATAAAAATGACCATTTCATTGGATTTTTTCAAGAATGTTAATTTTTGTAGCACAAAAAGAAAAGATTTATTCAACTGTTTACTGAACATTAATTAAATAAAGTGCATTCGTCGACAACAACCTACTTCTTTCTTTGAGAATTACTTTCTACACGCTAAACTGTCGACAACGTTTTTAGTCAATACCATTACAGGCTCTATCTACAGTCTGAATACTCTTGAAATGAAGTGCATTTGTCTACTTGAACCTGCTTTAAGAACTCTTCAAAAATGTCTTTAAGAACTACTTTCTGAACACAAAAATGTCACCAGCTTTCATAACAATATTATTACGGGCTGTATCTAAGGGCTGAATAATCATTAAATAAAGTGCATTCGTCGACTAGAAACTGCTTGTGCCTTTAAGAATTACTTTCTATACGCTAACATGTCCATAACTTTTCTTCTCAATATCATTACAAGCTCTGTCATTAGCTTCTTTTGAAATCTCTATGATGGTAGGTCATATATAAAGGCGAAAACATTTGTATTTTTGGTCACTATGATTAAAATTTCCTAAATATCTCCAAAACGGAAAAACATATAAAGTCCCAAAAGGAAGGTGCACAACTAGATGTTATAACAAACTTATATACCAATTTGCAGCGTTCTAGTTCAACCGTTTTTGAATTATGTGAGATACATCATGGGCTGAATATTCATTAAATAAAATGCATTCGTCGACAAGAACCTGCTTATGTCTTTAAATAACTTTTTTCACGCAAAAATGTCTTCTACTTTCATAATAGCATAATTACTGGCTCTATAATTAGCTTCTTTTTAAATCTCTATGATGGTAGGTCATATATAATGGCCAAAACATTAATATTTTTGATTATTATGAATATAATTTTCTTAAATATATTCAAAAGAGAAAATCATAGAAAGTCGAAAAAGAGAGGGGCACAAGTAGATGTTATAACAAATATATATACCAATTTATAACAAACGTATATACCGATTTGCAACGTTCTTGTTTTCGAGTTATGCGAGATACATTACGGGCTGAATACTCATTAATAAAATGCATTCGTCGACTAGAACCTGCTTATGTCTTTAAGCATAACTTTCTACATGCAAAAATGTCTTCAACTTTCATAACAATATCATTACTTGCTGTATCATTAGCTTCTTTTGAAATCTCTACGATGGTAGTTCATATATAATAGTCAAAACCTTTGTATTTTTGGTCTTTAGTCTTTATGATTATAATTTTCCTAAATATCTCCGAAACGGAAAATCATAGAAAGTCCAAAGTTGGAGGTGCACAACTAGATGTTATAATAAACCTATATACCAATTTGCAAAGTTCTACGTTAATCCGTTTTTGAGTAATACGAGATACACACCCACACCCACCCACCCAACACACATACATACATGTCACGAAAATTCGAGTAAAGTCGTTGATAGCTCTGAAACTCGAATTGATATTAAAACCAAGTTGCAGGTGTACAACTAGATTTTATAACTGTCACACGTATAAATTTTCAACATTCTACGATCATTCATTTTTGAGCTATGCGAAATACAAAATTCATTTCACAAATCGGGATTACAATACTTCCTTATACTTTGTATAAGGAAGTATAGTAATCCCGAAGTATACGGAAGTATAGTGCTTTCTTATACTTTGTATAAGGAAGTATATATTATATTTGTATAATATTATATTCATTGTATTCATTCTTTGAAATCATTTTTACTTTGTATAAGGAATTCATTTTTACTTTCTTATACTTTGTATAAGGAAGTAAAAATGAATTACAGAAATTAAATGTTTTCAACGGTGTTATATAAAAAAGGATAGTGATGAATGAATCTGTATTTTAGATATCGTAACATTTTTTTTTTAAATAATCAGTTTGGGTTTATCACTCAATGGTTCTCATTCTATGATTATTCAGACTGGTACCTACGGCTTAAACTCGATTGTGAATGATAACGAACATCCATGCCTAAAGCAGCACTCGCCTCCGGACTCTGACAATTGCAGTCCAGAGCATTATTTGGCTATCAAATGGAACCAATTTAATTAGGACTTATTAAGAGTTATAAAAAGTATATACGCTTATATTCATTTTTTAAATAAAGATTCTTCACATAGATGTATTTGCATAAGTTTTCACCAGCTTAATTGTAACCATTTCAGCCTTATCAGTTTGCCTGCAAGTGATATATACATGCGTATATATATATATATATATATACTTTACAGGCATTCTAAAGTTAACTTTACTATTGATAGCTTAAATGTATACCATAATTAATATTTTAATAATCTGATGAAAAACTAAACATAAAAATTAATGCTATTTTATACACACTGTTCCTTTTTAGTTTTAATCATAAATGCCAGGTGACTCATAAGTTAATGTGATTTGCAAAAAGTCATTCTCACAAAGAAGAAAAAAAAAAAGAAGAAGAAGAAGAAGAAGAATTTTTATTTTATTTTATTTTTTATGTAATATTTTGGTTAAAAAAAATAGTCTAAATATTTATGAGAGTGGGCCCTACAGGATAGAAACTACATAATTCGTTGGTAAACTACCCTTTTTTGTGCGGTAAAAGACTTGCAGACATATTACAACATTAGAGAACTTTTTCTGGGTGTCCACTATTTGCCATCACCAACAAATAAACGCTTGAACCTTTCTTCAAGTTTTATATTTTCATGGAAATCTTCGCAATTTTTCAACTAGGCTTATATGTTAAAGGTAAAATACATTTATCTGTAGCGTTTTATGCACCAACGTTAACATCATAGCTCGATCATGCTCAGACATGGGACAAGTAGCTATTTCGGAGTTCTCACATAAATACACTGAAAGGGAAAACAAAACTTACTGTTATCAGCAGTTCTTATATTTTGCAATATTGTCTCCCATCATTCTTCACACTTTATATAAAATACCAAAATAAATAAATAAGTAAATAAATAAATAAAATCAATCAATCAATAAAATAAATAAAAATAAATAAGTAAAAAATCAGAGACGAATTTAATTTTTGAGAATTTTATCCATCCAAAATTTTTCTCCCCCCCCCTTCCTCTTTTTTGAAAAATAAAGGAGACCCTGGCCTTATTTATTTTTAAGAATATTATTGCTTATTTCGTGAAACTATATTTGCTGCCATTTTTATTTCTAGAAAACTTTAAGCTACAAATTTTTACTTATTTAATAATAATAATAATAATAATAATAATAATAATAATTCAAACAGCATTTAATTCATGAAAGATTAGGACAACAGCCTTGTTATATGCTCTATATTTCTCAATTCTAGCCATTTTAATAGCTTATAATTTTGTAAAAATGTTGTTTAAATTAATTAAAATATTTGAAAGGGTCTTCTTAAAGGACTTGAAATTACTCTCCAATGATCTCTGAAGTAGTTAAATTCAGTATATTACAATTAAAGTTAAATTAACTCATTAATAAACTGCTTATTTAATACATTGTTTGAAAATATTGTTACAATTTAAAAATTATTTTGAACATTTTCTCAAAATTTATTTGAATGTATTTGTTTTGAGTTTTCAAAAAAAGTTCTTAGCAGTATGAAAAATGTCCCTGATTTTTTTTTTTTTTTTTTTGTTAGTCAAACAATCTATATCACTACAATTAAAATACTTAAGAAATGTAAACGGTGATTGATCAAATACTGCAATTTTCAATTTTGTGCTAAATCTTTGAACAGGAATTATTTTAAATTTTATTGTTCACCTTAGAAATGAAGCTAGTTTTGCAGATTTTTGTGATTTTATTGCAAAGGAAAAAATTAACACGGAAAAAAAAAATATTGCTTTTTGATAATCAGAAACAATCCCCCCCCACCCCCCCCCACCCCCCAAAAAAAAAAAAAAAAAAAAAAAAAAAAAAAATGATGAGGTTACAAAACAAATATTCAGTTAAAATCCCTGTGGTAGAGATTACGGAACGGAAACACGGTGACATTGCCTCTGAAAAGAAATTGCTTTTTGCAGGAGAAAAGTTTGTTCATAAGATCTAAAATGTTACTAGATTTCAGTAGGAAACAAAAAAATGGTGTCTCATTTAAGAATGCTACTAAAAAGTACATTAATAATATTGAGATATTTATGAGATATACAAGTAATATGTAAATTACATAAATATGCGATTAAACAATATCATCCTGCAGAAAAGGTGTATATCGATGAAGATTGTCGCAGAAAGCATAATAATATGATATTAGCGTATTAGGCAAGACGTAGCTAACCCTCGACGATAGTCACAGGGGTTCAAATATGAATAACATAGTATTGAAATACATTTTACACAAATAGATTTATGATAAATAAATGAAGTAAAATGAAACATGGCAAATGTCAACAATAAATCTACAAATGTGCTAAACTTACATAACAGAGTATCTAGAAGTCCTTTTCACAACCATGCTTAAATATCCAGAAGTGTTAACATTATTCATTATTTTATTTTTGACGAATGTGGTGAATTTGTAATCCGCATTTGCATACAGCTTGCTAATTATGGAGACCCTGTATTCAGGGAACCCAGCTATTGTTCCGCTTGCCGATACGATAATCAGGCATTGGTTATTATAACAGCAAAACGTTTTTTTTAATACAAAAACAAGTAAAAGGAAAAATCAGAAATAAGCAAATTAATCCCACATCCCCCCTCCCCTGATATGCATATAATATATATACATATAACTGCAATTTGCATATTTTCTTTCTATAATTGCTTACACCCAACTTTCTCTATTAATAAAAAAAAAAAAAAAAAGTTTATATATCTATTAAAAAAAATCCTTCTTCCAGGGACTGAATCCCCCCCCCCCAAAAAAAAAAAAAAAAAAAAAAAAAAAAAAGATATTGAAATTTAATATAACTTTATTTTTTATGATTTTTAAAAGTCGTTGTTTTTTATATTAGTCTTTGTTAAATACTATAACTATCAGTTTTTTCGTTACAAAAATATATAAAATCGATTATAAATTTAAAACATTATTTAAAGATTATTTTCAACTAAAAATTAATGTATTCAGTTAATTTAAAATAGACCCACTGAATGAATGGTTCTAGACAATAATATTTAAATTATCGAAAAATATATAGCCAAAAAAGTACAAAGTTTTGTAAATCTAAATTATTATAAAACTGTTTCAACTTCAGTTCTAATTATTACACCAGCGTGTGAAATACGTCTTTAAAAAAGTAAACTAAACACTACTTATTAAATTTAATTAAACCTAGTCTCGTCTTGATTTAATATAATTTGCTAATTACGCAGTTTATTAAAACTTTTAATTATTTAGTTTATTAAATGCATCTGAACGATCAAGAAAATAAATTTATTTTTTACTTGAAGATCCAAAGCTCTTAAAGGTAATAGCTTTTAACAGAATTTTTGAAGAAACTCTAATAAAGTTTTTATAAAAAATATATTTCATGAAGTTAATATCAAATATGTTTCCCAAGATCAGAAAATTTGTTAAGTACACATCTGCTGCTGACAAGGTTTAAAATTTATCTACCATTATATTGACGTGTTTGCGGAAAAAATTTCTTTAAAACTATTTATATAAATTAAAAACATAATATCTCTCTTTCAAATAGTTACAAAATTGTAAATAATTGTGTTTATTTTTGTATAAATTCTTTCAAAGAGGCTCAGTAAGTTGATAAAGTGCTAATTTTGTGCATTTCTAGTCGTTTTAGCGTTGAAATAGCCTTATTTTCCCTTAAAAACGCATTAAAAAGCCCCAATAAGGCAGGTAATGGATATGGCGCCAAATTTGGCGACTTTTTCCCCACCTTGGCGATTTTTTGGCGACCTTGGCGAGAAAATCCTTATTAGGGATATACCAAATATGGAAGCTGTAAGTTGATTGGTTGACCATTTTCTAGAGTTTTCTCGAAAAATCTGGGTTCCATGGAACAGTATATAAGGAGCGCTTCTCGCCAAGGCAGTCAGTCAGTTCAGTTCTCAGCTAGCTTCGCTAATGCTTGCATTGTGTTGAGCTTCTTTGAAAGAGACTTGCTTTAAGTGTTATTGCTATACAGTTTGTACTGTGGATTTGCTATAGACAGCTGTTGTTTAAGCTGTGTTTACTGGTAGAATTGAAGCTGATACTTGGTTTATAGACCTGTATTTTTCTGGAACTTTCTGTGAATAAATTACTGAATTTTTGTACGTTTGGCCTTTCATTCTCAGACAACTCACGAACCCCCAAGTACGCAACATTTCTGGTGTCAGAAGCGGGGATTGTCTGTGAATGGTGATAACTAGAGCTATGGAGCAAGAGATGAAAAAACTTCTAGAAAGATTAGCTACCCAGATGAATGAAATGAAAGAAGGACAAAGAGAGATGAAAGAAAGTATGGAGATATCGCAAAAAGAATTGGAAGATGGCTTGACTGAAGAATTGAAGGAAATGAAAGCAGTTCAGGAAAAGATGGAAGAAATTAAATTTAATCAAGATGAGATGAAGAGAGAGCTTTCAACGGCGAAGGAATCGATAGAGGGTAAATTAACGGTGATGGAAAATAGAATGGATGGAATAGAAGAGAAAGTTATAAAGATAGAAGAAAGTTTTGAAAAGAAAGTTTTGAAAGTAGAAAGGAATTTTGAAGAGAGATTTATGAAGATAGAAGAGAATTTCGAAGAGAAAATCATGAAGAAAGTAGAGGAACATCTTGAGAGAAAAGTAGACAAGAAGTTGATCTCCTTCCCCCAGGAAACTGAAAAGAAAGAGAGAAGATTCCAGAATCAGGAATTTATTAAGCTGTCTACCTACGACGGCAGTTCCTCCTGGCAGGTATATAGGACGCAGTTTTCCATCGTAGCTGAAGCTAACGGCTGGGACTCTACCGCCAAGTCAGTCCACTTAGCAGCAGCATTACGGGGAGATGCAGCCGAGATACTGAGAAATGTTTCTAAAGAAGAAAGGAACGACTTCGAGGCCCTGACTAGAGCACTGGAGCTACGGTTCGGAGAGAAGTGTTCCAAGGACTATAGTCGCCTCCAGCTAAAATCCCGTTACCAGAAAACGGGCGAAAGTTTGCAAGAGCTGGCAGCTGACATTCAGAGATTGTCACACCTAGCATTCTCAGACTGTCAAGCTGACACTCGAAACGACTTAGCTCTTCAGTACTTTATCGATGCTGTTCGGGATCCAGAAATTCAAAAAGCGCTGAGACTCTCCAACATCAGAGACGTAGAATCAGCTTTAGGCTATGCACTTAGGATAGAGGCAGCCCAACAAGCCTCCCGTAAAGACCGCCATACCATAAGAGCTGTCTCATTAAATGATACGCCTGCTTATAAAAATGAAATGAAGAGAAGTCTAGCAGAGATCTTTAAGAGATTGCGCAGCCTGGAAAATAATAAGGAGATAAAGGATAGTAAGATAAAGTGCTGGGGCTGTGGAGAGGATGGTCATGTGAAGAGGAACTGCCCTGTACGACCAACTATAGGAAATCACCTGGCTTCACCATCACTGCAGGCAAACTAAGAGGAGGCCATCTCGCGGGGCGGATGTTGCCTAAAATTAAAGAGCCCCAATTTACAGTATTTCATGTTTCATCGATGAGTGGCGGCGATAATGGACTTTACGTCTATGGCAAGTTAACAACACCGCCTGCCGGATGATTCTGGACACGGGAGCCAACGTGACCATCATTAGAACGGATTTGGCTCAATAACTAAAAGAGAAGATCATTTGGACTCCGCCCTGCGTTAAACTCCAGACTGTGACCGGAGACGAAGTCAAAATATATGGAAAAATGTACTTGACCATCAGTTTTGGAAATGCCAGTTACCATCATATGGCATATGTGGCAGACATAAGAGATCCTGTAATCATTGGAATTGACTTCCTGAGAAAAATTAACTTTAAATTGGACTTCAAGAATAATAAACTGCATTCGAGTTCGGAAGACATAGCTGTGTTCAACACTGAAAATCAAGACATTCAGCCAATATGCCAGATAACAGCCAAGTCTGAAATTTCCATCCCTCCACACACAGAGACAATAGTTTCAGGAACACCTCCTACAAAGCAATACTTCCGCTATGGACTGATTGAATACCCGAATACAGACAATAGCCCAAGAGGAGTTCTGGTAGCTTCATCTCTAGTTGATCTCTCAGAGAGTACTATTCCTGTGAGGGTCGCAAACATCAGCGATAAGGTCCGAACAGTGAAGAAGGATGAGGTGATAGCAGCCTGCACTCCTGTTACATGCATCAACCGCCCCACGCAATCAACCGAATCCAAGTTTTCTGAACAATTAATAACGGAATTACTCAAGAATGCAGAGTTAGAAAAGGAACAGAGATGTGCTGCGGAGAAGCTACTCCAAGAATTGAAAGACCTTTTTTCTCGAACACCTGAAGACGTCGGGAGAACGAACGTCACCCAGCACAGAATTGATACAGGAAATCATCCTCCAATCAAACAACATCCAAGAAGACTTCCATTAGCTAAACAGGAAGAGGTCACTGAACTTCTAAGTGAAATGCAGCACAATGATGTCATCGAGCCATCAACGAGTCCTTGGGCCTCTCCCATAGTACTGGTGCGGAAAAAGGATGGTTCAACAAGATTTTGCGTGGAATATCGTCGTTTGAATGACATCACGAAGAAAGACAGTTACCCTCTTCCCAGAATTGACGACACATTAGACACACTTGCTGGCAATAAATGGTTCTCGACTTTGGATCAGAAGAGCGGTTACTGGCAAGTAGAGTTACATCCTGATGATCGTGAGAAGACTGCATTCACCACGGGACAAGGACTGTGGCAATTTAAAGTTATGCCGTTCGGATTATGTAATGCACCTGCCACCTTCGAACGCCTGATGGAGACAGTGCTAAAAGGACTTTCCTATGAAGCCTGTCTGGTGTATTTGGATGATATTATCATTGTGGGGCGCACCTTTGAAGACCATCTACGAAACATCCGAAAGGTGTTGGAGAAACTCAGAATGGCTAACCTCAAATTGAATCCAGGCAAGTGTAACTTGTTCCGTCGTGAAGTGAGCTACCTCGGCCATATCATCTCTGCCGAAGGTGTGAGAACTGATCCTGAGAAGATCTCTGCAGTCGAGAACTGGAGTCGCCCTGAAAATGTACACCAACTACGAAGTTTCCTGGGGTTATGCACTTATTGCAGGAAGTTTGTCAAGGGTTTCTCAAATATTGCTAGACCACTCCACAAGCTGACGGAAGCCAAACAGAAGTTCCTGTGGACAGATGAATGTGAAAAAGCGTTCAAGCGACTTAAAGAGGCCCTAACATCATCGCCTATCTTGACGTATCCACAGCCCGACAGATAGTTCATACTTGATACAGATGCCAGCCATGAGAGTGTTGGTGCTGTTCTGTCGCAGGAAATTGATGGTCAAGAACATGTCATTGCCTATTGGAGTAAATGCCTGTCTAAACCAGAGCGAAATTACTGTACCACCAGGAAAGAGCTACTCGCCATCGTAAAAGCCATAGAACATTTCTATCATTACCTCAATGGCAGAAGATTCCTGCTCCGGACTGACCATGCATCTTTAACGTGGTTGCTCCAGTTCAAGAACCCAGAAGGACAGATTGCCAGGTGGATACAACGCCTGCAGGAATATGACTTTGAGATACGTCATCGTAAAGGGACTCTACATGGTAATGCAGATGCTTTGCCACGGAAGCCCTGCTCGCAAAGCTGCAAGTACTGCTGTAGAGGCGAACAGAAATACCTGCCGATAAATCCGGCTGCTTGCCAAGTTACTGTCTCAACACCATCAGAACAAGATCCCGATCCAGGGAGAGACGAAGAACTTAGACAAGCCCAGTTGGAAGATCCTGACTTAAAGCCAATATTACAGCTGAAGGAGATGACCAGCAACAGACCTATCTGGCAGGACATTTCCAGATTTAGTCCCATTACGAAAAGTTATTGGGCACTTTGGGACTCTCTTCATATCAGAAACGGCGTATTATAGAAAAAGTGGGAATCTGATGATGGGAAAAGCTTCAGATGGCAGATGTTATTACCAAGATAAAAAATTCCAGATGTTTTAGAACAACTGCATAGTAGCTCTACCGCATAGTAGCATAGTAGCTCTATAAGCATTTGTACATATTTGTGAATTTTGTAAATATTTCTCACTTGATTTTTCTTTCTATTTTATCGTTACATGCAACTTAGTTCTTGTATTTTAGATTGTGTAAATTTGTTTAGTTTCACCTCTTGACCAAGGGTTGCACTGCCCGGGACGTGCAGTCCTTGGGAGGGGGGCAGTGTTACAAAATTGTAAATAATTGTGTTTATTTTTGTATAAATTCTTTCAAAGAGGCTTAGTAAGTTGATAAAGTGCTAATTTTGTGCATTTCTAGTCGTTTTAGCGTTGAAATAGCCTTATTTTCCCTTAAAAACGCATTAAAATGCCCCAATAAGGCAGGTAATGGATTTGGCGCCAAATTTGGCGACTTTTTTCCCACCTTGGCGATTTTTTTGGCGACCTTGGCGAGAAAATCCTTATTAGGGATATACCAAATATGGAAGCTGTAAGTTGATTGGTTGACCACTTTCTAGAGTTTTCTCGAAAAATCTGGGTTCCATGGAACAGTATATAAGAAGCGCTTCTCGCCAAGGCAGTCAGTCAGTTCAGTTCTCAGCTAGCTTCGCTAATGCTTGCATTGTGTTGAGCTTCTTTGAAAGAGACTTGCTTTAAGTGTTATTGCTATACAGTTTGTACTGTGGATTTGCTATTGACAGCTGTTGTTTAAGCCGTTTTTACTGGTAGAATGGAAGCTGATACTTGGTTTATAGACCTGTATTTTTCTGGAACTTTCTGTGAATAAATTACTGAATTTTTGTACGTTTGGCCTTTCATTCTCAGACAACTCACGAACCCCCAAGTACGCAACACTATTTATATAAATTAAAAACATAATATCTCTCTTTCAAATAGTTTTGAAATAGATTATTTCTGTACAGAGGAAAATGATTTTATTTATGTTTATAATTATATTTCATGAATAAAACTTTTTATGTAATATATATATACCTAAAAAATTCTCTCTCTCTCTTTTTTTTTTTTTTTTTTTTTTTTTTTTTTTTTTTTGGTTACATTTTATAATATTAACCATTTGTCGGCCCTAACGCTTTAAAGCGCTCTAAACAGTATTGTTAAATGTAATGACTTTTTTATTCAACTCTCACCAGTAAATTTAAGGAGTGATATTTGATATACATAACGGACGAATAGCCTTTGAAAGGATTAGTCAATCATCACAGTTAAAATTTAGCGGTCGTTATTGAATAAACAAGTCCTTAAATTTGGGAACACTGACCAGAGGAGTGAAATTAAATAGGACCAGCAAAGGGTAAAAAAAAATAGCATTCGATATTTCAGTGAACTGTTTCTTGCTAATTAAAGCATTTTACATCAAAATATTCTTTTACAGCTGAGCTTAATACGCTTCAGTAGTGAGAACTGTTGAAATTTTGTTGAAAAAAGCAAAATGAAAATAATACTGATTGGAAATGTAAATTGAAATAACAAAAGTTATTTTCTATACATCAAAGTATTAAAAGAAATCAAAAGGGATTCGAAAGAAAAAAAATAATATATAGTCCTTGTGAGGAAATCATGTTCCCCATATTCTTAATTCCTCAATCTTAAGATTAACTTAATTACTTAATTACTAATTAGATAGTAATAAGAGCTCGAGACAAAGTTTTAAATACAAAATAACACAGTTTATTTATTCTTAATTTCAAGGAGGGCGTTGAGCTAACTCAATTTAAATAAGTGACTTCAGGAAATAACTTTAACAAGACATAAAATAAAAGGTAGCTTCTCACCAATGCTGATCTTGTCGACGACTGCTCTCTGCTACCACCAACTATTCTCACTCCAGAGTGTCGGCCGGATTCCCGAGACGCGACAGACTCTTTTCTTAATTTACGCCACAATACTACACCTCTCTACCATCACTTCACACACACCATAATCCGGTGCAACTCAGTATCACCACCAACTCCAATTCGCTATAACTCTTTACTCCACACTAATCAGCTACCATTCTCCATCACCACCAATTCACTATCCCTTTTATACTACATCCTAACAAACAACCTTTCCCTTCATTTCAATTAATACTTACAATCATTTCCCATTTATCAAACAACTCAGAACCTATTTCTTTCACTGCAGCACCATGCGACATAAAACTCACTCGACCTCAACTTTCGCCGAGTCACTGGCGACGAAGTGCTTTAACCGTCCCAACTTTAGATTGCTGGATTCAGCTGAAAATCAAACGAACTGAGGAGACGTTCTGTAGTCTCGACCTTACAGCCTATATTAGATACAGGAAAATAAAATGCCTCTGAAAATTTTGACAATTTCAGCTGGCGCATTTCTATTGTGGTGCTTTAATCAAATTGTTTCATTTAAATTGTGTCTTAAGTTGTAAATAACATTTTAATTATAGCTTGTATGATAATCTCAAAAATGCCTAGATTTCCCGGTCTCGATTGCAGATATTTGAACGCTATAGCAGACGTCTAATGCCCTCTACCAATCATCACTCTACTAATTATCACATCATCCAAGATGCTTGGGCCAAATGTTTAAAGCTCAGGCTTTCATTTGCTAACTGCTGGGATTAGAATTACTGTTCAATCATGGATGTACGCAAAGTCATGCACTAGTTTATGTATTTCTTAAAAAAAAAAAAAAAAGATAAAATCATAATGTATGATTAAAGTTTCTAACAGAATATCCCCTTAGAAAAATGTTTAAATTGATACCATTTCAGTGCTAGGCATTTAGATATTGCACCCCGGCAAGAAAAGTGACCTAAATAAAAATGTAGTATTTTAGAAAAGTCAATTTAACAATAAAGCATCGACTGGACTACAATTAACTGATGCAACAGCTTTTCAGGTGGATAAATTAAAAGACATTAATATTTTGTCTTTTGTCTATTAATTTTATATTCATGTGTTCCATTAGAAAATAAATTTAATGACAGATAGATTTACGGTTATACATTTTGCAGAGACGATATTTTCTTCTAGATTAAAAATATAAAATAAACTAAAATAAATACGTTCCTAGGTTAATAAGAGTAATATGTTAATAAATGAAAAACTAAAATAAACAAAAAAACAAAAAAATAATAATAAAATAATGAATAAATAAATGAATGAATGGGTGGTTGAATGGTTGGGTTTTATGCCGCACTAGTGCTGCTTGGCGACGGTCTGGGATAAACCCCTAGAGTTGGTCCGGAGACATGCCATTCCAATTTTGATCCCCCAAAGAAGGGATGTCTCTCCCACTTTGGTGACCCCCAGAGGTATATTTTTTGATGGGATCATGGAGAAATTGCGGCCACAACAGATTTTACGTGCACCAACCACCATTAGTGCACACGACGGTCTTTGGCCGGCTCGAGTACCGAACACGCAATCTTCCAGTTACGAGGCCGGAGCTCTACCGACTGGGCTTCCGCGGCCCAAATAAATGAATGAAATAAATAATTTAGTTTATTTTGTTCCATTTATTCAAACTGTCTAGTTCTTGTGCTCTAAAGGAAAATGAAAGAAATCAAAGTGAATATATAAATCAATTGTCCATCGCGTAGTTGTACACTTAATCCGATAGTAATGATGTTCATTTTGTATATGCACACGTAAAATTCCTTAATGCAGTTTTAAAAGAGAGATCAGATTAATACATATTATTATGAAATTTCTTTTAATGGAAGATCTATAATACAGAACGTTTAAATTGGCTTCATTTAAGTATAAGACATTTAAAATAAGTATTTTCGATATACATTCAACATAAAACTATACATATTTATAAGGAAATTTAATTTTATGTTTTATAATTTTTAAAAAGATTAAAATGCTTTTAAACTTAATTGAAATATAATTGCTCTAATCAGACAATTCTTAAAAATGAGTTTTTTTTTTTTTTTTTTTCTTTTTTACAAAATACTTTTTTGAAATGGAGCTTTCACCAAGTAAGTTCTGTTTTTATAATTAAATTGTTATTTAGATAAATTATTTAATAATCTCTAGTAAATTTTGAATCTCATCTAGAGATGTTTTAACTAAGAATATTTTAATATTTAAATATTACGCATATATGTTCATACATTATCAGGTTTAACGTTCTTAAAATAGCAATGATGAATTTTGTTTCATATATTTTTACAAATAAAAGGCGATGTCTGTGTTACAATGTGAAAATAATATAAATTAAGCAGAAAATCATTGTTATAAATTTGAACTCGGTAAAAGCTAATGAGTTTATCTAAAGTATAACTTAAAAAAAAAAAAAAAAAAAAAAAAAAAAAATCATTTATGTGTACTAAAATAAATAAATAAATAAATAAAGATAAAATAAAGTAAAATGAAATACAAAATGAAATAAAAAATTCTATTTTACATTTAATGTGAAAAAAAATTATGTATATATATATATATATATATATATAATAATAATAATAATAATAATAATAATAATAATAAGAGCTTAAAAAATAATACGAACATTTCTATGATAATCGATATACTTTTATAATATTTCTGTTTGGAATATCGATAAATAGAAACACCATATTTGTTTAAAAAAGATTTCGACAATTTTTAAGTTTTTTTTTTTTTTTCTTTTAATACTTTATTAACATATTTTTTTCTACCAAAAGAGCTAAAATATGCGATTTTGAAAAAAAAAATCTTTTTATAGAAATTATTGGTTAATTAATGTTCGATGAAGTAATTTTTTATTCTACCGCTGAGAGATTTTTTTACAGTTTAAAAAAAAAAAAAAAAAAGGATTTTTAAACTGAATATATTCAATGTTTACAACTTCCAGTTGTTACTTAAGTAAAAAGAAAAAGTTGAAGAAACATTTTCCCCTCTTATAAAAAAAAAAAAAAAGCGATTTTTAATTTTTTTTTTTTTTTTTTTAGAAATGACATTTAAACGATTAATAATTTTAAACTTATATCTCTGGTGAATTGGTCATAGGAAATATATGCATTAACTGATTGAAAAACAGTTTTAAATAAGAAGAAATGAAATATTGCACAAATTAAAAAAATCTTTTGAAACAATGTAGTTAAAAGAAATATTTCTTTCTAGAAGTACTGCAAAAAGAGTACTGAGTTTTTTCTTTACACTTTGTTTCAAACCACTTTCTCTCTCTCTCTATCTTTTTTTTAAGATTTAATTCTTTTAATAAGAAATTGAAAATATTTTTTTTTCGAATTCATTTTTTAAAACGTTCAGATTACTTTGTGAATTTATAAAAAACTTAATTAATTAATTAATTGATTAATATTGTTATGAGAAAGTGATTTTTCTGTATTTGTTTCAGCACTTTCTCTATTCATATAAATACCCCTCAGATAAACAAAAATACAAACAAAATAAATGTCTTTTAAAATGATATCTATTTTCATTTTCTTCTTCTTAATTTTTTAATTACTTCTACCATTTACAGTTTAGTGTTTTAAAATTCAAAAGGCTTTTGGGAGAAAAAAACCGTTTACTCAAATTTTGATATAAATAAATTACAGACATTTGAATGGAAAATTGTTAAACTGTTAAACACAGTTTACATTATATATATATATATATATAATTATTATTATTATTATTATTATTATTATTATTAATATTATTATTATTATTATTATTTTTAATTTAAATGTTTAAATAGCTTTTTAAAATATCATATAATATCATATATATAAATATTTTGAATGTAATGAATAATATTTATGATAAAAAGTAGCCCCTAAACATATACATATGTACAATGCAATCTAAGAGAATACTTTTTATAAACTCATATCTTTTGTAAAATTTGAGTGCTGTAATTTCAGATCGGATTACAAACTGAAGTTAATCAAAAACTATTCTTAAATAAATAAATAATAATAATAAAATAAAATAAAATAAAATAAAAGATTCATTGAAAAGGGAATAGTGAACAGTGAGATAATGAGTAAGATACATACAAAATCTGCTCTATTGTGACAAGATATTGTTAAGAATATATTAAATACTGATTTAGACAGAACATAGAAGATATGAAAGCAGTTTTAAAATGGCAAGATTTAAAAATAGTTATGATAACGAAACACATTTAAGAGTTGAAAAATTCGTTGCAAAATAATGTTTGATAAATTGAAAATAATGACGTGACATAAAATTAAAGCATAAAGGATAACAAAATGCTTTCAAAAGTTCACTTTATTTCGAAATAACATCAGAAGTCTAGAGGAAATGACAATTGTGTCATTTTTTTTTTTTTTTTTTTTTTTTTGTCCCATTAAAAGTCACATTAGCAGTGACCGAGAGTTCTTGTCTAAAAGTGTGAAGGCGTTAGGTACTAGGTTGAAATCCAGTTCGTGCTCGTCGGCCTAGCTGTTCACAGGTTTCCTTGGTTTTCTCCGAAACTTACGTAAATATGGGCTTGGATCACTTAAAAAGTTCCCCATCCTCCCACGAATGGCACGCACCTACACCTATGACTCTAGTGCATTTAACTGGCCTTAATCTCTCAACACCAACACGTCCCCATTTCTAATTTCATTTCAATATCGTCAAGGACAGCTACGTATGTTGTTTCATTAGCGAAAATAAAATTGTATCCTAGCAAAATCCTTTTCATATACTTAGGAAAAATATGTGTTTAGGTAAAATGACATTAAAAAATATTTAACAGTAACATAATAGAAGTCTGCAGGTTAACAAACTGTTAAATGCATGTTTTAGATGCCATTTAAATGACATTAAAAATAGTTTATTATCACTTTAAATGAATAATTTAATTTAAATTTGATGCTCAAAAATGTATTCCCATTATGGTTCAGTGGGGCAGTGTCGCATTTTACCTTCATCACGATATCTTACTGTGACCTCAAGAAGAGATTTTAAATCAAAAGTAAAAAAGTTGAACAAAATTTATTTATAGAGTAAAAAACCTTACATAAATGCAATTATGAAAGTCTAAGCTTTAAAGTTATGCAATAATACTGATTATTGAATAATAATTCATTGTTTAAATCCAGAAAAGTAAAACTTGCCTGATATTTCCAACAGTGATAGTGAAAAGGAAAATGGCTGGAACTTCCCTACAACATGAACTGTTACAGTGAATAGATTTCAAATTGTTGCTATACATGTTAAATAAATTATGGCATAATTTTCTAATTTTCTGAGCATTGGATTCGTAGTAAAATACATATTGTTCTACTTTGTTTCCCCTTTTTCCCTGTCCAACATGAAGTTAAATATGATTTTATAATTACATAGAAGAAATTTAGACTTCTCTGAATTCCGGCTCGTATCTTGTAATTTATAATTTAGATAGATTATTTAAATTCATCCAGATACAGTTAAAGAAAAAAATCAGTAAAAATTCCAACTAGCTTTTCTAAAATACAGGTAAGAAACAAAACAATGGGAACTGTATCGACTTTATACGTTTTGACTATATCTAGAAAAATACTTAACAGATTTTCCTTAAATTCAGACTTTAAGGAACATGTTATATTTCATATATTTAAGTGAAAGGTTTGTTCCGAAGGCAAAATAAGAATAAATAATAATAAACATTTTGAATTTTCAGTAGGAAAAAATGTTAGTAATGCGTTGTTGCTATAGCATAAGATAACAATACCCCTTTCAATTAACTGTAATCTTTTTTTATGAAAACACAGAGTTACTCATGCAAAAAGTCCAATCGGAAACATTTTTAAATTCAGAAAGATATATGCAACAGAATGAGTTAGAATAAGTAATGAAGGCGATAAATGATTAATTTCAGTTGCTCTCAAAATGAAGAAATCGAGATAGAGAAAGAAAGAGAGAAAGAACGGTTTTAATTCAAACGTTTATATTAAAATTTAAATTGAATTTTAACACATTTTATTTAATTCTAACAAAATAAAATTTTGAGTATTGATAAACACCTTCATAAGCTATTTTCGTATGCTTAACTTTTAATGAAAATGAAGTATTATTTAAGATTCATTTGTCTCCAAGTCTATTAAATGCTCGTCACAATATGTTGAAATAAACCTTTTAAATTGAAACTATGAAAAGAAAAACAACTTTATGAATGGCTGATTTCGAAAATAAATACTACAGAATAAAGAAAACACGTAAACATTTATTCCGTTTTAAATAAAAGTGACAAGCAATAGAAAATTGCTAGAGTTCTTTTTTGTAGAACGAAAAGCTTCTAGTTTTAATAAAAAATACTCCTAAATTACTGTCGTAAATTTATGTTCAATGAAAATAAACGACTTTTAAAAATCAATGAATTTTCTGGCCATCTGTGCCAAGAATTAACAATCAAAAATAATCCATGCTTGAAAGCAATTTTTTAATTCTTGATAGAATTAGGCGACATTCGAAAAAGGAAAACTTTTTATAGAAGTGATATATCTGCATCCTAATTTAGTAGTATCGAACTACTTATATATATATATATATATATATATATATATATTTGTTTCTTTTCCAACAAACAGGCTTATGATTTTTTAATAGTAATTTATTATTTTTTTTTAAATTTCTATGATATATTAAATGTTCCATAACTCTTCGACTATGGAGTTGAAAATTGATAAAAATACTTCCTTAAGACGTCCCAATAATAATGTCAGGAAATATGAGGAAGACGCAAGAACCTAAAAGGAAAAAAAAATCTGAAATATGCAGTATACGAAGTATGTTTAAAGGGTTATAAGGGTTTTCAAAAAAGAGCACATTTTATTTATTTATTTATTTATGTGTAATATAATAAATAAAATTTTTTATTGAAAATTTGGAGCATAGAAAAGAGCAATATTGAAACAATATTTAATAAAATTTTCATTAAAAATTTAGAAAATTCAGCCGGCATGTCCTGGTTTCAGGAGATCCCATAGAAAAGCAGTGGACAAGTGTTTTCATAAACTGATGCATCGATCTTATTGAAATTTTCAGCACCTCTTCAAAATGGAACTGACTAGTACTTGAACTAGGTATTCTTTTTTCGATTACAACTTATTTTATAAAGTTATACAGGGGGTAAAATGTACCAATAATTGTACTGTTTTTGCATTATAACTTGCCAAAAATTCAAATTTCATTAAAAAAAAAAAAAAAAAAAATCTTTCACTGAAGCGCTAATCAATTCTACTTTGAAAAAGTGAAAAATATCAAGAATATCAATAGAATCATTTAATTACTTTTGGAGAAATTATGTCCACTGCTTTTCTGAAGTGTTTCGGAAACCAGGACCCATCGGTTTAATTTTGCAAAATTTTTAATGAAAATTTTATAAAATATTATTTAAATGTTACTGTTTTATATGCTGAAAATGTTAAATAAATTTTTTATTAAAAAAAGTACAAATATACTTTTTCCAGTCTTTGAAACACATGTAAACCTTAACTAGAAATCGAGCATTTGAGGTCGCTGAAGTCATAACAGGCGATGAGATACGGAGTTATGGATATGATACACAAACAAATTAACGCATCCCATTTTATTCTTTTGATTTGTCCACTCGTGATGCTTACAAAGATATCGTAAACATAAAACCAGAATGTGAACTGATTTTCTTCTACGTCCACTACATTTAATTCAGAGGAAATAGTAGTTACGATCTGTTTGTATGTAGAACTTAGAGCTCCCTAGTGTCCTTTTAAAAGGGTGACAGAATTAATGCAAACATCTGTAAAATGAGTCTTCAGGAAAAATTCCCTTTTACAATGTATAAAATTTCAGCCTTTATATGCAAGTAGTGCAGTATAAATCAATAAATTTACCGCTAAAGCAGAAGTGTGAAGTAAATTTTGTTTTAAAGTGCTTAAATGCATTTTAACTGAAAGAAAAATATTTATTTTGTTTAGAATAGATAGTAGAACATATTTTGTATAAAAAAAAATTAACATTAGATAATTTATCATGTAATTTAATTATTTAAGTAAAAAAAAAAAAAAAAAAAAAAATTAGTTTTAAGTTTCATTTCTCGAAATTTATTTTTTAAATATTTCCCATTTCATAAACATTATTTTGTAATGTAATTTCAGCCTTTTAATTTTATTTCATGTTACGAAAACGGCTGCAGAAAACTTAAGAGACTTTCATAATCTCTTTTTAGATCTACCAAAATAAATAAATAAATAAATAAAGTAAATAATAATATATATATATATATATAAAATTAAATTCAATATTAATGACAAAAATAAATTTGTATAAAAAAGGCGCTTAAAGCAGCACAAAATATTATACAAGACCAATAATAAATTTAATTGAAGATAAAAGATGAGATGAAATGAAGGTGAATTTCAATAAATGTAAAACTCTATAAATTGTTTTCCATTACTATTCAGTTTGAATTACATTTGGAGTATGCTAGCCTGCATGTCTTTTGAAACCTGCTAGTACTACATAGTTTTTTAAAAAATTTTTAATTGCTGTGTTCCCACCTGCTGAAGAGATTGACACAGCGTAATTTGAATTTCTAGCTTGAATAGTGTTTAAATCTAACCAATTTTCTTGTTTATTAACATAGTTTTATAAGTTTTTCATGTTGTTTGTTACTTTTCACCTTCATCTCATCTTTTATCTTCAATTAAATTTATTATATATATATATATATATATATATATATATATATATATATATATATATATATATATATATATATATATATTTATATTTATATATATATAGTACATATATATTCCCACTCAAAAATTTTAAAATATACTCTTATTAACACTTTCCAACAAAGTTGAAAAGTGTATACGAGTTAAATTTCCCACTAACAGGTGTTTTTAAAGTATGCTAACAACCGTCTCAATCAGACAAATACATATCAAACACTAAATACCTGATATTCGAATTTAGAACTGTAAATGCGTCACTCAGGAAAATTTATGTGATTTTTGCGACGATGATCTCAAACATTGCCACCTAATACGATCCTAACTTAATGTAGAGTTTATGTGCTGCATATTAGAGCACTTGGTTTATGATAATTTAATTTATGAGCCGTAGCTCTTACCCGGATGGCGAGTTTAGATACTAGAGCACTTGGAATAATTGTAGTTCATGGACCGTAGATCCTAACCGAATGGTGAGTTTAGAGGCCAGAACACTTGGAATAATTTCAGTTCATATGATGTAACGTATAAAAATTCTTTGTATCCTGAAAAAAAAAAAAAGTTTCATGCAAAGTTATACAGTTCGTACGACGATTATGAGGCGTCATCGTGCTTGCTGACATACATTCAAACATACACACATGCATACCTCCAGAGCCTGACTAAGGGGGAAGCACACATTATCTCCGCTCTCACCGAAATATTTTTACAATTATTTTTTACTTTATGTCATAGAAATTCCACGCTTTGACGAGGAAATATTTTTTTTTAATAAAAAATGAACGGTGTAAAACAATCCAATTTACTCACCGTTATTAGACACCAGAATTCTTTTAAAATAATTTTTAATGAGAATTTTCTGTTTATTATAGGAGGAAAGTATTTGTTAAAAAATAACGGTGTAAGTATAAATAATGTGTGCTTCCCCCTTAATCAGACTCTGCATACCTCTACGTCATTCTAAAAAAATGATTGGTTGTCTCAAGGACCACTTTTGCATCGACTAACTGCGACCATAAAGATTTTTTTAATTTATCATAAAATTGTTTATTTTACATTCATTTGAATGCGCAACAAACTTCAATGTCTTGTTTTGCCTGGGATTCGAACCCATGGTCTGCTATTCCAGAAGTCAGTTCTCTGCCAGCTACGCCTGCATTATTTATAGATGAACATTAAAATAAATAAAGAAAGAAAGAAAGAAATAACCATAAATGATTTTATAAAAAAAATTCATTATGTTATTTGTGTTACATTATATATTAGTGGTTAATTTAATAAATTGATTAAAAAAATTAAAATAACGATACATAGTGGGCCTTGTACATTTGTTTTAATATAAAAATATTAAATAGAAAATTGTAAGATTTCTTGATGTTTAAAATAATTTTATCATGAAAATAATAAATTATTTGAAGATTTGTTTTATGTATAGTAAAATTAATAAATAATGAAAAAATAACATAAAAAAAAAAAAAAAAAAAAAAAAAAAAATTAAACTCAAATTTTGAGTAGTTTTAAATTTCTACATAAATTATTTTCTCATGTTAATATGTTATTGAAAATAAAACATAATTGAAAAATGAATAAATTATTTCTAGTTCTATTAAATGTTTGTCACTGCATGTTGAAATAAATCTTTTAAATTGAAACCATTAAAACAAAAGCTTCTTTATGCATGGTTAAGTTTAAAAAGAAATATTACGGAATAAAGAAAACACGTAAACACATTTATTCCGTTTTTAATAAAAGTTACATGTAATAGAAAATTGCTAAAATTCTCCTTTTTAAATTGAAAAACTTATAGTTTTATTAAAAGAATACTCGTAAAGCTTTGCCATAAATTTATGTTCAATGAAAATAATCGACTTTTAAAAAATGAGAGAATTTTCTGGCCATCTGTGCCAAGAATTAGTAATCTAAAATAATTTGTGCTTGTTGGCAATATTTTAGTTCTTAATAGAATTAGGTGACATGTAAAAAGACAAAATATTTTGAAAGTAATATATATGCATAATAAATTTAATAGTTTCGAATAATATAAATATATATGTATTTGTTTCTTTCCAAACAGATTGGCTTATGTTTTTAAAGATGATTTATTCTTTTAGTGTTCTTCTGATACAATAGGTATTTAAAAAGAATTTATATTATGGGGTTAGTGTAGTTTGGAAGTCCATAAAAAAGAGCTTTTAAGGCGTCGAGATAATAATTTTAGAAAATTTGAAATGTGAGAATAGTAATATTGAAAAAACTCTAATTGGCAGTATACATACATAAAAAAAAAAAAAAAAAATCCGCGCTGCAGAAAAATTGACTTATACTTTTAATTTTATTTTATTTGTAATAACTTCAAAACTAATTATTAAAAAATATTAAAACAAAATCGTGATGTTTGCATAATACAAAAGAGTTAAAATGGTACCTATGAAAATTTTATTTAGTAATTCGCTTTATTACACTCTATGAAGTTCTTTATAAAAATCTACATAAACTTTTCTCTTTAAACGTAAAATAATTAGCGCATACTTTGTATTCTATTATGATTTATTATATGAAATAAACAAGTAATATTTTAGTATATGAAATAAAACAATTTGTTAAATTTGTTCAATTGCTTAATAAATATAGGGGAGAAACGTGTATTATGGACCATCGTGTAATACGGACCATGAGGAAATTTGTATGTTCAACACTAGATGGTGAAATCACCTCCCTGCGTTTAGTGAATATTATTGTTATCTAAAGCAGCAAGTGACTTGTACGTGCATACCTGTATTTGGACGATTATAAAATTGAGTTTTCGGTTTATATGATCACTGATGTAACAAGTATGTTAAAATGAAAGTATTACTTTCTACTGTTAGGTAATTGTAATATAATTTTCGCGTTAATAGTAGCAAATGTACTTATTTTATGAACAATTGCGTTTCATGGGCATCAATTTGCACAGCGATTTTTGATTGGAAACAACGTTGCTCTCTTTATGCGTGTAATATGAACCATGCTGTGTTGTGTAATATGAACCAGTGGTCCATAATAAAAACAGAGAGATTTTGTTAATGCTCGGCGTACATATGTCGCATACTCAAAACCTTGAGGCTATAGAATAGGCCAGGGAAGCAGAGGTAATGAAATTATCATTTCTTTCGTACACTAACCATTGGATATAACCTTTAGACCTCTCCTTACATTTATTTTTCGTCCATTAACTATTTTTTTTCTCGATCATTTCTACTAATCCCAAGAGATGTACAAGTGTGTGAGGGAACATGCTGGACAGTTCGATTCACAATTCCAAGTGTATCAACTGTTGGGGAACGGGAAGGACCACTATGGACCACTTGGTCCATATTATACATACGTTCATGTAATATGGACCACCGATATATAAATAAAATAATTATTATCTGCAATTATTAATAGTTCCCAGAGTAATTTTCCAAGTTTAAACTATGTAACAATGCAATTGTAATGAGCAGCTACAAAATTAAATCTTTATATTTTAATAATTTAAGTTTTATGAGCATTCTTGCTTAGGGGGTCCATAATACGCGGTTCTCCAATATGTATTCTGCATTGGGTTAATTATACTTTTATATGGAATTACTGCTTTAATACACAATGACATAGTATTGTAGAATGTTTTAATATAAATCTCAGAAATTTCCCTGCACCAAATATCATAAATTATTTTTCTAGTTCTTGCAGAGTTGTAGGCTGCAAATTTCGAATCTTCTCCCCTCGCCCCCCATCTCTTTATAGACTAAACATTTTCGAGTGGATTGAGATTAGGACTATTTCCATGTGTGGTACAGATAAATTTTACGTTATTATTTGTGAAATTTAATTTAAAGTGAAAAAAGATATTATTACTTACAGAACTATAGGAGCCCATGGGAATGGATAGGTAATTTTAACAATTTGAATCAAATAAACGTACCACAACGTATAGCAATGTGCATTATTATATTGAAATGCTGTTTGCGGAAAATTATCAGATACCGCAAAAATAGTCGGTCAGGCGCCACTTTTATAATGGCCGTGTTTTATTTCGAGTTAATTGTTCCCTTGAGCATGAAAATTTGCCTGATTCTTTAAACGTTATGCACCTCCCTACCGTGATGCACGGAGAATGTGTCTCTATTTTAAGAGTTCAGTTTTCATAAAGTCGGTCACATTTTTGTCGTCATACTAGCTTTTTTTATCATCTCGAAATAAATGAAATTTGGTTCAACAAAGAAAAACAGTTCAGCCCAATAATTAAATGATATATATATTTTAAATTTTTGGTCAACTGAAGTCTTGCTATTTTTTAATTATTTTCCTTAATAATGACTTTTTTTTTTTTTTTTTTTTTTTTTTTCAGATCTGCTGGATTTTTATATACTTTGTTTCGTTGTTTCCGCACTGTTTTTGAAGAAATTATTTTGCTAAACACTTTTATTAAAACCTTTCTAAGTTCTGAATTTGATACAAATCGAGTTTTTAATCGTTTGCTTTTTAACTTGCGGTCATCTCACCTGGATGAATAATGTGGCCTCCTAAAGCCAAATTTTCAGCTTAAACAGCCAAAAAATTTTATATCTTGCTAAAAACCCTCTCACCAATATTTCATTAACATTTAATTACTTCGCTATCTTACGTATTAAAATATTTTTTTTTTTCATTCTAAAATTAAATTTTTTGTGGCATCGTTAATTGTCTTATCCTTTCCACATTTGAAATGCTTACTAAAATTACAATTTTCAGAGAATTACATTGTTCTTCACTCTGGGCTCAATCTTAAAGTGTACTTGGAGGACGGCGTAAAAAAATCTGTTTGAAAATTTGCATTTAAAAAAAAAAAAATATTGGCGGTTGCAAAAGAGAAAGAAAAAATATCTAAGTGCACCCTTTTTTTTTTTTTTTTTTTTTGTCCCTTAGTGTATATGAACGTAATACACAGAAACATACCAAAATAAATCTTCAAACATAGAAGTAAAAGCAAATCAATCTACCAGAATGTTTTTCCTAATAAAGACTCAAACAATGCAGATTAAAGTTATGATCAGCCTCTCTCAGCAGAACTGAGAACTCCTACTATTCTGAAGTGTTTCCCTTTACCTGGGTCTTTTGGTTATGTGACCACATGATTTTTTTCTAATTTCTAGATATTTATTGCTCATTACTTAAATATTAGTCGCAGAACATTGTGAATGATATTTTCTAAAAATTATTATTTCTCGCTAAATTTACCAAAAAATCTCTTAATCAACATGAGTGTTGCTAAGTTTCTTGTCAAGGCTTCTTCTGATGATGTAATATTATTGCCTTTCAACAATGCGAAATCTGTTTGTAAATGTTCTTTCAAGACACCAATCGTTAAACATTTCATTTCCATTCAGAGGACCTCAAAATGCTTGATTGTAGAAAAAAATCAAATTCCGAAATTTTACTTGAGTAATTTTGTGTAACATGTGAGTAAAAGAAAATAATTTTTATTCTCAAACCATTTCTTAAACAAAACACATAAAAAGTTATCATGAATAACTCTCATAAATTATATCCCTAGAAAAGGATGTATTTATTTAATTTTGGACACTCTTGCCTGTTATATGTAAGTTATACGCATCACACAGTGTATGTAAATATAGGACACTAAAAGAAACCTATAACATCACTTGAAGTGTACCTCGAAGATTTTCGAGATGCAGTATCTAATAAATCGAAATTCTTCTGTGTTGTTTTGTACTTGAAAATCAATGCTTTTTGTACTCTATTCTATATAATACATGATTTTGTTATAATTTTGTATAGAATATGACATGGTTAACCTTCAGATTTACAGTGCTACACTGAAATATTCAGATACATTAAACGCTACAATTCGAATCTAAGGGCTGCATTTCCCTTTGCGTTCTCTGCCAGCTACGCCTGCATTATTTATAGATGAACATTAAAATAAATAAAGAAAGAAAGAAAGAAATAACCATAAATGATTTTATAAAAAAAATTCATTATGTTATTTGTGTTACATTGTATATTAGTGGTTAATTTAATAAATTGATTAAAAAAATTAAAATAACGATACATAGTGGGCTTTGTACATTTGTTTTAATATAAAAATATTAAATAGAAAATTGTAAGATTTCTTGATGTTTAAAATAATTTTATCATGAAAATAATAAATTATTTGAAGATTTGTTTTATGTATAGTAAAATTAATAAATAATGAAAAAACAACATAAAAAAAAAAAAAAAAAAAAAAAAAAAAAAAAAAAAAATTAAACTCAAATTTTGAGTAGTTTTAAATTTCTACATAAATTATTTTCTCATGTTAATATGTTATTGAAAATAAAACATAATTGAAAAATGAATAAATTATTTCTAGTTCTATTAAATGTTTGTCACTGCATGTTGAAATAAATCTTTTAAATTGAAACCATTAAAACAAAAGCTTCTTTATGCATGGTTAAGTTTAAAAAGAAATATTACGGAATAAAGAAAACACGTAAACACATTTATTCCGTTTTTAATAAAAGTTACAAGTAATAGAAAATTGCTAAAATTCTCCTTTTTAAATTGAAAAACTTATAGTTTTATTAAAAGAATACTCGTAAAGCTTTGCCATAAATTTATGTTCAATGAAAATAATCGACTTTTAAAAAATGAGAGAATTTTCTGGCCATCTGTGCCAAGAATTAGTAATCTAAAATAATTTGTGCTTGTTGGCAATATTTTAGTTCTTAATAGAATTAGGTGACATGTAAAAAGACAAAATATTTTGAAAGTAATATATATGCATAATAAATTTAATAGTTTCGAATTATATAAATATATATGTATTTGTTTCTTTCCAAACAGATTGGCTTATGTTTTTAAAGATGATTTATTCTTTTAGTGTTCTTCTGATACAATAGGTATTTAAAAAGAATTTATATTATGGGGTTAGTGTAGTTTGGAAGTCCATAAAAAAGAGCTTTTAAGGCGTCGAGATAATAATTTTAGAAAATTTGAAATGTGAGAATAGTAATATTGAAAAAACTCTAATTGGCAGTATACATACATAAAAAAAAAAAAAAAAAAAAAAAAAAAAATCCGCGCTGCAGAAAAATTGACTTATACTTTTAATTTTATTTTATTTGTAATAACTTCAAAACTAATTATTAAAAAATATTAAAACAAAATCGTGATGTTTGCATAATACAAAAGAGTTAAAATGGTACCTATGAAAATTTTATTTAGTAATTCGCTTTATTACACTCTATGAAGTTCTTTATAAAAATCTACATAAACTTTTCTCTTTAAACGTAAAATAATTAGCGCATACTTTGTATTCTATTATGATTTATTATATGAAATAAACAAGTAATATTTTAGTATATGAAATAAAACAATTTGTTAAATTTGTTCAATTGCTTAATAAATATAGGGGAGAAACGTGTATTATGGACCATCGTGTAATACGGACCATGAGGAAATTTGTATGTTCAACACTAGATGGTGAAATCACCTCCCTGCGTTTAGTGAATATTATTGTTATCTAAAGCAGCAAGTGACTTGTACGTGCATACCTGTATTTGGACGATTATAAAATTGAGTTTTCGGTTTATATGATCACTGATGTAACAAGTATGTTAAAATGAAAGTATTACTTTCTACTGTTAGGTAATTGTAATATAATTTTCGCGTTAATAGTAGCAAATGTACTTATTTTATGAACAATTGCGTTTCATGGGCATCAATTTGCACAGCGATTTTTGATTGGAAACAACGTTGCTCTCTTTATGCGTGTAATATGAACCATGCTGTGTTGTGTAATATGAACCAGTGGTCCATAATAAAAACAGAGAGATTTTGTTAATGCTCGGCGTACATATGTCGCATACTCAAAACCTTGAGGCTATAGAATAGGCCAGGGAAGCAGAGGTAATGAAATTATCATTTCTTTCGTACACTAACCATTGGATATAACCTTTAGACCTCTCCTTACATTTATTTTTCGTCCATTAACTATTTTTTTTCTCGATCATTTCTACTAATCCCAAGAGATGTACAAGTGTGTGAGGGAACATGCTGGACAGTTCGATTCACAATTCCAAGTGTATCAACTGTTGGGGAACGGGAAGGACCACTATGGACCACTTGGTCCATATTATACATACGTTCATGTAATATGGACCACCGATATGTAAATAAAATAATTATTATCTGCAATTATTAATAGTTCCCAGAGTAATTTTCCAAGTTTAAACTATGTAACAATGCAATTGTAATGAGCAGCTACAAAATTAAATCTTTTTATTTTAATAATTTAAGTTTTATGAGCATTCTTGCTTAGGGGGTCCATAATACGCGGTTCTCCAATATGTATTCTGCATTGGGTTAATTATACTTTTATATGGAATTACTGCTTTAATACACAATGACATAGTATTGTAGAATGTTTTAATATAAATCTCAGAAATTTCCCTGCACCAAATATCATAAATTATTTTTCTAGTTCTTGCAGAGTTGTAGGCTGCAAATTTCGAATCTTCTCCCCTCGCCCCCCATCTCTTTATAGACTAAACATTTTCGAGTGGATTGAGATTAGGACTATTTCCATGTGTGGTACAGAAGAAATTTTACGTTATTATTTGTGAAATTTAATTTAAAGTGAAAAAAGATATTATTACTTACAGAACTATAGGAGCCCATGGGAATGGATAGGTAATTTTAACAATTTGAATCAAATAAACGTACCACAACGTATAGCAATGTGCATTATTATATTGAAATGCTGTTTGCGGAAAATTATCAGATACCGCAAAAATAGTCGGCCAGGCGCCACTTTTATAATGGCCGTGTTTTATTTCGAGTTAATTGTTCCCTTGAGCATGAAAATTTGCCTGATTCTTTAAACGTTATGCACCTCCCTACCGTGATGCACGGAGAATGTGTCTCTATTTTAAGAGTTCAGTTTTCATAAAGTCGGTCACATTTTTGTCGTCATACTAGCTTTTTTTATCATCTCGAAATAAATGAAATTTGGTTCAACAAAGAAAAACAGTTCAGCCCAATAATTAAATGATATATATATTTTAAATTTTTGGTCAACTGAAGTCTTGCTATTTTTTAATTATTTTCCTTAATAATGACTTTTTTTTTTTTTTTTTTTTTTTTCAGATCTGCTGGATTTTTATATACTTTGTTTCGTTGTTTCCGCACTGTTTTTGAAGAAATTATTTTGCTAAACACTTTTATTAAAACCTTTCTAAGTTCTGAATTTGATACAAATCGAGTTTTTAATCGTTTGCTTTTTAACTTGCGGTCATCTCACCTGGATGAATAATGTGGCCTCCTAAAGCCAAATTTTCAGCTTAAACAGCCAAAAAATTTTATATCTTGCTAAAAACCCTCTCACCAATATTTCATTAACATTTAAATACTTCGCTATCTTACGTATTAAAATATTTTTTTTTTTTCATTCTAAAATTAAATTTTTTGTGGCATCGTTAATTGTCTTATCCTTTCCACATTTGAAATGCTTACTAAAATTACAATTTTCAGAGAATTACATTGTTCTTCACTCTGGGCTCAATCTTAAAGTGTACTTGGAGGACGGCGTAAAAAAATCTGTTTGAAAATTTGCATTTAAAAAAAAAAAAAAAAATTGGCGGTTGCAAAAGAGAAAGAAAAAATATCTAAGTGCACCCTTTTTTTTTTTTTTTTTTTTTTTTTGTCCCTTAGTGTATATGAACGTAATACACAGAAACATACCAAAATAAATCTTCAAACATAGAAGTAAAAGCAAATCAATCTACCAGAATGTTTTTCCTAATAAAGACTCAAACAATGCAGATTAAAGTTATGATCAGCCTCTCTCAGCAGAACTGAGAACTCCTACTATTCTGAAGTGTTTCACTTTACCTGGGTCTTTTGGTTATGTGACCACATGATTTTTTTCTAATTTCTAGATATTTATTGCTCATTACTTAAATATTAGTCGCAGAACATTGTGAATGATATTTTCTAAAAATTATTATTTCTCGCTAAATTTACCAAAAAATCTCTTAATCAACATGAGTGTTGCTAAGTTTCTTGTCAAGGCTTCTTCTGATGATGTAATATTATTGCCTTTCAACAATGCGAAATCTGTTTGTAAATGTTCTTTCAAGACACCAATCGTTAAACATTTCATTTCCATTCAGAGGACCTCAAAATGCTTGATTGTAGAAAAAAATCAAATTCCGAAATTTTACTTGAGTAATTTTGTGTAACATGTGAGTAAAAGAAAATAATTTTTATTCTCAAACCATTTCTTAAACAAAACACATAAAAAGTTATCATGAATAACTCTCATAAATTATATCCCTAGAAAAGGATGTATTTATTTAATTTTGGACACTCTTGCCTGTTATATGTAAGTTATACGCATCACACAGTGTATGTAAATATAGGACACTAAAAGAAACCTATAACATCACTTGAAGTGTACCTCGAAGATTTTCGAGATGCAGTATCTAATAAATCGAAATTCTTCTGTGTTGTTTTGTACTTGAAAATCAATGCTTTTTGTACTCTATTCTATATAATACATGATTTTGTTATAATTTTGTATAAAATATGACATGGTTAACCTTCAGATTTACAGTGCTACACTGAAATATTCAGATACATTAAACGCTACAATTCGAATCTAAGGGCTGCATTTCCCTTTGCGTTAGGCATTTTTAACACTTTAAAACAATGATTAAGAGTGATTATGAATTCGATTAATCTATCTGTATGCCTTTCAGTCCTGTCTTTTCGTTGTGTGATAACGTAGGCAAAAAACATCAAAAGTTGCACAATACACAATAACGTACAGTTGGAATGAGTTAATAATGAATGCGTCCGCATGATTTTTCGTTCTTTTAATATATATATATTTTTAAAGTACCAAGTAAAATTAGACTAATTAGATTGTTTAATAAAGCTTTTTGGTCTTCTATTATATATTGCATAACTGTTACGTAAATAAAATTATATTTTAATCGTTGTTATACATTATATATATATATATATTACCCAATACTTTATCAAACCTGTGAATTGCGATAGGTGCAACCATAGGGTAAGTGTAACTTCGGATTATAACTTTTAACTTATATGCTAAAATTGGATTTAATAATTGTCATATTTTTTTGTTTGAACCCTTTTTTGGTGTTTTAGTCTTGAAAAACCAAATCAAATGTGAAACAGCAATAGTATTAGAAGCTTATAAAATCGCTTACATTTCCATTCTCCAATGGAAATGTAAGAATGAGTACCCTTCTCAAAATTTGAAGCTTTACCATTGCTGTAATTTTAAAGAAAATTCTCCAGTTTTTGGTAAGGAAACTAAGTTTCGTAGGTATATGTTACAGGCAATGTAAATAATTGGGCATTGTTTATAATGCCCGGGCAATTTAAAAAGTACCCAAAAGGATATGACAAAATGATAAATTATGTTGCAAATATTACATTGCCCGGTCATTATGTATAATGCTAAAAGTAAAGTGGGCAATTTAAAAAACATTTTTATTCATATTTCTTATAAAAAATAACAAATTTTTACATACCTAACTGACAAAGTAACAAACAAAAAATAACAAATAAAATTTCACATGCTGACAAACAAACCGGTGGCGATGAAATAAATACAAACAAAACTTAAGTCCAAATAAAAATAATGTATTAGATATGTACGTACTTACAAATTTATATTTACACAAAATGTCAATATGTAGCAATACTTAGAGGGTCTATTTATTAGAGCAGCTTCCACTTTGGTGACATTTCGAGTTACATAGCTTTTTTTCTTTACGACACTTGCACTTGTCGGATTTACAGCCACCTTTACAGCCACATCAACTATAGCCTTGGCCCCCTGTCTTGGATGACAATCTTGCACATTCTCTTAGTGAAATCTCTGTCTGTAGAATATCTTCGCCATATATAAACTTCTCATTACATATTGTAAATTGATTCCTGGCATAAAGTTGATTTAGAATTCCGTGTTTCGTGCCTAATTTATACAGATTAGCATCTGTTACTTCAAGAACAAATGCCAAAATATTTCTTCCATCGGTGCGACCTCTGTCGACATCTGGGACTCGAACTCTAACTGTGTCACCTTTTTTAGCATCAGGGTATTTTGAGTTAGAAGTCTGAACCATTTTTTCAGCTTGTTTTTTTAGATTGCTTGCTGAAATCTGCATAATTTTTAATATGTCGGCTTTCCTTTTTTTCACATAGGGTTCTTCCGGGGAATCTTCATGCCCGAAAGATTCTTGAAATTCATTATTATGTAAATCAGGGCTTGGTTTAGCTAGCAAAGTTGAAGTTTGAACATAACTATAAAGAGAAAGTAGTTCCTCCTCATCATGTTGACTTGGACCTGGTAGCTCTGCTAACACATGTGACTCAGGTTTATTTTACAGTGGACCTTCTTCTACATACTGTAAATTGTTCTGATTTTTTACTAGAACTTCTAAGTCCTCTTCACAATTTATATTATGAAGTACGTCTGTGGGTAAAAAACTTTTTAGACCAACTTTTAACTTTGTCCCAAACATGGCCTCATACGGAGTACAGTTGATGCGACTATGATGAGCTCTGTTTTTCATTAGCTGTACAAAACGTAAGCCTTCTGACCATTTCCTGGTGCTATTGTCTTCTAGCCACGAATAAAGCATATTTTCCACGTCCTGATTCGCACGTTCTACGGAACCCTGACTTTGAGAGTGTCTGGGCTTCCCATGCACCATCTTCAACTCGGGCCACATGCTACATAGTTCGCTAATAGTACTGTTAGCAAATTCTCTCCCATTATCACTTTGCAAAATACTGGGCGCACCAGAAATTGCAAAAATATCCAAAAGCACATAAGCTACTTCTTCTGCTCTTTTGCTTTTAAGAGGTCGAAGTTGAATAAATTTAGTAAGATGGTCTTGGTATACAAGTATGAATTTATATTGATCATCAGCTTGTGACTGCATGTCAATTAAATCGACTTGACATCTTGAATTCATATTCTTACTTAGTATCGGTCTAACAACAAAACCTTTTTTTGGCACACTGTGTTTTTTTTCGCAGGTCATACATAAATTTAGATATGTAACAATCATTTCCTTTGTAATGTTTTTATACTTTGAATTTAGCTCTTTTTCCATACGGTTTCGACCACCGTGCCCAATTGCTATATGTGCATCATGTAAGAGTTGAAATATCTCTTCCCGATGTACGTAAAATCTTATCTGCTCTTTACCTTCCTCTACAGGAACTATCAACTTTTCCTTCTCTCCAATAGTCATTACGTCAAACCTACGTAAACGCTGATAATCCTCGGGTTTTTTATTTACCACTTTGCTTCTAGATGTTTTAACCTTTTCTATTAACTCTAAGTATTGTGGCTTTGTGAGAATTTGTGTATTCTGAGCTTTTGATGAACATAATTCATCCAGACGTTCATTAAGACGATGCTTCATGTCACTGACATCAGTTACTAACTGTTCCTGCATTTTATTTTATAGAAAAATCACTAATACTAAATAAACAGAAAACAAAGTCAATTTAAGACATACATCAATAAGCATTTGTCGCACATAAGCTAAATAACATCCAAAGACAACCGGAAAACGTAAATAACGCGACGCAAGCCACAGGTACCGGCACAGGCGACAAGCGACTGAAAATGAATGCTGATTGGCCAGCCAGAACCACACCACACAAGCGACTGAAAATGAATGCTGATTGGCCAGCCAGAATCACACCACACGCACGTGGTTGTCCCATTGCTGTCAATTAATCAAAGTGCCCAAAGAAATAATAGCGGTATTTATAATGACCGGGCAATGTGAGAAATTATCGTAAAGTAATTCAAATTTATCAAATTGCCCAATTTTAATAGTCATTATTCATAATAACCAAGCATTATGAATACTGACCTAAATAATTACATTGCCCGTAACATATATTTTGAATAGAATTTAATATTTATTCTGTTTTAATCTTTTTGGTTTTTCACCCGTTGTTACTTAACCCTCGCCCCAGGAATTTTGTATATCGAAGAAATATGACAAGGGCGTTTACACTTGTCCCAAGCTTTTCAACTGTATAACTTAAATGTTTTTACTTTGTTTTTTCGGATTTGTCGTTTAATTTTCAATGGAATCTTATAACCTGAACTTTTAACGGTTTTGTTGGAATGTTAAAATGTTTAAGATGTGAAGAATGGATGGTTGGGTTTTACGTCGTACTAGTGCTGCGCAGATGGGCAATTTAAGATGTGAAGGAGACGTACGAAAAGTTCGTAACTCTGTAATGAGTTGAGATATTTTAAAAATTTAAAAAATAGAATGAAAAATAGAAACTGCAAGATTCTTTAAAGTTTTCACTAGGTGAAAAAATGACCTAAATATCTTTTAATGTACCATGTATGTGTATAGTATGCCGAAGATACACTTCCCCAAACCGCAGAACAAGTGAAATAATGAAACACGAAATTTTCATCAATTATATTTTTCTTTAAATGACACATTGTTAAACTACGAAAAACTCATATTTTTAAAAAGGCAATTAGTTGTAGTTTATGCTTAAAAATATTGAGAATTGTTATATATCTAATTATGTAACTTATTTGAGTATAGTATGTGGAAGTTACACTTGCCCCAAACCGTGGATTATGTGGAACAATGAAACACGAAATTTACATATTTTTTTTTAAATGGTACGTTGTGAAACTGTGAGAAAGACATATTTTGTAAAAGCTAATCAGTTGTAGTTTATGCTTAAAAGTATTCAGAAGTATAAATATAATAGAAATTGTGCAAAATGTGGTCAAATTGGAACTATGCCAAAACTTTGTTACACTTACGCCACTTAACCTAATTATAACATAAATTTTAGTGATTATTATTTAAAAAAATCTTTTAATCTTTTAACATATTTAAAATAATGTATTGAATACTGCAGGGTAAAAAAATAATAAACAAAGACAAATTCGAAAAAAGATAGAACTAATTAGAAATAGAATTAAAAAACCATAAAAAAAAAAAACTCATATTATAATTATAATTATTATTATTATTATTTATGTATATTTATTTAAAATCTGCTCATTTCATTTTTGGTATTTAGAAAATTAATCTTACCGTACTGAAAAACTTTCGTTTATTCTATTTTAGATAAATGTATTTAAAGCGTTTTAAAGACGAAAATCCTTGGAAAAGATAAAGGTGCAAAACACGTTTTCAGGAAATTACTTAAGAGATAACTGAAATAATCAAACGCAGGTGTTTTTCTAAAAGTCTTATTAAAAAATATTTCGCTTTTAAACAAAATGGTGATTTAGAGATGAAGTAAATAAAAATACGACGAGATATTCCGGAAAATGTTTGTGTAGTTTTTCTTTCTTTCGAGAACGTAATTATTAGAAGGAAAAATATAAAATGGAAACAGTTTTTTTTTTTTTTTTTTTTTTTTTTTTAAGTATTCTATTTTAAACGTTATTAACTTGTATCATAAAGCATCTGTTTAATAAACATTGTAAAAGTGAAAATAATAGTGTTAAATCTAGGCATGTAATTAAACGAATAAAATGATTCAAGAGAGGAAAAAACATGAAATTTTATAACAACAATATAAGTATATATATTCATCAAACACGTGATATACAATTAAATAAGTGATAAGGCATATTAATGCTTTCTAATAAAATAAAGCAGCTATAGTCATTATAATCTTTCTTCTACGTTATTTTCATTTTAATGCTTTCTATTAAAATAAAGTAGCTATAGTCATTATAATCTTTCTTCTACGTTATTTTAATATAGTAATTTGCCAGAAAAGTCCATAATGGAGAAAGTAAAAGCAAGAATACTTAGGGTACTTTCATTAAATGCGTAATCACGAAAAATGGTTGCTTAAAAATAGCGAGAAGTGCTGCATAGTAGCAGGAGGCAGTCGAATAATTGATATACGCCAAACTTTAGTCCAACTTTTCAGGATAAAATTCTTACTACCGACGAATGTTTTACCATTAGAGTAATAAAGTAGGCAGTGATTTTTCATATCAAGTTTGATCTGAACGTAGGAGAAGCCTATAATGCAACAGCTGTATCAGATGTGCACGTAAATTGAATCAGCAACGTGTTAAAAAAAAAAAAAAATATGGTGCTCTTAAACAATATAAATGCTTAGAGGCAGTCATCTTGTAAATGCGAAAAATAACAGCATACCAGATCCATTTGTTGCATTTTGTGTATTAAAATATGAACAGTGCCAATTTATGCCTAGGTCCAACGAAATATTGAATATAATCTAGATTAAAATCGTATAATCGTAGAATGCATTCTTTCATGAATTAATGGGAAAACAAAATTTTAACAATCTAGCAGTAGACTCGAGACACACAGGCCAATAGAAACTTTCTAAAAATGGTTATATCGTTTATAGGACATATCAGAGCATGTAAATCCATTAAAAAATGGAAATAAAAAATTTTCACGAATGTAATACTTTCTCCTTATGTATGTAAACACAAGTAAGAAGAACTAACAATAATAATTCAGCAAATTTCTTTCTAAATTTTCCTTTCTTACTTTCCCTCATTTTTGCACTCCATTCCTTTTAAAATAAGCAATATTTTTGGAAATATGTGGTTATCCCAAAAATGAGAAAGTCAGTTTTAGAAAGTTATCATTATTTTTATAATTATTAATTTGATATTTTAACAACTTTCCACACTCGGGAATTAGTGGTTAAAGAATTATAGCTGAAGCTCTGCAATTATTAATACAGTGTATTCATGAACAAAAAATGTATATTTTAGGTTGTTTCACATTATTTTCAGAAGCTTGAGCATTGCACTTTTATTGAAAATTCAATTTACATTCTATAAAGATTTTGCTTGTTAACTTAATGTGGTAAGAGTACTATAAACAGTTCACATATATCTATTCAATATTTTGTACGGATACATATAAATATATTTAGTATTTCCGAGCAACTCAGATAATAAGAAAAGAATACTGGAACAACTAAATTCAAAGAAGAACCGTTCTTGATTACTTTTTACAATTTTTAACTAAAGTTATTAAACTGTTAAAAAAAAAATATTTACATAGTTAATATTTACACAAATAGTAAAATGATTTGAGTCATAATAATATCTTAAAAATGTAGTAATGTCTTAAAATTAATCATACAGAAACGTCGTAAAATAATAAACTTGTTCATCTTTGGAAAGCGCTAGGCGCGTGCTCTCTTACCGTCAGAGCGCATCTCTTACTGCTTCCTTTCTATGTTCTGGTCGAAGGTAGAAGCAATCTCTTCAGTTTCAGAAAATTTTCAGGAAGCGTTCGAACGGATTATCTAATAGCTGTCTAACAGGTCCTTTTGGCAGCTTGCCAACAGCTGAAGCGAAACTGCACGAAAGTTTGTTCCCATAACGGCCCTCGCTGATCAGTCCAGGTGCACTCACATGGACATCGTCTGTAACTGAAGAGTAGTAGCATGTCTGAAAAGAAAAAAAAAAAAAGAAAAAAAAAAAAAAAAACGGCAGCAACCAGCTCAAACACAGAACAATAAGCACACTAAAAAAAAAAAAAAAAAAAAAAAGTCGTTTTCAAATTATGTCCAAGATCCCGACTTCCCATCGTCATCAAATTATTTGTCGTCAAATGGACCCATAAACAATTTTTTTTCTCCTTTCGTCTTTAAACACATAAATTCTTCATGAAATAAATTAACAGGACTCCCCAAAACTTATCATAATAATCAATGCAAAATAAAACAAATATAAGAGAATACAATAATCACAAAATAAAGCAAAAGTCTTATATATATATACAAAGATATTTGCTTTATTTTGGGATTATTAATAAATAACATGTGTTGGTATGTATACGTCCATCAGTGTACCCAATTTTCTTGAAAAACTCCTTCAGTTGAACTCAGTTGATAATCAGTCCGAGTAATTTTCTTTTTTCTCTTTCGCGTCTTTTTGGCTAAGTCATATTTATCAAAATCGGAAACTTGGAAATGTGTCAGGGAAAGTTTTAAAAGTCTCTGGATGACCTTTCTTAAACAATTCATATTGCGGGTTATATAAATTATATCTTGAAATATTACTTTCATTAACGGCAGAATCCGAATTTTCATGTGATTCACTAAGTAAGTTAATGTTTTGTACTTCTATAACGTTGAGATTGTATTTAGACTGCATATTATTTTGAATATTTGGCGAATCATCAGTAGAGCCGTTTTTGAGAGTACTTGTTTTATGTATGGTACGGTCTGTATCATCATGCGTCCTAGTAATGTTAGATTTTAATAATTTCAGGCCGGATTTTAAGTTAATTAGTTCTTTACTTAATATTTGATATTTAATTTCAGTTTCTTGCAAAGTGTTCTTAAGTTGAATAACGGAAGATTTATGTTCAGTTTTGCAAATATTTAATTCATTTATTTTAAAATTGGCTTGATCTATCTCTAATTTCAACTTAGTGTTTTCATCTTTAATTAATTCTAACTCTTGTTTACGTGATTTCACAAAATCATTAAGAATGTTGTTCAAATTTTTTTCATTACACAATTCTTTTTCAAGAACAAAAATTTTATTATTCATGTTGCGATAAATAAATGTAGAATAGTTTTCAATATTATTTTCTCCTAAAGCAGATGGTAACTGAGTTTTGTTTATTTATTACTCTATTTTTTTGTGATTCACAAAAAGAAAATTTATACGTATTGGGTTTATCAACAGAATGCGAGAAATTAACCTGGAAATTTCGTGGGTTATTTTCAACAGGAGAAATTTTCTGTAACACAGGAGAAATTTTCTTAAACTTTTTGTAACAGGAGAAATTTTCTGTAACACAATGTTACTATTAGAAATTGTTAATATGCCTTGTTTAAGTACATCAGTTCCCAAAATTAAATCATGTGGTAAATATTCATCTGGAACAAAAGAAATAAAAGAATGATACTCAGAATCATCAATACTAATATTAGCTTAAAATGAACCAATGAGTGTTAGCGAAATGTTTCCAATACCAAATAAAGTAATGTTAGAAAATTGAAGATCAGGGGTATTTAAAAACATTTGATATACACTTTGTTTCAAAAGAGTTTTTTTTTTGCTACCTGTATCAATGTAACCTTTTGTCAGTAAAGAATTTATTGTCACTGATTTAGTCATAGCAGAGTTCTCCGAAATAAATGATATTTGTGCCGTCTCATTAATCTGACCGCGTGGAACATTAGTACTACTAATATTACAAAAATTTGATTTATGCCCGTAATTATTACAATTAAAACAACGAACGTGATTTCGATATTCAGTACTTTTATGATTTTCTAAACCACAATTAAAACAATTGATTTTTTTTAGTTACTTTAGGTTTACTTTCATATATAGATTTATCAACTCTAGATTCATTCTCAAACTTACGTTTTATTTGTTTGGTTTTCTCATCCTCCCTGCTCATTTCTTCATATATTCGTAATTTTTCGCGGAATTCTGAAATAGTTATACAACCATATAAAATTGATTTTTTATAGGCTGAGTCGCTGATACCTTGAATTACATACCTCATTAAACTCTTTTCATCTATATCACAGCTAGAACATCTTTTTTTTTAATTTCCAGAAAGTATTCCTCTAATGTTTCACTCTCACGTCTTTTTCGTTGCGTAAGCATTTCATGTAAAGCAGCAGTAAAATAATGTTTGTCAAATTCTGATACTAACAATTTTTTTAATTTGTTCCACGAGAGAATCTTTTTCTCAGCTTGTACCATCAACTGAGCTCTTCCCCTCAACAAACGTTTACAATATATTAATTTATGCAGATCGGGCAACTTCAATAAACAACAAATTTCTTCAATATTATCTAAAAAATTATCTACATTTTCAAATTCATTGCCTTCAAATGGCTGAACCATACATTCATTATCAGAAAATTGAAATGAGTTCTTAAACATATCATGAACTTGAACTGAAATTTGCCTTTGATTTTCTATTGTACCGTAGTCATTACTTTCATCAGTATTTTGCATAATATTATTATCTATACTTTTTGACAATATGATATTATTTTTGGAGTCAGAATTTCTATCAGACATATCATTAACAATATTATTTTTCAGTACATTTTAATCATTCAATGAAGCAATGACTCGGGTAGTTAATTAACCCAAATTCCCTCGAGTGCTGATTTTATTACAGAGTGCTTATTTTTGTGAGTGCTGAATTTAGTACATCAGCTATATTAATCACTTAATTTGATTTGTATTTTTTTTTTGTAGTGTTAATGTTATTAACAAATCTGGACCACAGGGGTCGAATAAAAATACGAGGATTCTCTAATTCTCTTTCTATTCGACCGGTCATCACTATCACCGAATAATAACACTGCTCTGGAAAAAAAAATTTCGAGATCTGATACAATTCTTGCAGATTCTTATGTAAAACGAACTCCTGAATCCGAATATGACCTCCATTTTGCCCAATCACCCAGCGTTTTTTAGATATTTCCCCTCCCTCATTTATATCATTGTTTGGTAATTTTATACCCATCAGTTTGATTTGGAGAGGAACGATGATTATTTTAACCGTTAAATGTCTTCTGATCTGAGGTGCTACTGAGGTGGAAAGTTCTACAACACGAACATTTGTAGTAAGGAGGAAATTTCAGGAGATTTGTACCCAGAAAACAAAAGAAAATAAAAAAAAAACAGTCAGTTTCTATTTCTTATTTTTTCACAATATTTCTCTTATTTTTTACGTATTTCAGCTTCCAGTTTGCCATTTTCTTACCAAAACACCCCAAATAATAAAAATTATACAGTGAAAAGTTTTTCAAAATGTTGGTGAGTGGAGTAAAGTCTCAAAGCCTTCGCAAGAAAGTTTGACGGATTCACTGTACGACGTTTGCTTTCAATAACTCCCACGTTAAATGTTTTGGGCAGTAAAATTTGAACAGTAAAATATCCTCCTTTGACACGTGTTAAAGATCACCATACAAGATTACCACCGTCGAGTGTATGACATATGCTGTTCCTTGGGACATGTTCCATGGTACAACATAGTTTACTGTCCCAATGTACGATCACCCCACGGTTTAAATAAAATAAAAATGGTAATCAATCAAAATGCAGTATCATTTATTTATCATAACCGAAACATTTAAAAATCTTCTGTTTAATATCCAATTAAAATTGAGTAGAATAGTTTTACAAATGCTAGTTCAAAAATCGAAATTAGAATGAGATAAATATTTACTTTTAAGTGATGAAATTTTTTTTCACTCACTGAGTCCTGTGTTCAGCGTTTCTGATGCTGCCTTTTACTGTACTGTTATCTATTTGTTAGATTCATACTTAAAAATAAAAAAAAATGTTGTCAATAGACTTTTAGAAATTGCCAATGTTGAATGGTACAAGCGTCCCAAGGTACAACACTTTCCCCTATACCAATTTTCACAGTGACCTGTTGAACAATGTACAGCGAAGTAGGTTTGTATAGCAAAAAAACTGACATATTCAAGTTAAAACATAGCAAAGGGTAATGATGTGAAATGTCTGACTGAAAAAAATAATTTTGTCGTACTTAAAAAAGAAAGAGAGAGAGAAAAAAAAAAAGCAAACATTTTCACAGAAAAATGTTTGCTGCATGTCTTGAGACATTACGTAAAATATTCATAAAAAAGAAAGAAAGAAACATATCGATAATTTTATATGAGAATTTTTAAAAAGTCTGTCGATTTTCATGCAACGGAGTCTACACCACCAATCTCCTAAATTATCTAGGTAAAACTACACATATTTTGGATTTCCCATCTGAATTTTTTTTCTTGATAAATAAGAATGATGTGAAACCATAGTATAGTATCGCCATCTTCAGAGAATTTTACAAACAGTTTTGATTAACTGCAATGCTGCAGGATAGCAACAATTAATAAAATATTCTTTCTATATGAAATAAAATCATAGACTGTATAAAATATAACAATTAGTAAAATATGGTTGCTATATAAATGACTTTTTGGTATGTTGCATATAGGCAATACTATGGCATAAATAGTTAACTTACTGTAAATAGACCCCTATTAAAAATATAGAAGATAATCAAGTGTATAAGTTTATGTGAGGCATTCGAAGCATGAAGTTTTTTTATTAAGATTACAACTCGTACTTCACCGCAAATATCTTTAATAAATTAAATATATTAAATATTTTTTCTTTCTTAAACATAGCCTAAATCATATTTTATTGTTGGCAGAATTTGAAACTAATAACTAATCTTACTAATAAATATACAAGATCAAGTTTTTTAAATCAATGTATTAAAATTACTTAAAAAAAAAAAAAAAAATCATTAAAATCAATTTAGCAAAACTTCGCATAGAGACGCTTAGAAAAATATTTTTCCCATTTATTTTGCAAGAAAAATTTAAAGAAATATGATTTGTTGACATATTTCAAAATCAATACATCATCTTACAAATAATTTGATGAAGTCAGTTTCTTTAAATCGATGTACTGAAAATACTCTAAATTTGAAAGAAAAATAGCTTTCAATAAAATTTTAGAAAATCTTTCACCAGAAAATTTACCAGAATATACTATTTAATATAAAATTGACATTTTCTTGCTTACAAGGCATAAAATCGAATTTCTCTTTTCATGTTGATTTTTGTGAAACAGATTCATTAAATTAAGAAGTATAAAAATGGGAAAAAAAAAAAAAAAAAAAAGCTTTTTATTTTAGTTGCTTGAATTCTCACTTATTTGACTAAGTTTATTAATTAATTTTTGTAGATTACAATAAAAATGATATTTATTAAGAATATATTTAATTCTTAAAAAAAAAAAAAAATCTCATATTAATGAATTTTCTTAGTAATTTCAAACTTGAAAATAATTTTAATATACTTGCTAAAATTTTTTTGTTAAATGATTCTCATTTAAAATTAATTAAAAATTTGTTTGCATAGGTAGACTCAGCTTATTTCCTCTATTATATGTTTGCTTATGTAAATTATTACAATGTAGATCATAAACTGTTCAAGATAAGATCGATAAACTTGATGGGTTGGCAGTAGAAGGGAGAAGCTCTACGCTAGGCTATCGTATTCAAAGTTTCATATTTTTACCTTATATTAAGTTACTTCATAATTTTCTGATATTAATTTTGCTTCAGTTTTCATGTTGGTTTCATTTTAGTTTTAAAGAGTTCCATGCTATTTCTATGAATAATTCTGATAACGAAGATTTAAGCGAAATATTTCTTTATTTTGTCATGTTATGAAAATACTCATTTTCGAATAACTCAATGAAGTAGAATGTTGATATTCAGTAATATTCCTGCCAACATTATATGATATTTTAAAACTTGATCGACTAATTTACAATAAAAGTAATCCTGTAATCTACGCTTAGGTAAAATTTCTCCCTTTTAGAAAAAAATTAAATTTCGAATAACTTAAACAATTTTTAAAATTTAATGCTGAAATTTCATAGAATTTCGGCCAGTATCAACAATCATATTTTAAAACTGAACCGATTTCTTTACGATTACTTATTTTTTCGATGATGTTTACACAATTTACCAAATTATCAAACAAAGAAACATAACTAACTTATAGATAAAATGTCCATTAATTTTGTGATTTTCGATACTCTCTTAATATTCAAATTATATAAAAACATTAAAATAGTAAAATCGAAATTTCTGATGAATATCAAAGTTTTATATGCTTATAAAACGATGGGGAATTAAAATAAAATTAATTAATAACTTAAACAGAAAAAAAAATCTGGAGTGACTCCACTCGACTTTCCGAACATTGAGTAATTAACAGTTTTGTACATAAAGTAAACAAAGAGAAGTTGTTAAATAAAGAAAAGAAGTATTTTTCTCCATATAGTACACGATGTTTTATTTTGCGCTATTGAACTTTGAGCCCATAGATGATAATGATAAAGAATTTTTTGTTGTATCCCTGTAAAAACCTATAAATGCTAGATTCACAAAATGCTTATAGTTAGTGGAACAGTGATTTAAAATATTCATATAAATTTTCAGCTGAATTGAGTAAGGCGTTTAGACGCTATCGCACTTTTAAAAATTTGGCCCCATAGTCCATAATGATAAAGAATTTTTCTTTGTGTCCCTGTAAAAAAACTGTAAGTGCTAAAATATCCGAAATCTATACAGCTCGTGCAATTGTGACCTATAACACGTGTACAATTTTTTTACAGATCAATAAGGCGTTTAGACGCTATCACATTTTTAATAATTTAGCCCCATAGGCCATAATAATAAAGAATTTTTAATGGTGTCCCAGTAAAAAAAAAAACTATAAGTGCTAGATTCGCCAAAATCAAAAGGGTTCGTGCTATAGTGACTTACAATATACGTACCAACTTTCAGCTCATTCGCACAAAACGTTTAGACGCTAGCGTGTTCACTCACAAGCATACACATACACGCACATACATACACACACATACAAACATCATCGTAAGAATAGTGAAAACGGACTCAGGGGACCTCAAAAAGGTATAGAAACATCAAATCTCAAATTCGAATTTTTGACATGATTACAATACTTTCCTTACATATGTACGTTCGGAAAGTAAAAAATAGGAAAATATCTTTAAAATGAAACATAATTTATTAAACTTATTTCATACTGAAAATGGAATAACAATGTTTCTATATAGAAGGTGTAGAAATTTTTCAAAAATCAGTAATTGCAAAAAATCATTTATGTGTTCATATATAACATATATATATATATATATATATATGCACATGACAAAAAAACAATGTGATATATTTTGAAATATTTTAAAAATGAGAAAATTAAAACTATGTTTAAAATATATGTTCCAGCCAGTGTTGCAAAAGATTTGCACTAATTATTGTTGTAGAAAAGCATTTTTTATCATTCTAAAAGGCGAGTTAAAAAATAAAAATAAATAAATTACGTATATTGTGCACATGTTATGAAGAACTTTTCGCCATAAGAGAAAAAAAAGGAAGAAATAATGGCTGTTACAATATTGTCTTAAAACTTTAAAAAAGGCAAAAAGGTGAACCTCTGAATCATCCAGTTTATTTAACGGAGTGTTCGTGAACGCTTGCAAATCTGCATATTATAGCAACACTTGTACATCGAAAATACTGTTTTCATAAGGCCAGCTACGCACGTAACTGCGAGCTTTTCAAGCACGCATAATCAATCGCGTTAGGCAATCACGCAAAATTTTAATACGAAATCACATGATATTATGTGTGATTAGCTTATGTAGCTCATCACACATAATGTCGAATATATCTATATATTCGATAATAAGCTAATATATCACGATATAAGGTTATGTTCGAGTTATTTTGAACTTCGACTACAATGCGTTCACTTTGGTTGCCTTTTGCTTTGTGTAAAATAGAAGAAAAATCTTGAACGAATAAACGTAATATGTAGTGTAAAGAGTGACTTATAAGAGAAAAAACGTGGTGCTATCTTAATTTACAGAGTGAATTCAAGATACAAGAATATGATTGGCATAACTATATCAGAATAAATTAAGAAATTTATTTGAAACTTTTGTCATTTTCAACATGTTTGATTAAAAAAAGTGGATACAACGATGAGAAAAGCTATAACTCCCATAAAAGGCAAACAGCATTGCGAAATTTTACGACCGAAATCAGACTAGAATACCCACCACCGACCATTTACTACCATGGCTACCATTTCCCTTATTTAAAGAATATGCCTTAGCTTGTTTTTTTACTGTTATCAGTTTTATTGAGTTCTTTTAATGGTATTCTCTTTAGCTGTTACAAATAGAAAAAGAAATAATACATGTAATTGAAACTTACTACTACAATACATTATGCGTGAAAAAAATGTACACATTATTATGTATGTATTTAACATAATCATAAAGAGGAATTACAGCACAACATGAACTACTAACATTAAGAGATTTTTGATTTTGTAAATGTGAGATGATTTTCTAAAAGTGATTATGTTTTGGATTTAAAATTTTCATAAGTGCGTATTACTAGAGTTATTCAGAAAGTTAGTTCCAGTTTCTTATAAAACATAAACCAACACAGACTTTTTTCATAAAACCTCTTTTATTTAATTCATTACACATTTCTCTATAGTCTACTTAGTTTCAATATTTGTCTAAACATTTGTCATAACGTTTTATAAGCTTTTCTATGCCTAATCCTAAGATTTTCGCCACTTCCCTAACAGCACAAAATATTCCAGAAACGTAACAATCATATACCATCGAAAGATTGTAAATACTTCAGAAACGTTTCGAAACGTTCAGTTTGCTTTCAGATTAGTTTCAAAAATGTAGAAATGTCCGCGATCGTAACAGAAAATCTGAAACGTAACAGAAATGTTTCAATTACTTAACAGGTACAATATGGAAAAAGGGTGAATGTTTCAGAAAGGTATTACAGAGCATACTTAAATGTGTTACGTTTTTGAAAGATTGTAAGCTTTTTGCAACATAACTGAAACATTCTGTGCTATATGGTTGTGAGGATCACCAACCTTGAACTGCTTCTTTCACTTCGTCATCTGTAGTGAAGCACTTGTCGCAGAGAAACTTCTGTAGGTAGCGGTAAATGTGACAATCCTCTCTAAAAATTGACCACCTTCCTTATGATATCAGTAATAAAAATCAAGAAAACAAAATTTTTTTCACCTTGTGTTCCTCGCTAAGCATGGGAACCGAACGTGCGCACAATTTGTGATATTGAAAAATTTCAAAGACAATTTAGGGAAAAAATGTTCCACCAACAATCAGAAATTCCAATGGTAAGTTTGAAATTGTGAATCATTGGTTTTCACGAACCTTTTCGTCCACGGCATTGACCAAATCTTCTGTGATCACTGATGCTCAGCATGAACGTCGTTCATCATGGACATTTTCCCGTCCATCCTTTAAAACTTTCACCCACTTACACCTTTTGCTGTCACTCATCACATTAGGGTCATGCACTTCGTTATCTGTTGATGAATTTCCGCTGCTGAAGTGAAAACCGAATCACTGACCGTATTTTGCAATCAGCGGGTTGATCAATTTTTTCAAACATTTTAAAATGACCTTGTAACCAGTACATTACAACAATGCCAATGCAAATGTCATCGTTTGACGATCAATGCATACCGAAAATAGGTACTCATGCCCAATTCAAAGTTCGTGGAACAGTCGATTAGCTACTGTGATTCAGGCCTTACTTTTCGAATAACCCTCTATTCATTTTTTTTTTCTTCTGGAGCAAAACGAATCGATTTGGTAACTAAGGTCTGGGTGTTAAATTGTTTTAAGTAGATTTTACAAGTGAAAGCTAGAGCTGGTAAATTGTATGCAAATTTATAGACTAAACTGTTTGATTTAGTACTCCTTGTATTCCACGTTAGTTTATTACTTTCCAGTCTTAAGTTTTTGGAACACAAAAAAGAATTATTGTTTCTAAATATTTTGCAGTCAAGCCATTTTTTTATTCAGTGGTGACAATCCTTCACTTGACATTGACATGAAGAACATACCAGACTGCCCGGAACAGGAAAAGTTACCTTATATCTTATATATTGGGTTGTTCGATAAATAATGTCGTTTTTTTTCATGTTTTTCAAAGTGAATTTATTTATATAAACAACAAACATTAACCAATGATATATTGACCATTTTGTTGGATGACCTTTTGCCATCTTTCGGTAAGTTGAAAAATTCCATGTTCGAAGAAGCCTTGGTTTTTAGAAGCGAAGGTTAAAAAAAAAAGACATTATTTATCGAACAACCCAAAACATATATATTAAAAAAGAAAAATAAAATAATTAAATTTGAATAATAATAATAATAATAGTAATAATAAAAAGATTCTAAAGTACAAGAGGAGACTGAGGTGAAGCAAAGCATTGCCTCTCAGAAGAAACGAAATAAATGTGGTGCCTCACATGAAAATTTGAATAGGCAGAGACTTTGTTCATGTTAACCACTGCTATATAAAATGATACAGAAGAAAGTTTTGTGATAGCTAAAACATACTTTTTCTTTTAATAATTCCGTTCTTAATTCTAAATAATAATAAAACTTCTACAAGATATAAGGGTGAAACTTCGAAAATTTCGGGATTTATATCCGGGGCCTTTTTTTTTCGGGCACGTTTTGCAGGACATTTTTTTCTAGAACTATCACCCAATGTTGTTTCGTTTCGCATATGGGATTTTAATAAGAGGCGGCTCTTTTTTATAATTAAAACTCAAGTCATCTAAATTCTTAACAGGTGCATCCTTTTTGGAGTTGTTATCAATTGGTCTATATATACTGAATTTGACATCGTATACTGCACCATTCTTTGTTTTATTACGATAATCTTTTATTTTAATACACCAAAGTTACGATTGACTTTGGTAGACCCAAAATATTTTTCATTATTTAAGTTTGAAATTCCCCCTCCCCCCCTCCCCTTGGGTTGTTAGACATATCACAAATGATATTACCACTAATATAGCTTACTCCAGACAGACGTTTGCTTGTGCAAGGGTACATGAAACTCAATCAAACTTCAAGAGGGTTTGTACAATTAAAATGAGTATGAAAAATCTTATGTTCGAAGGTTTTGTATAAAACAATTGATTACGTATGCTTTTCAAGCTTGTAGTTACTTAAGTAGCTGCCAAGCTAAAGGGGATAAAAGGCATTAATAAGAGAACGCAGTTTAAAATTTTGTAACATAATGTCAATAACTTTCCAAAAAATGTGTGCAATGTTTTCAAAATATTTTAATAGCTTCCCATAAGATTTATCTATTTATTTACATACATGCTCAGTATAGTAATAATAGATGAAGAATTCATAAAGTCACTGAAAAAGACATTTAAAAGAAAAATCTCGAATAAAACTTAATATATATAAATATTTCAACTGCATAAAAAAAGTCAATATATATATATATATATATATAAAGAAAATATGGATTTCAACAAGAAAGAAAATTATTAATGATTTCTACAACAAGATACGACAACAAGAAGGTCAACTTACGTCTGGAGATTCAAAATAAACAAACAGCTTTTAGCGTTATTTTTGGAAATCTTCTATTACAGTTAATACACAAACATTTACTTTTTGACAAGCAAAATAACACAAAACTGTTCGTGACAGTACTTAAAATCAATCCTCTAATATAAAGATATTTTTCACAAAAATTTTTTTTAAACAAATTTACAAAAATTAAAAAAAAGATTCCTTTCAGTTGACTAACATTTTAATAATTTTGTAGATAATCGCATAATAAAGAAAATTTTGCATTGTATAAAGAAATAAGAACGAATTCTTTCTTTCTTAAATGAATGTCCGCATAATAAAAAAAAAAAAAAAAATGCAGAAAGTTTTTATATATGTTGCTATAATAAATTATGTAAACAAAATATCTGTACTGATAAGTATAAAGGATTTAAGTCCAAAAATGTCGATTTTGAGTTAAGTACATAGTCAGGCTCAGAAAAAAATTCTCTATCGATTGGTATAAAGGATTTAAATCCATGTCATTTAGTCTTTGAGAAAATCCATTGGTAAAAAAAGATTCAAGTCAGAAATTTAGCATTAATCTTTGGTATAAAATATTTAATTCAATTTTTTTCCCTTTATTAAATGAAGATTGACAGTCACTGAATGGTATAAAGCATATGAACCAACATAATCCTTTTTTCCTAATCGATTCTGCTGATTAGTTTTTAGTTAGTTTAACTTTATTTTCGTCTCCTGAAAAATCAAGAATATGGACTTAAATCCTTTATACTTATCAGTACAGATATAATGATTTCAGTAAAAATATATAAAATGCTTACATTGAAACATCGTAAATGCCACTTTTGAAGATTTTTTTAGTTTTACCCAATTTATTAACTGTAAGCTATAAAAATACGTATAAAATGTATTTAATTTTTAAATCTAAACTAAATGCTGCATTTATTAGGCATATTTAAAAAAATTAGTATTAAAAATTATAAAGTCTATTAGTCTAAAAGGACAATGTAAGTATAAAACAATTACTAAACAAATTATGTTTTTCATCTGAACATCATAAACTGATAATTTTAAATTTGTATAGTATCTATTTTAAAATTTTATTAAAATATTTTTAATGAATATACACACTATTAACATTTCGAAGCTAAATATAAAAGAAATATTTTTATTATTACTATCTGCATTCATAACATGGTAAAAACGTTTTGTATGATTTGTTGAATTATGTGAGCTGTGTTTTTCTGTTTAACATTAAACCCTTAACCATCTCGTAATTTTCAAGAAAACGGTAAACAAAGTGCATTTTTTTTTTTTTTTATTCAAGAAAATTGTCTAAAATAAAGTGTATGAACAATATATATATTCTTTTTTAATTTGAGAATTTTTTTAGCTTGAATTAAAAGAAATTTAATTTTCCAGAAAAAACCAATAATCACGAGTTTTTATATTGGGTTGTTCGGAAAATGATTTCGTTTTTTTCTCTTGAAATGAAAGACGATTTTCTCATATTGTATAAATATTTTATTGAATTATATATTCTCCACCTTGGTCGGTTTCTTAGCGATCTCACGAGTTGTTATTTGGCAGTTTTCATAAATCAATACTTTGTTTTGTCTTCATTAGCATAAACTGGTTTTCCAGAACTTAATGCATCTTCAACGTCAAAATTGGCGGAACAAAATTTGATAAACCAGTTTTGACACTGGCGTTCTTTAAATAAACTTTTAGGTATACACATTGTATATTTTTTTCTTGAATGAACAGTATTTTCGCCTTTTAGATAGAATGTATATATATATATAGATATATATATAGATATATGCCGAAAATATCGTTTTCGATTTTCTTTATTTGATAGGGGGCACCAATCAAAACCTATTGAGCAGAATAAAAAAAACTTTTTCACAAGCAAGCCTTTCTATATCAGCTGTCACAATATATAATGGTAATGCAGCTTAATTGTGAAATACAATTAAGTTCTCTGCTCAGAAAAACGAAATTACTTTCTGAACGACCCGATAATTGAATGTTAGTTTTGCAGTAAGTAAATAGAAAAAAAAATGAAGGATAAGTGTTTTAGACATTAAAACAGAATTTTATGAAAATATTTTTTCGTGTAATACAACACTATAGGTGTAATGCACTGTTCTCGATTCACTGTCCGAAATTTCATAAATATCACTAATTTCCGAACCACTCCCGGATGCATTTATACTGAAATAAGAATCATAATCACAAAGTTATTCTGACTACATAATGTACGGATTATTAAAAAAAAAAAAAGAAAAATATTTTATCACAGAGCACAAAACAATGTGCATTCAAAAGCAAAACTAAGATTACTTATTACCAGTATTACAAATATTTAAAATTGGATAGTAAAAATAAACCTACTACCTCCAATTACATTTTAAATAGTCTGCTAATTCCATCCAGAGTGTGAAATAGGAAATAAAAAAATTTCCGCGCGTCAGAAGTGGTTTTTTTTAAAATCTTTTTAGTGTGTTACTTTTGAACACTCTAACCCGGAAATATCACGGACACAAGAAATAGAGACCAAAAACTCACCCCATCATTTTCAAGGGAGTGAGAAGGAAATGGGTTAAAATTTACTATTTACTTGGGAGAAAAGTTTAGAACTAAGGACCTTTATGCCTGGGAATCGAACTCTTAAACTCTCATCTAAAATGAGTTACTCATATCCATTTACTCTTTAATTCAGTAATTTGTCGTTTAAGTTTTCTTAAAAGGTTTTAATATTCCTTATTCTTTCGTAGCAAGAATCAATTAAAATTATTAACAAGAATCTGAAATTAAGAAAATGAACTATAAAACATAACATTATGTGATAAAACTACGAATATTTCTTCTATTGGTTTCTAAGATATGGTTTCCATCAATATGTAGAAACAAAGGAAAAAAAAAAAAATAAATAAAGGAATTTTAAAGAAACAGTTGAAGCGTTTCTCTCTTAAATAGTGCTAAAAGCACAAAAAATCACGGTATTTTTAAGTGTTAGTTAACTCTGTTTTAATATTTCAAAAGTTGGTGAAGATGCTGGTACCTGACGTCCTTGGTGAAAAAAAAATCGCAAATTTATCTGGCAAACATATTTTTCTTTGGGATATCATAATTATTTTGATAAGGTATATTAAGAGAGTAATCAAGAATATGAAACAACACTTCGTATTCGTACAATATACACTATGAAAATATACATCTTGCGTGTATATTTTTGCATTACTTTTTGATCGCCAAATCCAAAAGCCACCAAGGATGATAGTTATGAAAGTTATACCAAATTTGCAAAGGAAACTCTAACTTCATAGAAACATAAATGCCGCATTGTGAAGAATGTTCACTGTTCTATGTAGATGCTACTAAGGGGCCAATTGTATACAGTGATAAAATAATAAAGGAAGCATGAAAATGGATCATCCGTGACAACAGCATTTGTTGCACTGATCTAAAAACAAACTTTTAAAAACTAATTAAATTTTATTTAATTCTGCGCTGACTTCAAAAGTTATGATTAATTGTAGTGTTATAGGTTGTTTGGCGAAGGAAATTATTTTATACTTTTAGGCGCAATTTACAGTTTCATTTCATACCAATTTTTTTTTTTTCTTTTGTTTGAATAGTAGTTGATTTTTGGAGTCAGTTCTATTTTTTTTTTTTTTTTTTTTTTTTTTTTTTTTTACAAAAAGATTTTATCATAATTAAGCGGTTACTTGGAAAATAAATTATTTGATAATCTCTACTAAATTTTGAATATCGTCTGGAGAAGTTTTAAATACGAATATCTTAATATTTAAATATTATGCATAAATGTTCATACATTATCAGATTTAACGTTCTTAAAATAGCAATGGTGTTTTATATCTTTCATATATTTTTACAAATAAGAGCCGATGTCGGTGTTACAATGTGAAAATGATATAAATTAAACAGAAAATCATTGCAATAAATTTAAGCTCGATGAAAACTAATGAGTTTATTTGAAGTAAAACTTCAAGAGAAATTTCATTTTATGTATACTTAAAAAGAAAAAAGAAAAATAAAAAGAATTCTATTTTATATTTAGTGTTTAAAAAATAATAATAATAAGAGCATAAAAAATAATAACTCTAAAAAATCATACTAACATTTTTATGATTATCGATGTACTTTTATGATATTTCTGTTTGGAATCTCGATAGAAGAAACACCATATTTGCTTCAAAACGTTTTATGACAATTTTTAATTTTTTTTTTTTTTTTTTTTTTTTTACTTCATTAACATATTTTTTTCTCCCAAAAGAACTAAAACATATGATTTTGAAAAAAAAAAATCCTTTTTATAGAAATTATTGGTTAATTAGAGTTCGATGAAGTAATTTTTCATTCTGCCGCTGAGAGATTTTTTTGCAGTTTAAAAAATTTCAAAAAAAAAAAAAAAAAAAAAAAAAAAAAAAAATGATTTTTAAACTGAATATATTCAATGTTTATAACTTCCAGTTGATACTTAAATAAAAAGAAAATGTTCAAGAAATATTTTCCCCTCTCATAAAAAAAAAAAAAAAAAAAAAAAAAAAAAAAAAATGCGATAACTTAAATTGTATTTTTAATTCCCCCCCCCCTTCTTTTTAAAGAAATTAAATTAAAACGATTAATAATTTTAAACTTATACCTCTGGTGAATTGATCATAGAAAATATACGAATTAACTGATTGAAAAAAAGTTTTAAATAAGAAGAAATGAAATATTTCACAAATGTTATTAAAACATTTCAAATGTTATTAAAACAATTCAATGCACAAATAAAAAAAATCTTTTTAAACAATGTATTTAAAAGAAATATTTCTTTCCAGAAGTACTACACAAAGTACTGAGTTTTTTCTTTACATTTTGTTTCAGATCTCTCTCTCTCTCTCTCTCTCTCTCTCTCTCTCTCTCTCTCTCTCTCTTTTTTTTAAAGATTTAATTCTTTTAATAAGAAATCGAAAATATTTTTTTTTTCTTTTTTAATAAAAAATTGTTACAAGAAAGTAAATTTTCTGTATTTGTTTTCGCAGTTTCTCTATTCCTATAAATACCCCCCCCCCTTCCCCCCAAAATAAACAAAAATGTAAATAAAATAAATGTCTTTTTAAGTGATTTTTATTTTTATTTCCATTTTATTTTTATTTTTGTAATTACTTTTACCATTTACAATTTAATGTTTTAAAATTTATAAGGCTGTTGGGAGAAAAAAACCGTTTACTCAAATTTTGATACAAATAAATTACAAATAATTTAGTGGGAAATTGTTAAACTGTTAAACACAGTTTAGAAAAAAAAATATAGAGATATAGATATATTATTATTTTTATTATTTTAATTTAAATATCTAAATAGCTTTTCAAATATTACATGAATATCATATATATAAATATTTTTAATACAATGAATTATACTTATGATAAAAAGTAGCTCTTAAACGTATTCATATGTATAATACAATCTATATATACTTTTTATAAACTCACACCTTTTGTAAAATTTGAATTCTGGAATTTCAGATCGGATTACAAACTGAAGTTAATCAAAAATTATTCTTATATATAAAAGTAAAGTAAAATAAAATAAAATAAAAGATTCATTGAAAAGGGAATGGGGAACAGTGAGATAATGAGTAAGACACATACAAAATCTGCTATATTGTGACAAGACATTATTAAGAATATATTAAACACTGGTTTAGATATTGAACATAGAAGATATGAAAGCAGTTTTAAAATGGCAAGACTTAAAAATAGTTATGATAACGAAAGACATCTAATAGTTGAAAAAATTGTTGCAAAACAATGTTTGATAACTTGAAAATAATGAAGTGACGTAAAATTAAAGCGTAAAGGATAACATAATGCTTTCAAAAGTTTACTTTATTACAAAATAATTTCGGAAACCTACAGGAAAGGACGATTGTGTCATTGTTTTTTTTTTTCTTTTTTGTCTCCCCAAAAGTCGTCCCAGCAGTGACCGAGAGGTTCTTCTCTCAAAGTAGGAATGCGTGAGATATTGGGTTCAATTCCGTCTTTTGCTCGTCGGCCTAGCCGTTCGGAGTTTTTCATGGTTTTCTCCGAAATTTACGTAAATGTGGGCTTGGATCACTTAGAAAGTCCCCCGCCTCACACGTAAGGTACCCACGTAGATTTATGATCCTAATGCATTCAGTTGGCCTAAATCTCTCAACACCAACATGCCCCTCCTCCTCAACCAAGTAATGGTGTTTGTAATTTCATTTCAATATCGGCAAGAACAACTGAATATGTTGTCTCATCATCGAAAATAAAATTGTATACTTAGCAAAAATGTTCAAAATTATGTGTTTAGATAAAAAGTCATTAAAAAATAATCATCAGTAACGTAATAGAAGTCTGCAGATTAATAAGCTGTTCATAAGATTTAAAATGTTACTAGATTTCAGTAGAAAACAAAAAATGGCGTCTTATTTAAGAATTCTACTAATAAGTATATTAATAATATTGAGATAGTTATGAGATATATATTTAATATGAAGATTGCATAAATATGTAATTAAACAATATCATCTTCCAGAAAAGGTGTATATCGGTGAAGCTTGTCGCAAAAAGCATAAAAATATGGTATTAGGGTATTAGGCGAGACGTAGCTAACTTTACTTACTTTTTGTTGTTTATTTTTACCTTATATTCCTTACGGTGTTAGCCTTATTATTATTATTATTATTTTTCATTATTGTTTTATTTTCCCATACGCTTGTGATTGTGAGTTTTTCCGATTTCTTCCCTCCTTTATACTACGGATTTTTGATTCTTCTTCGTTTTTTACATTGAAAAGGGCAATGGTTCCCGCCCGCATGCCCCACCACCGCGACTTGTATTAGGCGAGATGTATATTTAAAGGACCACCACACTTTGGGATGTAGAGAAAGAGGAAAAAAGGATGAAAATTCATAGAAAAACGGGAAAAAAGAATCAACATTCCATAGAAAAAATCATGGGAAGGAAAAAAAAAAAAACTCCCAATGTCAAGTGTGAAAAAAAAAAAAAGGCTAACATCGGAAGGAATAAAAGGACAAAAAATTGACTAGAAAAACACATGGAGGAGCGGGAGGGTAGGGTTGGGGCATTAAACCTATCGTCGAGGATTAATACGACTCGCCTAGTATAAAGCCCTTAAAGATAGCCACAGGGATTAAAATATGAATAACACAGTATTGAAATACTTTTTATAAAAATTGACTCATAATAAATAAATGAAGCAAAATGAATCATGGTAAATGAAAAAAATAAACTTACAGATGTGCTAAATTTACATAACAGAGTATCTAGAAGTCCTTTTCAACATCCATGCTTAAATATCCAAAAGTGTTAACATTATTCTTTCTTTTATTCATTCTTTTATCTTTCTAACATTTATCTTTCTTTAATTTTTGGCGAATGTGATGAATTTATAATCCGATATTACACACAGTTTGGTAATTATGGAGCACCTAGTATTCGGGAATCCGAAGCTATTGCCTGACTTGACCGTACGGTTATTAGGCATTCGTTATCATCACAGTAAAAAAAAAAAAAAAAAAAAAAAAAATTCGTAACCAAGTAACAGGAAAAATCAGACATAAGCAATTTAATCGCACATTCCCGTTCTTTATATGTATGTAATATATATATATATATAACTCTAATTTGCATATTTTATTTCTGTAATTGCTTACACGCAGACTTTTCTATTAAAAAAAAAAAAAAAAAGTTTATATATCTATTAAAAAATATCCCTCTTTCAAAGAATGATTTTTTCCGAAAAAAATATTGAATTATAATAATTACTTTATTTTTTATGATTTAATTTTTTTTTTAATATAATCTTTGTTAAATAATATAACTATCAGTTTTTTAATTACAAAAATCTTTAAAATCAATTATAAATTTTAAAACTATATCTAAAGTTTTTTTACAAATAAAAATTAATGCATTCAGTTAATTTTAATAGATTACTGAAAAAAAGGGCTTTAGATAAAAATACTTAAATTATCTAAAAATATAAATATCCAAAAAAGTACAAAGTTATTGTAAATCTAAATTATTATAAAACTGTTACCACTTCAGTTATAATTATTACACCAGCGTGTGAAATACGTCTTTAAAAAAGTAAACTCAACACTGCTTATTAAATTTAATTAAACCTAGTCTCGCCTTGATTTAATATAATTTGCTAATTACGCAGTTTATTAACAATTTTAATTATTTAGTTTATTAAATGCAGCTGAATGATCAAGAAAAGAAGTTTATTTTTACTTGAAGCTTCAAATCTGTTAATGGTAATAGCTTTTAACAGAATTTTTCAAGAAACTCTAATGAAGTTTTTATAAAAAATATATTTCATAAAGTTAACTATTTGCTAAGTACACATGTGCTACTGACATGGTTTAAAATTTATCTACCATTATATTGACGTACTCATGGAAAAAATTCTTTAAAACTATTTATAGAAATTAAAAATATCCCCTTTTCAAAATTATGGAAAAAAAAAAATTACTTTGAAGTAGAGTATAGATTATTCCTGCAGATAGGAAAATGCTTGTAATTATGTTTCATGAATGTATTTTTTATGTAATATATATAACTAAAAAAATTCATTTTTTTTAAAATACATTTTTTAATATTAATCATTTTCTGGCCCTAACGCTCTAATCCGCTCTAAATAGTATTGTCAAATTTAGTGTTGTCAAATTATTTTATTCATTTACCACCAGTAAACTTGAAGAGTGATATTTGATATACATAACGGATGAATAGTTTTTGAAGGGATTAGACAATCGTTACACTTGAAATTTAGTGGTGGTTATTGAAAAAAAGATGTACTTACGTTTGGGAACACTGGTCAGAGGAGTGAGACTTAATAGGACCGGAAAAGGGGTAAATTAACTATACCAGTAGTAGACTTTTTACTTTCTTCTATCTTCAATAGAAGAAAGTATTGGATTCGTAAAAATTTTCGATTTCGGGTTTTTGATGGATTTACACGTTTTGAGAGATGTAGAACACGATTTTACCATTTTTAGAAAATGTCTGTCTGTCTGTCTGTCTGTCTGTCTGTCTGTGTGTGTGTGTGTGACAAAATTTTGTGGCAACTGTATCTCTGGAACTACTGCACAGAATTTCATACAAATTGGTATGTAGTTGCACCTTGACATAAATTAGTGCCTATCAACTTTTGGTAAAAATCGTCTTACAGGTTGCGTTGCCATCCCGCTTTTTCTAAATTTTCAACAGGGTGATAAAGGCAAAAATTTTCAAGATGGGTATCTTTCGAAAGGTCTCGTCAGTACCTTTAAAACGAATGGTTGAACTATAAATCTGTGATAATTTAAAACAAAGTTATCGATTTTTTTTACTTTTTACGAAAAAAAAAACTTAGAATTTTTTTTTTTTTCTCTCCCCTTAATTTTATCAAACTCCCACGGTTTCCGTGTTCTGACAAACTTAAACTAATTTTTGCTTTTTCCTCTAATTTTGTCAAAGTCCTACGGTTTCCGTGTCTTGACAAACTGTAACATATTTTTGCATTTTCCCCCTAATTTTGTCAAAGTTCCACGGTTTCCGTGTTTTGACAAACTTTGACAAAATTTTGGGTAAAATGTGAAAATTATTCTAAATTTGTCAAAACACGGAAACCGTGGGACTTTGACAAAATTGGGGGGAAAATGCAAAAATTTGTTTAAGTTTGTCAGAACACGGAAACCTTGGGAGTTTGATAGAATTAAGGGGAGAGGGAAAAAAAAAAAAAGTGGGACTTTGACAAAATTTTGGGTAAAATGTGAAAATTTGTTAAAGTCCCACTTTTTTTTTCCCCTCTCCTCTTAATTCTATCAAACTCCCACGGTTTCCGTGTTCTGACAAACTTAAACTAATTTTTGATTTTTTTCCCCTAATTTTGTCAAAGTCCCACGGTTTCCGTGTTTTGACAAACTTAGAATAATTTTCATATTTTACCCAAAATTTTGTCAAAGTCCCACTTTTTTTTTTTTTTTTTTTTTTTTTTTTTTATTATTGTTGCTGAGTGAATTTGTGTAGGAAAAGATAGAAGAAAGTCATGTGGTGGCCACAACATACTAGTTTTAGGATGTTTTTTTGACTGTTTATCGAGCATTCTTTTCGATATTGTCCGTTTTGATACCGATTATTATTAAATTTCTTTTCTTTTCTTAAAAAATTCTGGCAAAAGCAAAATTCAGTTTAGTACGGAGAAATATTAGTTTTTTTTTTTTTTTTTTTTTTTTTCAAATTATAACATCACTTTCAAATTGTTCTATTATATTTTCGATTTCAATAAATGTCCAACCACCGTAAAACTGGCGACAACGTTTTATTCGTAGATTGAGACTAATAGTCCTCCGTCCTAAAAAAAAAAAAAAAAAAAAAAAAAAAAAAAAAAAAAGAACAGCATTTGATATTTTAGTTAACTGTTTTTTCACATGCTGTATATCAAAAGTTGCTAATTAAAGCATTTTACACCGAAAAATTCTTTTACAGGCAAGCTCAATATGCTACAGTAATGGACATTTTTGAAATTTTTCGAAAAAAAAAAGCAAAATATAATCGTATTGATTGAAAATATATATTCAGTTAATAAAATTTATTTTCTGTACATGAAAGTGACGAAGGAAATCAAAAAGTTATCAAAGAAAAAAATATATAAGTTAGTAATAGAAACTGAAGATAAAATGCTTCTTAAAAATTTAAAGATATCAGCTAGCAAATTTCTATTCTGACGCTGTCATCAAACTGTTTTGTTTAAACTGTGTCTTAAATTGTAAGTAGAAGTTATTTACACCTTGTATGATAATCTCATATATTTATAGAACAGCTGGTCTCGCTTTTAGATATTTGGACGCTACCGCTGAAGTCTAGTGCCCTCTACTTATTATCGCAATCTTCCAAAATACTTAGGCTAACTAATTAAAGCTCTGGTTTCAGTTGCCAGTTGCCAGGTTTAGAATTTCGGTTTAGGAATGGATATACGTAAAGTCATTTACAGGTTCATGTATTTCTAAAAATGAGATAAAATCAACGTGTATGATTGGAGAATGACTTTTAATTGAATATTTCCATTAAAAAAAAAAAAGTTTAAATCAATACTATTTAAACACTAGACGTTTAGATATTGCACCACGGCAAGAAAAGTGAAACAAATAAAAAATGTAGTATTTTAGAAATGTCAGTTTAACAATAAAGCATCAACTAGACTACAATAAACTGACACAATCGCCTTTAGAAGATATAGATGTGACGCTTTTTGTACACATTGGGTCATTTCATACATATCTTTCAGTTACATAAATTCAAAATTGAAATTTTTATGACTTGTGTTTTTTTTCTTACCGAAGTGCGATATGCAAAAATAAATTGATATTTTATGTCATCGACTACTTTTAATATTCACATGTTTCATTTAAAACTAAATTCAATGATAGATAAATTTACTGTTAAACTTTTTGTAGAGACAATATTTTTCCTACCAGATTTTTAAAAGTAGTATTTCTGGGTCATTAAAAGTAATACTTTAATAAATGAAAAGCTAAATTAATTAATTAATTAATTTTGTTTCGTTTGCTTGATTTCTCTCTTTCTGGTGCTTTAAAGGAAAATGAAAGAAATCAACCTGAATATATAAATCAATTTTCCATCGCGTAATTGTACACTTAATTCGATTGTAATGATGTTCATTTTGTATTTGCACACGTAAAATTTCTTAATGCAGTTCTAAAAGAGAGATTAAATTAATACGTTGATTATAAAATTTCTCTTAATGGAATATTTCTCATACAGAACGCTTAAATAGGCATCATTTAAGAACTAAGAATTTAGAATAAGTATATTCAATAAGCATTCAACATAAAACTGTACATAATTAAAAGGAAATTTAATATTATATTTTATTTTGTTTTAAAAAAATTAAAATGCTTTTAACTTTAATTAAAATATAATTCCTCTAATCAGACATTTCTGTCAAATCATTTTTTTTTCTTTAATCGGATTTGTTTACGAAATACGTTTTAGAAACAGAGCTTTTATGAAAGTCCTATGTTTTATTTTCGTAATTAAGCTATTGTTTGGAAATAAATTATTTAATAATATCTAGTGAAATATGAATTATATTTTAGAGAAGTTTTTTAACTCTAGAACACTAGCGTGTCATTATATGCGCTATCACCAGAGATACGTAAAATTGACGTACTCAAAAGCGTATCAAATGTAAAAGTTGTTGTAAAAGTTGTTTTATTTGCTTATATTACATTAATGTTGTTTTTAAATATGTTTAAATATTTGCTGTTTCACCTAATATTACTAATATTTCATTAACTGAATAATTATTTCGAAGCACTTAAGGTCAAATAAGTGTATCGGTAGTAGTGAAAGTGCAGAAAAGAACCAATAAATGAAGGCCGCACGTAAAATTTACGTACCACTAGTGTTCTAGGGTAAAGAATATTCTAGTATTTTTTCATTAAGCATAAATGTTCATATATTGTCATGTTTAACCCCTTAACTGCCCCGGACGTAGACATTCGTCTCAGTAAGCCGATGCGTTAACTGCCCCATACGCTTTTCGGAAGTATGATACTTTATGTCACGCTGCTACCAGTGAAACTAGTCCCAAACTTTTGGAATGCAATAAAATGATCCTAAATGTGATTTTAATAGTGTTTATGATTAATTTACTTATTTCAGAGAAGAGGGGAGTGGGGGGGGGGGGGAATCGGAAAAGGAATGTTTTTGAAAATGTGAACGCGCGCCTGAGCGAAAAACGATGGCACTGGGAAGCAAAGTTCGTAAATCGGCAGGTAAGGGGTTAATGTTTATAAAATAGCAAACGATGTTTTATCTTTTACACTTTTAATTTTTTTCAAATAAAGGAATTTTACGAAATATTCGTTAAAAATACAGTGTTCATGAAAGTTGTATGTTCTATTTTCACAATTAAGCTGTTATTTGGAATATAAATTATTTAATAATCTCTAATTAATTTGGAATCCCATTTAGAGAAGTTTTAATAAGGATATTCTAATATTTATACGTTACGCATACATATTCATACATTATCATGTTTAATGTTCTTAAAATAGCAAATTATGTTTTATCTGTCATATATTTGTTACAAGTAAAGGAAGACGTGTCGGTATTGTAAAGTGAAAACGATATAAATTAAACAGAAAATCATTGTTATAAATTTAAGCTCGATGAAAGCTAATGAATTTATTTGAAGTATAATTTCAAAAGAAATTTTGATTTAATACTAGATTGTTTGAATACTAAATAAAAATGTTTTCTGTTTTACATTTAATTTTAAAGTAAAAGTGGGGCATAAAAAATAATAGGAACATTTTTATAACTCATTTTATAATTTTTAAATCGATGCACTTTTTTTCATTTTTCTGTCTAGAATCTTGATTTAAAAAAACCCCACATTTGTTTCAAAAAGTTCTATGACAATTTTTAATTTTTTTTTTTTTTTTTTTTTTTTTTTAATACTTCATTAACATATTTTTTTTTCCCGAAAGGCCCTGAAACATATGATTTTGAAAATAAAAAATCTTATTAAAGAAATTATTGGTTAATTAGCGTCCGATGAAGTTATTTTTCATTCTGCCGCTGACAGTTATTTTTTCAGTTAAAAAAAAAAAAAAAAAAAAAACCTGTAAACTGAATATATTCACTCTTTGGAACTTCTAGTAGTTATTTAAATAAAAAAATGTCGAAAAAATGATTTTCCTTCTTATATATATAAAGCGATTATTTAAATTGTTTCTTTCTTTCTTTTTCTTTTCTTTTTTTTAAATAATGTTTAAAAAAAAAATATCAAAACGATTAATAATATTAATCTTAAATCTCTGATGCATTGGTCATAGAAAATATATGCATTAACTGATTGAAAAACAGTTTGAAATAAAGAAAAAAATATTTTAGAAATGTTATTAAAAAATTACTTAAAAAATAACTATTCAATGCACAATTTTCAAAATATCTTTTAAAACAATGCAGTCAAAGACATTTTTCTTTCTTTCTTAAAAAAAAAAAAAAATAATAATAATAAATAAAAAAATAAAAAGAAATAAATAAAAAAGAAATTAACTGAATTTTTTCTTTACTTTTCATTTCAGACATCATTTTTTCTTTTTCTTTTCTTTTCTTTTCTTTTTTTTTCTTTTCTTTCTTTTTTTTTTTTTTTAAGATATACATTTCTCTTTTTTTTCCCTTATATAAGTAATTGAAAAAAAAAAATAATTCATTTTTCAAAATTTTCAGCTTAATTTGAATTCTTAATTTTTTCGTTAAAAAAAAAAAAAAAAAAAAGTGATTATTCTGCATTTATTTCAGCACTTTCTGTACTATAGAAATACCCTGAGACAAACTAAAACGTTTATATATATATATATATATATATAAATAAAATAAAATAAAAAAATGTCGTTTTAAGTGATTTCTAGTTCCCCTTTTTTCTTCTTATTTTTTACCGTTTTAAGTTTAACGTATTAAACTTCTGAAAGTTTCTGAAAAAAAAAAAAAAAAAAAAAAGTGTTCTTAAAATTTGATATAAATTAATTACACATACTTTTAATGAAAGATTGCTCAAACTGTGAAACATAGTTTAAAAAAATATGTATTATGTTATACTTCAAAAATTAAATATCTAAATAGCTTTTTAAATATTATAAGAATATCATACATACAAATGATTTAAATATAACGAATAATTTTAATGACAAAAGAAAACTAAAGAACTCCTAAAAAAAGGAACTCCTTATATATAAAGAACACACACATATATATAATACAGCTCAAGATTTTATTTTATTTTTATTTTATTTATTTTTTTATTTTTATTTTTTTATTTTATTTTATTATTATTATTTTTTAGATCTGGTAGAGCAAAAAAGTTCCTTAAAAAAAAAGTCTATTACAACGAAATTTGAAAAAGTTAATTTAAATTACTGCCCCTCTCTCTCACATTGACCTATTAACCACTCTGATGGTATAGTCACGTAAACCATATATGTATTAAGGAGATTTTTTGCGCTATGAAAAAATATGCACAGGTTAGATGGATAAGGCTTGCCGTGAATAAAGAAATGAAATACAACATCATTAAATAAAACAGTACTTTATTTTGATGAGGTTTTCGATCGATATATATACAAAGCATTTTTTAACTGATACCAATGTTCTCAAAAAGTCTTATAACCATACAGCGGGTGTTACATAGTAGATGCATCAAGTGAGAGAGAGAGAGAGAGAGCTTTAAATATCGTATAACTATATACCAATGATTAGGAATGAAGTGTGTGTGTTCTCAATCTCGCAGTCTCGATCCGACTGACGAATAACGCCAAGCCTTTTGAAAATAGCGCCAAATTCATAGCCAATTACATCCCTTTGTCTCTCGAATAAATTAATATTATACAAATATTTTGAATCAAGATGGTCCGTTATAAATATCTATGCCAACCACTTATGCCAAATTTTATCGCCAGAAAATCGTCTGCGTAAGGGAGATGCAAAAACTGTGAATTATTGCAACATCTTGTCACTTAAGAAACATAAATAACAATTTAATGATATCTCAACAGACGTTATTGCTCAATTTAGTTATGATAATTAGACTTCCGCAGTTGAAAAGAATGAAATGTAATTTATGGATACACAACGGTTAATAGATGAAAATAGTATATATATATATATATGTATTAATTCTATTTTATTAAACGATTTAGCATTGGGAGATTAGAATTCAGAGAGACCGTTATTTAATAATAATAATAATAATAATAATAATAATAATAATAATAATAATAATAAATTTTAAATTCCCAGCGAGCCAAATTGTCTGGTGATGCATATCCAGCAAAGGGGTTGGACGCCCTAAACTTATTACTGGAACTGCGAATGCAGCAGTTTACACCCAGGTCTTGAAGAAGTGTTTAAATCCAGTTATTCAGAAGGTGCTGGAAATTGTATTTTTGAACAGGTTTCTGCACCCTGTCATACAGCGAAATCGGCAAGTACGATCTAACCTATTCATGCATGATTTTTTTTTTTTTTTACCTTATATACAGGCTTTTATCTCCACAACATAAATGATATTACAAAAGTAATTTCCCCCTGTTTTCCCCCTTTAGGTGAAGGCCTATCTGAGAAAATCTTGAATCAAAGTTTTCGACTGGTCTGGGAATAGTCCCAATCTAAATCCCATTGAAAATTGTTGGCACATAATGGGTACGAAAATTGCTGCTAAGAAGCCTGCTACTAAGATTGAACTGAAAGAAAGCACTATTAATGTTTGGTTCCATGATATTGGCCGGGATTACATTCAGAAGTAATATCTTCTATACCAGACCTCTGCAAGGCTGTCATTGCAGCTCGTGTAGGGTCCACTAAATGTTGAAGTAATACTTATGCCTGTATACACATGTAAATAAATGTAATATGACTGTAGTTATGTAGAATTTATATTAACTACAAAATTTGTATATCAATTACATTGTTGCACTTTTTATTAAATATTACATTTTGCACTCTTTTTCATTTTTCTGAGTAATTAAGTGTAAGTAATTCATTAAGTTTAGTAAAACTTGATTAAGATTAATCCTATAACGACATTTTATCCTAACAGTATGATCTTTACACAAAACATATAAGTGAAAAACACTATTTGCACGGTTTTCCATTTTTTCGCAGGTGATGCAGTTTTTTTTGTCCGCCACTGTATATTAATTAGTATTCTGTTATTACTCCTATTTCAATATATATAGTTTTGAAGCGTATTTATTACTAAACATATGATTTATTGTTTCATAAATGAAAACATTTGGGAATGAAAGAGTTAAGTATGGTTTAAAGAAGTTAAGAAAAATATGTGGAAAATTTATTTTTCAGTTAATTTAGAAACGTAATGACTGAATAATCTCTTGTTAAAATAAATATTTGTCAATAGCAACGTTATTCAGAAACCGCTTCTTTTCTTTTCTTTTTTGTGTGTCTGTGTGTTTTGCAAGGTGCTAAAAATTAAATAGAAAAATTATATATTTTTTAAAATGTTACTTTCGTATCTTCAATAAGCATAATTTTTATAACTCACTAAACTCGTCAAGAGTGGAAATTTTGCACAGCTTTCACATTATTACTTTTTGCTAATAAAATTATTACCATTTCTGCAGACACTTACTAAAAAGCAGCATTTAATTGCAGAAAGGGATTATGAATAGTTACAACTTACGATATTAAAGCAGTGATTCAAAATCTGTGCATTATTAACGATCTAAATGTGATTAACTTAATTTTTTGTTCGTAAAATATACATTTAAGTTTTAAACAGAATAATATTGTTTAAACCAAATGTAGCTTGACTGAGCATGAGACACAGAATTGCATCGATAATGGCACACTTATAATTCTAGATATCTATATAATAATTTCATAAAAGTTTTGAGAAAAGTTGTATCAAAAATATTTTTAGATTTTAATATTAAAGCTATGATGAGAAAAAATGTAGACATCTGTTGCTGACAGGGTTCAAAATCAACCCCTTTTTGTTATTGCTATTTTTAAGAAGGCAATTTCTTTGAAGCGATTTACTAAAATTAAGAAAACTTTTTTTTTTTCTTTTACGGATGATTAAAAAACTTAATAAAGTAACTTAGCTTCGAGTAAAATAACATAACTCAAAAGAAGTTATACTCGTATTTAATGAAGAGTGAGAAAAAAGAGAGCTGAAAGGATTTCATATCTAATATTTTTCTTTCTAGAATTGGTGTTTCTTTAAGAAGAAAGTTAATGGAAAAAAAAATCACCAAAATTTACAAAAACAATTTTCTTCCTTAAATTAAAGTATTAGTAAGTTGTGTAAACTTATCATATTTAGTGTATAAGGTATTTTTAAAGCTTGTGAATGATGTTGCTGTTACTCTTTGAGTAAGTTTTAGTTTTTCATTTTGGTGTTTATCACCATTTGAAGAACAAATTAATTTTTTAATCACATCATTTAGAAAATGTATGCTGAATTTAGATTTTAAGAATTAATTTTGTTGTGAATTTTGTAGACTGCTTGTAGTGTTTTGTTAAATTAAAAAATATTTTGCAGGAAAATTTCAGTAAAAATTTCATATTTTTCTAATAATACCAATAACACTTTTTTAACCCTTATATATGGTAGAGAAAATATATTTTTTGGGTAAAGTTTTTGAAGTTAAGTTTTTGTTATATTTACACGTTTTGAAGTCTTCCGAATCCGAAAATCATGTTTTTAGCGGTTGGTCTGTGTGTGTGGGTGTGTGTGTTTTATCCACATATCTCAAGAACAAATAAAAACAGTAAATCCAAACTCTGTATTCTATGTTTGTATCATATAGTGATGCTACATTAAACTTGTTATCGTGATCACGTAAATTGTTTGTGTCCACGGACATTCAAGGGAATTAAATAACATTATGTCTAGGGGGTGGGGATTTTTATTAAATACAGTGTAACGTCTATATGCTGCCCTCAACAAAATGGAATTAATCATTTTTTTTTTTTTTTAATACATGAAAGCATGTTTTGTGTATATTGTAGTATGGAAATTACTCATCATTCATTTATAGGACTACCCAAAATATTTGGATATATTGAGGTTATACTTGGAAATTGCTGAAAATGTATTTCATTTTGTTATGTATTTTACGCATAAAACTAAATTTAACTATGAATATCGTTCATATATAGAAACCAATATTTAATATTATTAAACTTTTCAAAAATGGCGTTTTCAAGAATACGAAGCTTTAATTCCGCAATAATGTCCGAGATAGGAGATCCCATAGGGACTAATTTATTTTGTTTGTAAATTGTATTGTTAATTCTGAAAAAAATGTTCTTTAAGAATTAAATTACTAGCAGAAATTAAAGTAGTGCAAATATCACTATTACTGTATTTTTCTTAAATTTACGGTTAATAACATTACAGACCTCATTAATATCAATGGAAGGAAATAGGTTTACAATATCAAAGCTTACAAACTTATCAGAATAATTATAATTAATATCGCGAAGGTAATTAATGAATTCATCTGTAGATTTTAGACTATTGATAGAGACTAGATTTAGATTTTAGACTATAGATTTTAGACTATATTTTTGCCGTTGTTGATAGTTCAATCTATCCTGAACAAATTTTAAGTAATCTCAATCAAATTGACAGAAACATTCAATGCATTTTAGAAATCGAGAATAACAATAGCCTACATTCTTTTGATGTCACTATTCTAAAATACCCTAATAAAATTGAAACCACAGTTTATCGTAAACCCAACAATAGTAAGGAAATTATTAACAATAGATGTAAAACTCCTTTTCGTTATAAAATTGCTGCTATTCAAGCCTATATTAACCGTGCACTTAATATTTGTTCCAACCAAGACCTTCCAAAACAAGAATTTAACATAATTATTGATATTTGTAAAAAAAGCCGGATATTGTCGTAAATTTATATGTAAACTATATCATAATAGAATTAAAAAACTAAATAAAACCCTATAATATAATGCCCAAAAGCCTCCTCCTACTTATACCACTTCCATTCCTTATGACAAACATGCCTCTAATAAAGTTAAAGCTGAAGCTGTTAAAATCGGTATTAACATACCTATAAAATCCAATAAAAACGTATTTCAAAGAATTCGTAATGATAAGGACAAAATTCATAATCTAGAAACTGCAGGAATTTATAAAATTGATTTTCAAAAATATGAGGGGGGGGGGGGTTCTTTTCTTACATATGACCAAACGCAAATTAAAAGATAGAATTAAGGGACATTCCAGTGATATTAAATTTAATAAAAATACAACTGCAATTGCCCAAGTTCACCATAGCGAAAATATTAATATTGATTTCCATAATGTTAAAAAAGCTCTCAAATTATAATAGCCATTATTATTCTATAAAAAGGGAAGCAGTGGAAATCATTAACTGTGAAAATGCCTGCAACACAGCCGAGGCCGAAATCGACGAATGATGGAGCTGCATGCTGAAGCTCCCGAGCAGATAAGAAATTCATGTTATTTCACCTATGATTAAGGCCATGAATATTTGTCCGAAAGTTTCTTAGGAAATGCAAGTGCTCTTAGAGGTATCGTTTTGGTAATTAAGTTTAATAATGACCACTGTTATACATAATTTATACTCGATAGAATATTTTATGTTTAGAGGTAAGATCTAAAGTATTACACTAAAATATTCAGATACATTAAAGGCTACAATTAAAAAATGCTGGAATTTATTTTTCCTTTGTGCCAAACGTTTTAACACTTCTAACATTATTTAAGATGGTATTCAATTACTCTATCTATCTGTCTTTCTATCATCCTGTCTGTCCATTGTATAATAACGTTGGCAAACTACTTTGAAGGTTAAGCAATTACGTTGAGTTGTAATGTGCTAATAATCTATGTAGGTCGCAAGAGTTTTCGTTCTTTATTATTATTATTATTTTATTTTATCAATGGACAACATTTCTCTACTGTCCTTTTTGAAAAAAAAAAAAAAAAAGCCTTACACTTTTGAGGTATTTCTACTGAGGCTATTAAAGAAGCCATTTAATAAAAAACTACTGTCACATTAGATTAAAATTTAAGTTAACAATGTAATATATATATTTAAATTGGAATCTATTTTTGGTATTAGGATGTTTATAAAAAATGAGCAATATTCATTATTCGTAAAATGTTTGGGGAATGATAAGTTATGTACTAGACGATCATTTACAAAATTTGCAGAAAATATGGGGGAAGCAACGTTCAAGTACAAGCATTTTTACAATTTCGCTCTTCGGTGAGGAGGAAACCATAAAAAAAGACATTTGAATAAGTTTTTCATAATACTTATGTAAATAACATTGTAAAACGATAATGTTCCAAAAATATTTTATCTTAAAAAGAGGAAAAACTATTTATTTACTATCCCATTTTAAAAGAAAAAATACAACCAAGAAATTTTTTTTAGCTTTTCTTTAGAAGACATTAACATCTAAAAGTTTTCTTTTTTTTTTTTTTTTTTTGCTATTACGATAGGTAATTACAATGCTTACAGAATAAAAGAAAAACTTTATTCTTTTTCAAGTAAATAAAATAATTTTTTTTCAGTTTTTAAACTTCATCTTTATCATTAAAATAAGATAGATGGTGGGGAAATTTTCAAAACTTTATTCTAACAAAAAAAAAAAAAAAAAAACCATAGACGGAAAATTATGTTTTCGAAAAAATATTTTTTTGTTTGAGAAAATTGTAGTTATGAACTCGTACAATTCTATACTGAAAACATCAAACTTTTTTATAAATAACAAATTTTATCGTTTATTAAAAAGAGGAGAATTTCATGACACATTTTTATGCATTGAGAAGTAGGTATCCTGCATACATTTAACACATTTATATATATTTTTAAAGATAAATTTGCTCGGAATAAATTATTAATAACAATAAAATTATGCTTTTTGTAAGATATAGTAATGTATTTATTATTCTAAATAAATCATGGAATTAAAGTACAAAAGAAATTTTTCTTTTCTTTTCTTTTTTTTTTAATGTGTTCTTACCCAGATAATTTCGATTTTCATTATTTGGATCACAAATTTTGTATACATTTTTGAAACAGCATAATAAAAACGGTTTAGGTGTGTTTATTTAACTTATAGAGTGATTGATTAAACTAATAGATTGTTCTTTGACATTTTTTTGTTTTGTTTTATAAACAAGTACTGGGCGAAATGACCTTTAACTTCAAACAGGCAGTTGTTCACTATCTATTTAGTCACTGACGCAATTAGAAGACCAGCCACAGGAAAAAAAATCGGAAATAATACTTTGAAATACCCTGTATCACAAAAAGCTACAAACTACTTGTAACTTTAACACATGATTTCATGTATTATGTATAATATTAGTATGCTTTTATGTAGAAATCACACAATTATTTTTTTAGACTTTTTTTTTTAAATATTAATTTTATATATATAAGTGTTTAATATATAGCTTATAACAAGAACGTATTTTAATTAAATTTTGCAAAACTTGCAGAAAAAATGAGATAACATTAAAGAAATATTATTCAGAATCAAAAAATACACACGTGTAATGTTAACTGAGATATGTGTATTTGTAGGACATATCTTTTTCTTTTTCTTTTTCTTTTTTTTTTTTTTTTAGTCACGCATGCGCGAATGATATTTTTCATAGGTTAAAAGGAAGATATACTGGATAACTTATGTCAAATGTTCATTTGAATAGAGTAAAAAATAATAAATTATCGACACAAGAATTAACTAGATTTTAGATATTTTCCAGAGTTGAAATTTAATAAGGGGTTTTTCACATGCCACATTTTTTTAGAAATCAAATTACTTTAATCAAGTTTCAAAAACATTTTTTTTTTTTTTTTTTTAATAATCTTTTATGAGATTGCAATTCTAACATAATTTTATGTATTTACTAAGATTTGTGAGTTCCTAATTTTTTTTTTTTTTTTTTTTTTTTTTTTTTTACAAAATATAACATTCGGAACGTGGATAATACAACTGGATCGCCTAATTAAATAGGTGACATGCGAAAAATACCTTATGAAACTTCAACTCTTTAGAAATATCTAAAACTGTGCTCATTCGTTTGCCGGTAATTTGTGTAATTGTTACTCTTTTTAAATGAACGTTTAAGAGAAGTTGTATATCTAGATTACTGTTATATATCTAGATCTGTTATATATCTAGATTTTAACATAATTAGCATAAAAATTAAAAGTGAAAAAACTATTTACTACAATTGCAGATATCTCAACAAATATTACTACTTTTAATCTAATTGATAATACTCTTATAATATTTAGTTATGCTAAATGGATGTATGTTATGCCAACTATATTCCTGAAAACTGAATCGTTAACTTTAAATCATAGAAAAAATGAGTGCTAACATTTAAATTGAATTAAAATCACTTTTATTTGAATGTTGTAAGTATTAATCATGTATCTATTAATTGCAAAATTTTATAATGTTCTAAAATTCTGCACTTTATACTGATATTTAAATTCAATCTGTTGTTTATGCGCAAATAATTTAAATGTATTTTGTGTATTATAAATTCTTAATGTATTTCGGAACTTATAAAATCTTGTTTGTCCATAAATGTATATATTATTACTTACTTAATGTATACATATTTTGGCCCATTTATGCATTACCATTATTTAAAAATTTACATACACTTTGTTTATAGCTGAAATTGCGCTTAAACATTTGCGTATTATTTAAAATTTTAATCCAATTAATAATTACTTTTATTATCTAATTGATAAAAATATTATAATATTTAGTTATGCTAAATGGATGTATGTTATGCCGACTATATTCTTGTAAACCGAATTGTTAACTTTAAAATTGAGCTGAATTATTAACTTTTGCTAATCATATAAAAATGAAGTGCTAACATTTAAATTTAATTAAAATAGCTTAAATCATATATATACATACATATATACAGGGTGGTCCGAAAAACATGATAGAAAGTAAGCGATCATTGTGGAAAAAAGACAACATGCAAGAACATGAAACATATTTTATTGAATAAAGATATGAATGACATTTAATATACAAGATGCTTAAAATGTCTACCGTCCCCGACTATAGTGTTATAAAGCCGGTTCCGGAACTCGGTCATAATGTGCTGGAGTGTGTCGTAATCAAGTGCATCAATCTCACTTCTGATAGCCAATTTTAGGTCCTCCAGTGAATCAGGGCTATTCCTATAGATTCTAACCTTGATGTAACCCCATAAGAATAAGTCACACGGTTTTGGGTCCGGACTGTATGGAGTCCATTCTATCCCGTGCCCCGTGAATTTCTCTGCATCCAATGCAATCAAACGCTCACCAAACGTCGTTTCAAGCCACGTGAAGACGTCAGAAGTTTTTTGGGGACGAGCCCCATCTGGCTTGAACCAGTACCGGCGTGTCCTGTTGAGATGGCCCGCATCAGGGCCAAAGTGACGCTCTAGCAACTCTGGATACTTCACTCCTGTGACCACACCATGAATAAATATCGGACCAATTATCTGCTTCGACGATATGGCACACCACACCATGACCCTTTGTGGATGCAGTGAAGAGATGGCGCTGAGATGAGGATTTTCCGTACCTCGGTGGCGCCAGATTTGTTTGTTCACGAAACCATTCAACTGAAAATGGGTCTCATCACTGAACCAGATCTTGTATTCACTGATGGAACCATTTTTAAGTTCCTCGATTATGTGGTTTGCGAAATTTCTCCGCTGCACACTATCCCCCCCCCCCCTTTACCGGCTGTCACATTTGGATCATGTATGGACACAATCCTACTGATTTCATTAGCCTTTGTAATGATGTTTTCGATGCTTAATTGTTGGGCCGCCTGTCGTGTGGAAGTGGTTGGCTGATCCTCAAAGTATGCGCGTGCAGGCTCCCTGATGTCGTCAGTAACAACTGCTGATTTTCGTCCGACGCCTTTCTTTTTGCATCCTAAACACTCCCTGTAGATTCATATCTGTACATCAGCCTGTAAACAATGAAAATCAGTGGGAGATTAGGACCATTACATCAGTCATCTGATGGCTTAAAAATCACTGCGATTTTAGAGTGCTATAACTTACTGCGTTATTATCTCTTCACTAAGCGTCCTTTTCTTTTTGAACTCTGAACGACGTGCCCGTCGAGCGGGGACATTACATCGGTTATTCTCATAAAATTTTCTTAAGATATATAATCGATCTTAAAAGGTTTGTGATTCCATATTGCTTATTCTTTATTTCCGGTAATTAAGCATTCAACTGAAATGTCACTATATGTGCTATTATACTATGGAAGAATTATATTTGCATCAATACATTTGAAATCAGAAACTTAAATTACTTTCTATCATGTTTTTCTGACCACCCTGTATTTATATATATATATATATAAATTATTAATCGTTGTAAAAGCCAATCAACAGATATGAGGTCACTGAAACCATGTAGACCAATAAGAGTGAAATTACTACAAATTTAAATAACCTGTGGAGATTGATTGTGATTTATTCAAACAGTTTTTTCTTCTTCTCATTTTTCTTTTAATTTAGCTTTAATCTAACCATTAATTTATTTCTAAATTGTTAGTTGCAATTTTAATAATTTTGCCGGTGTGTAAAAACGACATGGAACTCGAATCAAATGATAAAAATAACCAATGAGAAAATAAACAATTAAGACAGTATTTTAAATGAAATATTTTTTCATTCAGGGAAAGATCATAACGGTGAAAAAAACACGTCAGGAGTGACCTTTTCACCGTTGAGCACCAATGTACGATTTCGTTCGTTAGCAGCTGTAATAGCAAATTGCTAACGGGCACTCTATCGTACAAGAAATTAATTGAGGTTAAATCAAGAATAAAGTGGAATAAACTATTTAGTTTAGAAATCAGAGAATCAAACAGAAATCAACCATAAGAAACAAATATTACTCACAGGATGATGCATTTCGAGTCACAAGGATTAAAACAAGCAAAATAATTCAAGGGTTTAGTTGTACATAGCAGATGAAGAAAAAATGATACTAGACAGCAACATGGTCATTTATTTACTGATTGATTATCATGTATATTAGTGTTTTATTATTATTTTAAGAACAGTTGGCAACTCAATAATGAAAAATCGAACATATTAAGGAAAAATAGGGACTATATTTTAATACAAAATAAATGCAATAGGCCTTCTTCTCATATATATATACACACACATATATATATATATATATATATATATATATATATATATATATATTATAATTTCGCAATCCCATCCAACCATCCAGCCATACAACACCACCCATCCTCCGTAATTAAACATCTGCCCGCCCAACCTCCCCTTTTTTATTGTATTTTATTGTTTCATAAATTTTGGTTAAAATGCATTTTTGGGCACTTTTTAAAAATAAATGTACTGACAAAGACATGGTTTTGGTTATTAAAATAGAGCATACAAAGTTTTTAGGAAAATTCATTTTAGCTGCGGCTGTGATCAATTTATTAATATTCTTGTTTTTATACTTTGAAGAGCATACATAATTTATTCGAAATAAGTGTTTAATGATGATGTTTCTATGAACCGAAAGATGCAGACAGGAATGATATATATATATATATATATATATATATATATATATGTGTGTGTGTGTTTTAATTATTGTGCGAATTTAACAAAAAAAGCATACAAATATTGTACAAAGTAAGAGAAAAATGTGTGTAAGAGATCTTGTGCTAAAGTAAGCCCATTGTGACTTTTTATGATATAAGGTGATCCAAAGTATTTTTTATTTTTTTTTTTAAATTTGTGGTTTGTCCCCTATCTGCAGTCGTGATTAAATTGATTCAGGAAAAATGTGAGTTTATAAATGTTCTTTGCATGGTCGTACAAAACGTCATTTCGTGCAAAACGTTTTGAGGAAAAAAAAAAAAAAAACGTCCAATTTTATCATTCACTGTAATTATTGTATCAAAGTAGTCATAAACTTGTAAACTTTTTCCTACGGAAAAAAAAAAAAAGAAGAAGAAAAATACAATAGCATCTACATAATAATTTAGAATTTTGTAGTTTGATGTACAAAATTTCAATAATACAGAGGCTGTTCGCACATTTTTTAGATGATTTTGATGGAGTGTACTGAAGCAATTTCACTCATATTTCGTGTTTTATTTATTCAGTTTGATAGCCCTTGTTTTTAACTAACATTCTACATCATAATTTCTATGATAATAATGCTTTTTATAATATCGGAAGAGGTATATTTTTCTACTCCTCTTGAACGGCTTTCCAAAGTCCACAAAGCGTTGTAGGTAGGCGTTTGGATAATGTTGATTTTAAGAGTCGAAAAACACAATAATAGAACATTGATACATCAGAAGATTTAGCAGGAATGCCAGTGAAGGGTATGGTTTTAATTCCCGTTTTTTGTTCCATTTTTTTCTAGAAAAGCAATTGCGGATTGTGATGTGTGGCTGCTTCTTTTGTCTTGATACAGTTCAACGGATTGATAGCATTGTGGATAAAGATCTGGATTTTCATTTTTAAAAATTGGAATTAAAATATGTTCTTGAGAGTATTTAGAGTTGATTTTGACATTTTTGTCACATTTTTTTGTCACATTTTTTTTCAAACCAGTGGCAATCATAAATCCTTTAGAAAAACTTTCTTTTGATGCTTTGAGCAATGTAGCAAATTTTTTTTCTCCACTTTTGTGATAATAAATTGACTTTTTTTTTATTGCAACCACTTAAATAGACCCAAGATTCATCTGTTGTTGCAACATTTTTCCATTTTTCTCCTGATAAATGCTTTTCATAAAGATTGCACTAAAAACTATCTTTGGAAAGAGCGGAAACCTATCCTTCCATCCACTGCCATTTTAAAAGCGCATTTTTGCATCTAAACAAAAATTCTAACTATCAGAAGAAAAATAAAACTTCCAAAAATATAACTGTTGTGAAAATAAAATTCTCCAGCTAAACAATTTTTTCTTACTGCGAAATAAAATCGTCTAAAAAATGTGCGAACAGCCTCTGTAAGTACAAAACTTTGAATAAACACCATAAAATGCCAGAACTCATGACAATTCTTTCGGGTTGACAGAAGACTCTACCCTTAGTCATGCGAATAAAGTAGGCACGAGTGCTGCGTGTCAAAGTGGCAATGCACAAAACAATTTTAAACGAAGAGCAAAAACAAATAAAGCTGAATGTAAATAAAATATTAGCGTGATTAGAATTACAAACGTGAATTAATAAAATAAATAAAATTATACAGACACGACATTATTTCAAGATTTAAAACATGAAAATCTGACATTGACAAATTTTAATTTAGTGCCAGAGGCCTACTGCTAAACTTGTTAATATCGACAAATTCTTCTTTAGTTAATTCGTGACGATCTAAATTCCATGATAAAGTTTTCATTAAATCAAACCAATGTGTTTCAGCTGCAGATACTGTAACAAATAACGTTGGAAGTCCAAACTGTCTTATAGCCGTAAAACAACGTTTTTTCTCTTTTTCCCAATGAGGGGGAGGTGTGCCTTGGGGGGGACTCATGTCAAAGGTGTGCCTTGGTGGGGACTCATGTCAAAGTTGTACCTTGGGGGGGACTCATGTCAAAGTTGTGCCTTGGGGGGACTTCATTCAATAAATCTCCATTCAATAAACCGACTGAAATAGGCCCTTAGCACTATTAAGAGTGACGTATAAAAATTCGACAACGCTGTACCGACTGAAATAGGGGTACCTTGGGGGGGACTCATGTCAAAGTTGTGCCTGGGGGGGACTCATGTCTAAGTTGTGCCTTGGGGGGACTTCATTCAATAAATCCCCATTCAATAAACCGACTGAAATAGGCCCTTAGCACTATTAAGAGTGACGTATAAAAATTCAACAACTGTACCTATTGAAATAGGCCTCTAGCACTATAAATAATTGATATATTAAAAAAAAAAAAAAAAAAAGAATAAAAAAATTCAAAGTTAAACGAAAAACGAAGTTACATAAGTAATTTCCAAGCATCGAACAAGAATGGAGTGGAAGAAATAGCATTAACAAGATTTTTCGAATTTTCAAATATGTAAAAATCTCCATGGATATCAAAATGAGACAAGGAGATAATAAAAGAAATTATGTTACAGTGCGGCCACATATACTAAAACTAGCAATAAAGATGCGTCAAAAATGTTGGAGGGATGCCAGCTTGAAATTTGGGAAACATCCAGAAATTCCGCGCCCATTTTCTCTCAGTTAGATGGCTGTCACCCCTATTTTAGCATTCGACTCGCTGAGTTGGCACATGCGCAGATACTTCCATGGTTTCTTGAAATGTGGTCGAAGAATAGTTTTAGAAAAATCAAAACAATGATCACGTGCCCAGCAGTGTGAGCAATAGAAGATTTGGAAATCCCTTTATTACGAACATTTTGAAGGTGGTAATTTATTCTGTATTTCAAATGCCTCCTAGTTTGACCAATATAACCCAAATTACACAAGGAACACGGAATGAAATAAATGCCAGATCACTTTTTAGTAGGAATAGGATCTTTAAGAGAAGATAATTTAATTTTGTTCAAGGGTTTGTAAATGACTTTGAAACAAAACGGTTAAAGAATTTCTGAAATCTTAAAAGAAAGTGATGAATAAAAAAGGAAAAACAAATGGGTTAATACTGTGATCGTTCAGTCTGGAAAAAGAAAACTTAGGATTTTTGAATTTATATGGAGCTTTATCTATGACAGAAGGATTATAGCCTCGAGAAAGTGCAAGAGATTTTAAATAATTAATTTCTTTCGAAAGGCTATATGGATCAGAGCAAATGTGTCAGGCTCGAAAAACATAAGTATAAAACGCAGACATTTTCTTTTGAGGGGCGTGGTTACAGAAAACGGACAGCGGAAGAGAGACAGAGAAGTGTTTCAGTCTCTTTGTTAAATTTACAAACATAGCGAAACATAAAGAAAGCCAAAAAATTTTTCAGAATATTTTTTGTGCATATGTGAAGGGGGAAGGATAGTGTCTAGTTCTGGGTATCATTAAAAAATGGTTGGGCGGAATATAAGGACAATTAATAAAGGTTTGTCATTAACATAAAACTAAAAATGTGAAACATTTCGAAATTTAAATTACATTTAAAGATAATGGTAAAAATAGCTTGGGCATGCTATATAAAATTTTGTGAGTAAAATGTGTAGAATGGAAAAGCAGTTTACGATTATTCTTACGTTTCTGGTTTCAAGGAATCCAAAAATGCTTTCAGAATAAATTCTGTGCATGTGTGTGTTGGGAGGATAGCTAGAAACTTCTTTTTGACCAGATATTACTAAAAACGGCTGAATGTAGTTTAATGACACTTGGGAAGGGCTTACGCCTCCACTTAACTTAAAATTATATCTAGTAGATATTTTGAAATTTTTATTAGATTTAGATATCTGTGAGAAAGCACGCATGCGCAATGAGATTTTTGTCAGAGAACGGAAAAACGTTACAGTATTTTGCATTTTAGACATCAAGAGAGCTAAAAATGTTTCCAGAATATTTTTTGCATGGGGGGATAAAGAAAAAGGAGGTAAATATGTACAGATATCATGTAAAAAATTCCGGACGGAATAGAATGACAACTGGCAATGTTTAAACATATACTCAACATAAAATATTATTGTTCGACCATTTTAAATGTTTGATTAGTTTTAGAGTCACAAATAAAAAACGCTTGCGCATATCCAATGAGAATTTTGTAAATAAATTACACAGAATGGTAAAATTTTCCAAAATTTTTACTTTTTAGTTATAAGGAATAGAAAAATGCATTCAGAATATACAAGGAATTTCACTTTTTTTTTTATTTGCTTGATGTAGTAACAAGTCAATTTTTTTTTCTTTTCTTTTAAACAATTTTATTTAATTCGGTTGTTCTACGTGCCTGATAACATTTTGCAGTCAATAGCTAAACACCTTTCACCAAACTGATTTTGCTTATAGTTTGCTTCTTAGTCGTTGATATTACAAATAGTTCATTTATATGGATTCAGATATCACAAAGCTGCTTGTCTTTGACAAATCTTGCGATTCATATTTAATCCCTTCTGTCGAACCGATATTGCTAAAATATTGCCCAGAAGTCCATATTTATTGATATTAAAATACATAATGATATTAAGTGAATGATAATAAGTGCCTTTAAAAGTACATTTTTCAAGTCGCAGGTGCCAAAAGCAAAATTCTGCTTACCTCTGTCAAATCTTGCGAGACATTTTTCATGCATTTCTGTCGAACCTCTTTTACTGAAATTTTAGCTATGAGCTGATTAGAACAAAATTTTCACGCATTTTCAGGGAGCTGTGTCGCCAGGAACATGCTCCAGGTGCAAATATTTATCTGACTGCGTGAAATTTTGTGGTTTATGTTTTACAAATTTCCGACGAAACAATTTTACTGAAATTTTAGTCATAGGTCCATTGTTTATGACAAGTTAATATGAAAATATTTTCTTGATCCTATTTTATCAGTGGCATGTTTCATGGGGAAAATATATCTGCCTGTGTCAAATGTTGCTGATAATTTTTAATCGGAGTTTTTAGTACATACAGAGACAAAACGTCTTTTTAAGTATTTATTTTTCCTTTATTTATTTTTTATTTATAGGGTATTATTTTTCATTTAAGTTTGTATAATATGCTCTGACCATTTAATGATTTTTTTTAATGAATTGTTTAATAACAAAATAATTCAATATTCTCAACTATTTGTATTTATAGCTATCATTGACGATTTAAATAAATTCATCGATTTAAGAATAGTTATGTTTTGTCATTGATTAAAAGTTTAAGTTTTATGATTTAAATAACTTTCTGTGTAAAAAAAAAAAAAAAAAGTGCAGATGTTTTTGAATTTAAACTGTCATAGAAAAACCACTAAACATTTTAATCCTAATTCATATTTATTTGTATACGTATATTATTTTTAATTTAAATTTATTTTTGTGTATTTTTTGTTGAAATTCTCTCTTTATTTCTATTGTTTTTTCCTGTGAGTACAACGGCTACAACAGTTAGTTTTAAAATATCATTTCTGTTTGGCCTGAAGGGGGAAAAGAAATAAAACCACATTACGATTAATTAAAAAATAATAATAATAATCACATTTTTAATCAAATTTACTGATTTTTGAAATGTGAATTCGTTACTTTCATCTGCTCTAAACTAAAAAATAACTTTTTTTGGTTGGGGGTAAATGTGTTTTATTATACATATAACCATTAAAACTATATCTGGCTTCCAAAAATATGTTTTCAATGTATATTTAAAGGCCTTCAACCTATAAATTATTGCGTTTTAAATTGCTTTCATTATCACTGTAAAACTCTTTCAATTATCTTTATTCTAAAAATCACTTTTATGTATCCATTATTTGGAATGTAAGATACCATTAAGTAGTAAACCACACTTATATAATATCACATAAAAAGAGATAATAAATGTCTCATTTAATGAGTATAATATTTCAGTAAATATATTTAAATGCTTAAAACTGAAATCTTAAAGTAATTAAACATATTCTTTTCTAAAGTTATAATTGCATCAATTAAGTTTTCCAAATACGGTAATGAACAGATATATTTAAATACTGAAATTACTCCAAGAAATATATTTCGGGATTACAATTTTGAAACTCATAAATTCTGATAAAGTAATAAAAAGTAATTTTGCTAATTGCCATCGAAAATGTAGTTCGTCTTTTATTGTAAAAACTTCCTATTTTAAATAAGGAACGATTGAATTCAAATTGAATAAATTATTGTATAATTTGAAAAAGGAATAAATTTACGAACTTTTTCCTAGTTTCTTTTTAAATATGAATTAGATATGAAAGAATTGATATTTGCTACAAAAATTTATCTAGAAAAGTATTGTAATAGAGAGGAAAATTGTTGTTAGATGTATTTTAGCATCCTAGCATAACCATGAAGATCCTTTTTACTACGTCTTGTTTTTATAATATTTCTGAATCGAAATTCCAAATTACATAACACCATTATATAATATATTGTTCCCAATTTATCGTACACATAAAAAGAAAAAAAAAGTTAAAAAAGGTCAGTAATGATATTTAGGTTTAATTTTTTAATACGATGTCGATTAAATTTTCACATCCAGAAGAAAAGCAGAATGTATATGGTGATTAAAATGAAGATATCTTTATGAGCGATTTGTTGCAGACAGCATTTATGAATAGATTGCCATTAAGACTTTACATTCCAGGAGGGAATTACTCAAGGAATTTGTAAAAGGAAAAGCTAAACTATGGCTGCTTTGTATGATAAAACTGAATTTATGACAAAGAAACTACTTATACGGAAACCGCAAAGAATTGAGCATTTTTTGATTAGTTTTGAAATCATTGTGTAACATCACATTTGTTAAATTTTCTTTTTTTTTTCATGAAACGCGTAGTCTGGTGCGCATTTTTAAAATTATCCTTATTTTTTTTCCTAATACTTTGAATTAATCTTTTGAAATGTGAAGTTAACAATTTTGGTAGCAAATCTGTTTTGGCTACATGGGACGCTTTGTATTGGATGTTTTTTTTTACCACCTTGTTTCTAATCATTAAACCAAAAAATAATTATTTTGTCTTAGAATATGTTTCTAGAGCAAATTTTCAATGTTACGCACGTTCATTCTTTGTCCCCTTAAAGGCTAACTTTGGTAGAAGACTTGTTTATGACGATGAATTCCTATTTGATGCTCATTATTCGTAATGAGGCCCCATTTAGTGTGGTGCAGTTATGCAGCATGAAAGAATGAAGAATGGTAACTTCCGAAGCAACCTTTCAATCTCTCTGTATTAGAATACTAGCCAGACTTAGAAATGATAACTAATTCAAGTAACACTTGTATTGAAGGCACTCTGAACTATTCAATAGCATGTTACATACAGCTCGTTTTTAAAAACGACTTTTAACTTTAAAAACATGCAAGAACAATCAGACAATATTACTGATACACACACACGCATATATGTAAGACCTGAAAGTTATTTATTTCAGATAGGATGAAATTGCCTTTACTGTTTGTGGTAGACAACTTTGAATTTTGCATAATAAAAAGTAGACTATTACAGCATTCATGCTTGGAAATACGTAAAAAGGAAAAGTCTGAAACAAAAGGGAATAAGAAAGGCTCAGGTAAAACGAGTATCCTCGACGTTACTAATTTTATTTCATGCGTTTTTTTACTTTCTCTTGCCCATGACATATATATGACAGAGGACGTATTGTTTTTGGGTCAAATTTTTGAAATTGATTTTTTGTTATATTTTTACGTTTTGAGGTGCCCCAAATTCAAAAATCATGTTTTTAGTGGTTGGTCAGTCTGTGCGTCTGTGTATTTGTGTGTCAGTCATTTATCAGCATATCCCAATAACAAAGAATAGCAGAAAGTCCAAATTTGGTATTCGTAGTTCAAAACTTGTTTTAATTACGTTGTAACAAATGTTGACAAAGATTTTTTAAATTTAAAATAACTAAAGCAAATAAGTAAATAAATAAAACTTTACAAAAGGTTGGATAAAACTGGAGAACAGAAAAAACTAGTATGTTGTGGCCACCACAAGACTTTCTTTTATATTTTCCTATACATATTCAATCAATAACAAAAAAAAAAAAAAAAAAACGACTTTTTTTCTAAGTTTTTTTTTTTTTTTTTTTTTTTTGTTAAAAGTAATACATATTCAATCAGTAACAATATCTAAAAAAAAAAAAATTACGAATTTTTTTCTAATTTTTTTTTTCTTTTTTTTGTTAAAAGTAAAAAAAAATAGATAACTTTGTTTTAAATTATCACAGATTTATAGTGCAACCATTCGTCCCCCCCTCCAGGGGGAGGAAGCGATGCCCCCCATGCACAAAATTTTTTTCCTAGTTACGTACTACTATTATCAATAATTTTACAATCACAAGTGTAAAATAACTCTTATTATGCACATTTATACGAACTTTTGTCCTATACTGCCATGTTAAAAATTTAGATAAAATGCTATCACAGCGCCACCTATTGAGCTATTGATCCCCAAATATAATCAGCACCAGTTTATGTCGGGGACCAACTAAATACCAAGTTTGGTAAAATTTCGTTAAAAAAAAAAAAAATACAATTTTTTTTCTAAGTTTTTTTTCGTTAAAAGTAAAAAAAATCGATAAGTTTGTTTTAAATTACCACAGATTTATGGTTCAACCATTCGTTTTAAAGGTATTGACGAGACCTTTCGAAAAATACCCATCTTGAAACTTTGCCCCCCCGGGGGGGGCACTTCCAACCCGGTGGGGGGGAACCGATGACCCCACATGCACAAAAATTTTTTCCTAGTTAACTACTACTATTATCAACGAGATATTTCGAAAGATACCCATAGTGAAAATTTACCCCCCTAAGGGGGGAAGCGATGCCCCCCCATGCACAAAATTTTTTTCCTAGTTATTTACTACTATTATCAATAATTCATATTAATTTTACAATCACAAGTTTAAAATAACTCTCATTATGCCCATTTATACGAATTTTGCCCTATGCTGCCATGTTAAAAATTTGCATAAAATGCGATCTCAGCGCCACCTCTTCAGCTATTGATCCCCAAATCTAATCAGCACCAGTTCATGTCAGGGTGCAACTAAATACCGAGTTTGGTTAAATTTCATTCATTGGTTCGTGAGATACAGTGTCCACAAAAAAATGATACAGACAGACAGACAGACATTTTCTAAAAACTATTAATTCGTGTTCTCCACATCCCAAAACATGTAAATCCATCAAAAAGTGGAGGGTAATATCCTTTAATCTAGGGGGTATTTCCCCCCTAGGAGGGGAAGCGATGCCCCCCCCCCATGCACAAAAATTTTTTCCTAGTTACATACTACTATTATCAATAATTCATATTAATTTTACAATCACAAGTTTAAAATAACTCTTATTATGCACATTTATACGAATTTTTGTCCTATACTGCCATGTTAAAAATTTAGATAAAATGCTATCACAGCGCCACCTGTTGAGCTATTGATCCCCAAATATAATCAGCACCTAAATACCAAGTTTGGTAAAATTTCCTTTAAAGAAAAAAAAATACGATTTTTTTTCTAAGTTTTTTTCGTTAAAAGTAAAAAAAATCGATAACTTGGTTTTAAATTATCACAGATTTATGGTTCAACCATTCGTTTTAAAGGTATTGACGAGACCTTTCGAAAGATACCCATCTTGAAACTTTGCCCCCCCCCCGGGTGGGTACTTCCCCCCCCCCGGTTGGGGGGAACCGATGCCCCCACATGCACAAAAATGTTTTCCTCGTTAACTATTACTATTATCAACGAGACCTTTCGAAAGATACCCATTTTGAAAATATACTTCCCCGGGTGGGTACTTCCCCCCCCGGTTGGGGGGAACCGATGCCCCTACATGCACAAAAATTTTTTCCTAGTTAACTACTACTATTATCAATAATTCATATTAATTTTAGAATCACAAGTTTGAAATAACTCTCATTATGCCCATTTATACGGAATTTTGTCCTATGCTGCCATGTTAAAAATTTCCATAAAATGCGATCACAGCGCCACCTGTTGAGCTATTGATCCCAAAATCTAATCAGCACCAGTTCATGTCAGGGTGCAACTAAATACCAAGTTTGATTAAATTTCATTCATTGGTTCGTGAGATACAGCGTCCACAAAAAAATGATACAGACAGACAGACAGACATTTTCTAAAAACTATTAATTCGTGTTCTGCACATCCCAAAACATGTAAATCCATCAAAAAGTGGAGTTCGAAAATTTTCGCGAATCCAATAATTTCTCTATATTACATATAGAAGAATGTAACAATTAAGATAAAAAAAATCATTTAAGATGCTAATGCATTTTTTAGAAAATGTTGATTTTTTACTTTCTTCTATATGCAATATAGAGAAAGTATTGGATTCGCGAAAATTTTCGACCTCCGTTTTTTGACGGATCTACACGTTTTGGGATGTCCTGAACACGAATTTATAGTTTTTAGAAAATGTCTGTCTGTCTGTGTGTCTGTCTGTCTGTATCATTTTTTTGTGGACGCTGTATCTCACGAACCAATGAATGAAATTTAACCAAACTTGGTATTTAGTTGCACCCTGACATGAACTGGTGCTGATTAGATTTGGGGATCAATAGCTCAACAGGTGGCGTTGTGATCGCATTTTATGCAAATTTTTAACATGGCAGAATAGGACAAAATTCCGTATAAATGGGCATAATGAGAGTTATTTTAAACTTGTGATTGTTAAATTAATATGAATTATTGATAATAGTAGTAGTTAACTAGGAAAAAAAAAATTGTGCATGGGGGGGCATCGCTTCCGGGTATCTTTCGAAAGATCTCGTCAATACCTTTAAAACGAATGGTTGAACTATAAATCTGTGACAATTTGAAACAAAGTTATCGATTTTTTTACTTTTAACGAAAAAAAAATCGTAATTTTTTTTTTTTTTTTTTTTTTTTTAACGAAATTTAACATAACTTGGTATTTAGTTGGTCCCCGACATAAAGTGCTGCTGTTTACATTTGGGGATCAATAGCTCAACAGGTGGCGCTGTGATCGCATTTTTTCTAAATTTTTAACATGGCAGTATAGGACAAAATTTCGTATAAATGTACATAATGAGAGTTATTTTTAACTTTTAATATGAGTTATTGATACTAGTAATAGTTAACTAGGAAAAAATTTCTGTGCATGTGGGGGCATCGCTTCCCCCTGGGGGGGAAGTACCCCCGGGGGGGGTAAATTTTCAAGACGGGTATCTTTCTAAAGATCTCGTCAATACCTTTAAAACGAATGGTTGAACTATAAATCTGTGATAATTTAAAACAAAGTTATCGATTTTTTTTTTTTTACTTTTAACAAAAAAAAAAAAAAAAAAAATTAGAAAAAAATCGTATTTTTTTTTTTTTTTTTTTTAATATTGTTAGTGATTGAATATGTATATAGGAAAATATAGAAAGTCTTGTGGTGGCCACAACATACTAGTTTTTTAATGATTATTATTATTTTTTTTTTTTTAAGAAAGTATTTTTATGGAATGGATGCAAAAGTTTCTTTTTCTTGTTTATAAGCGTTTTTTTTTTTTTTTTTCCCTTTTATGTACTCTTTACTGAAGAAATTTGAAAAGTATTTAAAGACATTTTTCTTTGAGAAAAAAATCTCTAAAGAAATAATATAAAAATATCATTGTTGTATAAAAATAGAAATATTTATAGAGAATTGTTATTATTTAGTATTTATTCTATATTTATTCAAAATGGAAGTCTCAACCAACTACTTCAATTAATATATAAATATAAAGGAAAAACATTGATGTGTTTAATAATGAAAAAAATTTCAGTAAAAAGAAACTCAAACATAAAATATATGTAAAAGTATAAATGTTGTACAGGAGGAGTTTTTAACTCTAAATAAACTGCATAGACTAGATTATCCTTCGGAGTATATAAAATTTGACATTTAAACAATACACGAAGACTCATAGTCTAAATGAAAGTATGCAATCCATTGCAGGAGGTCATGCCCAGTGAGCGAAAAATAAACTATAGAATAAACATAAATGTTATTTATCCACTTGGGATGATGTTAATTTAGAATGAAATGCTTGCTAGTCGTTTCAGTCTGCTGACTGTTATTAGAGACAGAAACTAATATGAGGAAATATAGCAGCGAATATAATGTCTTTATATTTAAAAATTTTTCTTTCTTTTCCATATAGTCTAATTCTACCTTGTACATGTTTTTCTCCTTAAGATTTTTTTTTTTTTTTACAATTAGCTTAAAGGAGGACAAAATTCCCTGACGAATGGCACCTTCGGTGTCTTCCTGCAACAATTTACTTATCAGATAGGTGGGGGTGTTTCTTTCTTTTTTACTTTTTTTTTTTTTTTTTTGACCGACTGTACGCCAACGTAATTAATAAAAAGCATACTGAAATACATTATTAAAGCAAGGATGTTTTTTCTATTTTATTGCTTAGATAACAAAAAATATTATTTTAAGATTTTTTTTTTTTTAAACAGTAAAATTAGTGCTTTTAACAGAATTTTTATTAAAAAGGAAAAAATCTATCTATATAATCTGGTGTGTCACCCACACTACGTTCTCCTATCCTGCATTTTGATCTTTTTTCTTTTATATTTCCTCAAACAGAGTGAAAGGATGTATCTTAAACCAATTGACGAAATGAAATTTGCGATTCAAATATTTAAATTGGTCTGATGTAGAATGTTGCAAAACTATGATTGTTATGACATCTAGTTGCACGCCTCTAATTTTTAGATCTTGATCTGATGCCCCATATTAATGTTTCCAACGTTTTTAGAAGATTTTTCAAGTTATTTATATGTATGTCTGTATATATGTGTGTATCTTGCATAAACAATTTGGGCACCAAAAATTAGTTGGTTGTAGAATCTCGAAACTCTATATTTACGGATGTTGTAACATTTAGTTTTGCATCTGTCTTTTTTTTCTGAGTGTGATCGTCCTTTTTAAAGTTATTAAAAAAAAAAAAAAAAAAAAAAAGATGTTATATCATCCCAATTTTAGAAATTGCAATAGAACCTATTATAGACCAAATGCATTAATATTGTTATAAAGGATAAAACGCCTTTCCTTTATTAATATTTTAAGTATTTTTGAAGTGAAAAGTTTTGTAAAGATAGGAGGAATATAAAAATATTCTACTGGGGGCAAATGGAAGTCCACTTTGGCAACAAACTTTACGACATTCTTAGCGACTTTGAGATTTTAATGACCAAATTTGTAAAAAATAATAGTTTATATTTTGATTTTAAAATCCGCACTATTATTGCGATTTGAAACAGTATCAAATAGCTATATTTATTATAATTTATCGATTTATCGCTCACTAACCTTCGTCAATGAATATAAAAGAAAGCCACCTGCAATTAAATGAATTCCATTGACCTGTGAACTGTGTGTTTGTAATTGAGAGATTGGGGAACAAGATATTGTTTACTATTGCTAAACATGCGATATCCGTGTTCTGTTATTGTATAGAACGCTGTTTTCATGATTTTTGTGGTAGGGGAAATAATTTTATTAGACTTTATTAAAATACTATCACTAACTATAACATACTTGCTTATTTACAGACCGTTTACCATAAAAAGGGGAGGGGGATAATTTTTCCATAATAATATGCATAGTTTAATGTGTACAAGATAATTATATTATTCACTACACATATGTATTTTTTCAATTTTGATGTTTTCAAAATGTGAAAATGAAAAAGTTCTTTAAATATAGAACAATGTTTAAGAGACAACTATGCCATTAATAACAATAATAATAATAATAATAACCTATAGAAATTTTTGCTATGAGTAAAAAAAAAAAGTCAAAACTTTATCTAAATTAGCTTTTTCGACAGCATTTTTTGCAGCGCGGTGAAAGAAAGAAAATAAAAGAGAGAAATAAAAAAGAAAAGTGAACGCTTGTCCCTTTTCCGGAGTACATTATTTTTATAGAAATATTTCTTTGTACTTTTAAAACGCATAATTATAATGTAAACACTAATGAGAATAAAGTTGGTTTAAAAATAAACAAAAAAAAAAAAATTCGTAGTTCAAAACTTGTTTTAATTATTTTATAACAAACATTGACAACATTTTTAAAACTTAAAATAAGTAAAGGAAAAAATAAAATTTTACAAAGGGGTTGATAAAATTGCAGAAAAAAAAAAGACAAGAAAATCCACTTTATTTATTTATTTATTTATTATTATTTTTTTTTAGTGAAGTATTTTTATGGAATGGATGCAAAAGTTTCTTTTTATTTTGAAAACATTACATTTATTTTTATTTATTTATTTATTATTTATTTCTTCTTCTTCTTCGTATTATTATTTTTTAATCCTTTTTATTCAAAAATTTGGAATTCAAAAATTATTCAAAAATTTGTATTTAAAGATCTTTTTATTTATTTATTTATTTTTTTATTATTTAAAAAAAAAAAAAAAAAAAAAAAATGTTTAAAGAAATAATATAAAAACATTCAACGTTGTTTTATAAAAATAAAGATATTCTTAGGCATTTGTTATTATTTAGTATTTGTTCGATATTTATTCAAAATAGTAGTTTCAACCAACTACTTGAATTAATGTATAAACATCATAGAACAAATTGATGTCTTTAATAATGAAGAAAATAGTAGGTAAAAAGATACTCAAACATAAAGAAATGGGTAAAAATACGAAGATTGTACTGGAGGAATTTAAAATACTAAATAAACTGAATATACAGAAATTGTCCGTCGGTGTATATAAAATTTGACACTTAACCAATACACCTATAAATTGTACCACTCATATTTATAGACGTCGAAATGAAAATGTTCAAGCTATTGCAAGAGTTCATGCACAGTGAATGAAAAATAACCTACAGTATAAACATGAATAATGTTTATACAGTACAGACACTTCAGATGTTGTTTATACAAAAAAATACAAAAAACTATTTTTTTTGAAAGGCACGCTAATCGATACAATCTGTTGACTATCATTGGAGATCGAAACTAATATGAGAAAATATAGTAACGAATATATCGTCTTTATCTTTTAAAACTTTTCTTCATTTTTCATGTAGAATAACTATCTAAAACTTTAAGAATACAGTTTTTAATTAATTTTTAACATTTTTGCAATGTCATTCGATTCTAATAAAAACTTCTTCTAGCTATGTTAAAAAAAAGGTTTAAAGATAACATTAAAAACTTCTAAAACGCTTCAATAACTTTTTAGGTTAAAATAATAAAGCACGGTCACTCAACAAGCAAGAAATTTAAGCAAAAATCCTGCATAAAAGCAGTGTGAGGTAATGTTATGTTAGCGTAACGCTACAAACGGAGTTCGCACTTTACGAATAACACGTGAATGTGCAGAGTTTTAGGATTCGGGTAATTGATGGAGTTAGTTCTTATGCTGAACTAAAGGATAATTTGCGGTATGTTAATATTATAAAGTCAGATTGGTATAAAAGGTGATGTGTTTCATAGTAGTGAAGGTAGCCGATTAGGTAGAAGTAGTAAGAGTAGAAGTGGTAGGAGGTCAAATGAGTTATTAGTGAGCGTCTATAGTAGAAGATAGTTAGTCGAGTAGTATAGTGGCTTAGGGAATCCTTCTATGCTATCGAAAGATGAGTAAAGTCGTGAGAGGTAACGACGTTAAGTGAAGCAGTTGATATTATTTATGGTTATCTATTTATGATTAAAGTAATTATGAAGGCTGCCCCTTTAAGTTTATAAAGGTATTGAATGTGAATATAGTCCAACGCCCACCTTTTCATTAAGCTCTAAATAAAAGCTCTTTGTTTATTTTATATATCTGACTTTGTCGTTACTTCATAATTTAATTAAGTAAAGTTAAATGAGGACGATGGCGTCTACCACTACGCTTACATCCTCACAGCAGCAAGTACTATATTTGAATGAGGAACGTTCATGTTTAATTATTCCGATTCGAAACAATTGTTACTTTTCTTTTTTAACTACAATTTCTGATGTTATTTGAAAACATACTCATTTATCGTCAACCAATGCCAAAATGAATTTTTTTGCAAAAAGTTTCCGATTCATAGGATTTTTTAGTTTTTTTCCAGCTCTCTTAAAACTGTCAAGGGCTATAGAGTTATGCTTTTTTGGAAATAAAATGAAGATTCTGGAAAAATATATTTTATGCGGGCTTAAAGAAACCGATATAAAACATATTTTATTTTATTTTATGCAAAATAAATAAATAAATAGTATTTTTAAACAAATAAAATAAGAATTTTAAAGTAACACATAATCCTCGCTCTACAAAGTATTTATTGTTTTATTTAACAAAACTGTATTAACTGTAACTTTACTTAACAAAACTGTATTAAGTGTACTTTTTTTATACAGGAATTTTTGCTAGTGTTCGGAGACTTTTGTTACCGATTGTACGTATATTGAAAACATATGAAAAATAGATATATCATTATAAAAATACAGACGATATTTGGTTTTAGTGAAAATATTGAATTATTGTTGGTGGAATTTAAATTAAAATTGACGTTTCTAGTAATAATATAGGGAATAAATCATCGTTAAAATATTCAACCTGGCAATGAATATATAGTTAAAATCCATATACAAAATATTATGAATTAATACACTGCAGTGTGTAATTTAGTTTTATTAATAGCTGTTGTTTAATTATAGATTATTTTTCTTGTTTTCTCCGTAATTTATTGTGTACTGATAGTAGTATCTTTTAAAATACAAAAATAAAATATTTCATACATTTTAGAAAACATTATCTATGTCCCATATTCTAGAACTTTATTTTTAAAACATTTCTAGCAGAATAAATTACAATAAAGCGAAGTTTAAATAGTCCTGTTTAAAGCTAATGTTAAATACTCTTGTAAAAAAATGCTTAATCTTAGTTAAAATATCTCAGCAGCTTTTAAAATGATATAATGGTTTCAGAAAAACTTAATATTTATTTACTGAAAAATTTCAATGAAAAATTTTGGTTAAATATGCTGTTATGTGTTTAAAAGAAAAAAAATGCTTAAAAAAGTAAATAAATCAAAAAATTTCTCTTAATTGTTGCCGAAACGTCAGTGGAGGCTCTCTGTTGAGACTCAAAACGGTTTTGGGCTGTGTCTGTCTGTCTGTTTGTCTGTCGCGCGATAGCGGCCGCAAAAATAGAGCTATTGACTTGAAATTTGGTACACGTGTTCATGAGCCCCACGAAATCAGCTGTATAGTTTTTGGTATGTACTCCATTTGTAGTTCGTATACAGGGACACGCCAAAGTTTTTCTTATCATTACGGCCTATGGGAGGAATTTGTATGTATCGCGATAGCGGCCGCAAAAATAGCGCTATTGGCTTGAAATTTGGTACACGTGTTCATGAGCCCCACGAAATCAGCTGTATAGTTTTTGGTATGTACTCCATTTGTAGTTCGTATACAGGGACACGCCAAAGTTTTTCTTATCATTACGGCCTATGGGAGGAATTTGTATGTATCGCGATAGCGGCCGCAAAAATAACGCTATTGACTTGAAATTTGGTACACGTGTTTATGAGCCCCACGAAATCAGCTGTATAGTTTTTGGTATGTACTCCATTTGTAGTTCGTATACAGGGACACGCCAAAGTTTTTCTTATCATTACGGCCTATGGGAGGAATTTGTATGTATCACGATAGCGGCCACAAAAATCACGCTATTGACTTGCAATTTGGTACACGTGTTCATGTGCCCCACGAAATCAGCTGTATAGTTTTGGGTGTGTATTCCATTTGTAATTCGTGTACAGGGATAACGCCAAACTTTTTCTTATCATTACGGCCTATGGGAGGAATTTGTATGTACCGCGATAGCAGCCACAAAAATCACGCTTTCGACTTGCAATTTGGTACACATTTTCATAAGCCCAACGGAATCAGCTGTATAGTTTTAGGTGTGTATTCCATTTGTAGTTCGTGTACAGGGACACGCCAAAGATTTTCCATCATTACGACCTACAGGAAGAATCTGTATGTACCGCGATAGCCGCCGCAAAAATCAAGCTATTGACTTCAATTTTTGCCGAAACGTCAGTGGAGGCCCTCTGTTGAGACTCAAAAGGATTTTGGGTTCCGTCGGTCCGTCCGTCTGTCTGTCTGTCTGTCGTGCGATAGCGGCCGTAAAAACCATGCTATTGACTTGAAACTTTTTACACATGTTCATGATCCCCACGAAATTAGCTGTATAGTTTTGGGTGTGCATTCCATTTGTAGTTCGTGTACAGGGACACGCCAAAGTTTTTTTTATCATTACGGCCTATGTGAAGAATTTGTATGTACCGCGATAGCGGCCCCAAAAATAACGCTATAGACTTGCAATTTGGTACACATATTCACGAGCCCAACGGAATTAGCTGTATAGTGTTAGGTGTGTATTCCCTTTGTTGTTCGTGTACAGTTACACGCCAACATTTTTCTTATCCTTACGGCCTATGGGAAGAATTTGTATGTACCGCAATAGCGGCCGCGAAAATCCTTCGATTGACTTACAAATTGGCGCACACATTCCAGCTTTCCATATAAGTAGCTGTATAATTTTCATTGCTATATTTTTTATAAACTGTGTACAGGGACACGCCAAAATTCTTAACATTACGGCGTATGGGATGAATTTCGTTTAAACGCATTTTAATATCATTACTTTGCAATGAAGAAAATGAAACTAGAGTACGTGAGTAAGATGCTTAAATTTATGTTGCTTGAAGAAAATATGTGCTCTTAAGCTTTCTAATTAATGTACAGGACCTTACAAAAGTTTTCTGACAATGTCACTTAGTCATCCAAACGATGTTAAATTTGGAACAAACATTAATTTTAAACGCAAAATAAGCTGAATAGTTTTTACTGGTGTATACAATGTTTATGGTTCGTTTACAAAGACACACGAAAGAATTTCGTAACATTAGAGCCTATGGACGAATTTTTAATTTAAGCGCGCACTTTAATGCGTTTAAGCTGAATTGAACTTAATAAAGTTAACATACATTATAAAGATGCTTAAAATCATGTTTACTCTAAAAAAAGGTTATGTATAGACTAAATAATTTATGGGACCACACAAAATAATTCCGAGTATGTACTGTAATCATCCAAATGATGTCAAATTAGTTTGAAAGATTAATGAGTTATAATTAATTAGATTTATTCTTATTATTGGCGTTTATAATGACTGTGGCTACTTTTCCGGGATACATTAAGGAATTTCGTACTTTTATGGTGTATAGTCGGTATTTCTTAAAAGTGTATTTTAACATGGTTACACCCCATCAAATATAATGAAATTTTATTAGAATTTTAAAAGCCTGTTTTCATGTTGAAAATTGTGGGCATAGAATTGATAATTAGTTTAAAGGTTACGCAAAATATTTCCGATATGCTATGTAATTTTTTTTGTATGAAATTTGGTATTTATGAATTTCCGGGAAATAATACAAGACCGTCGTTTAATAAGAATGCATATTGTTGCGTACTTGGGGGTTTGTAAGTTGTCCGAGAATGAAAGGCGAAACTTGCAAAAATTCAGTGATTTATTCACAGAAAGTTCCAGAAGAATACAGGTCTATAAACCAAGTATCAGCTTCAATTCAACCAGTAAACATAGCTTAAACAACAACCGTTAACAGCAAAACAACAGTACAAACTGTTTAGCAATAACACATAAAGCAAGTCTCATTCAAAGAGGCTCAAAGCAAAGCAAGCATTTGACGAAACCGACACAGATCTGAGATTGGAAGCCTTGGTTAAAAAAATGCTCCTTTTATACTATTCTATCGACCACAGACTGTTCTGGAAAATTATCGTATCTCATCAGCCAATGAGATTAGAGCTTCCATATTTGGTATATCCCTAATAAGGATTTTCTCGCCAAGGTCGCCAAAAAAATCGCCAAGGAGGGAAACAGTCGCCAAATTTGGCGCCAAATCCATTTCTTTCCTTATTGGAGCTTTTCAATTCGTTTTTAAAGGAAAATTAGGCTATTTTAACGCTAAAACGACTAGAAATGCACAAAATTAGCATTTTATCGACTTACTAAGCCTCTTTGAAAAAATGTATACAAAAATAAATGCAATTATTTACAATTCCGTAACACTTTATATGATATACAAATAGGTATAGAAAGAGAGATACAGCGGGGGGTTGAGGGGGGCGGCAGCCCCCCTCAGGAATGTATCTGATTATGGTAATAAGTCGATAGAATCAATATATACTATTATATAATAAGAAATAAATAAAAATGACCGATTGAAAAATGCCTGGTGCAAATAGGACGTTGAGGCTCCTGATCTGCAGATCCACTAGTATATCTATATCTATAAAAAATATTTAGCAGCATCTATAGACTTAATCTTACATTACTGTGAATTGCTCTTGACTAAAATTTCCCAGAAGAACTCTCTTATAATCTATATATTAATTTGAAACATGTTTTTGTCTGTCTCCACTATAATGAGAGAACGGCTAGGTGTAAAAATTTGGTTGAGGTGTCTAAAAAAAGGTCTTGGTCTGTAGATGTGCTATGAAAAGAGAAAAATAAAAAAAAGTCGAACGGTCCCAATTAATATACGAAAAATGCATATTTATTTTTTAGAATGACGTCATTTTCGGAAATGCAACAATACATCGAGTTAATCTAAAATTTTATTGCCTTATAAAAACAAAGTTCACGTGTTATAATTTTATTTTTTAATTATTGTTCCTTCTTTACAATGTGGCAACATGAAAGAATCTATATATTACTTACAAACTTTGAATAAACACCATAAAATGCAATAAACTCGCAACAATTGTTTCGGGTCGAAAAAACACACGACCCTTTATCAGGCGAATAAAGTAAGCACGAGTGCTGCAGTCAAATCGGCAACGCACAAAATCGTTTAAAATGAAAAGAAAAACTTTATAAAGTAGAAAATAAATATAGCTACTGGTGTGAATAGAATTGTACAAGAAAACAAGAAAATAAATAAATGAGTGAGATTGAACATAAAACAATCTAAGGATAACAAAAATTAAACAAAAATCTAATTTACGTGAGTAATTTCCAAGCATCAGAGAAGAAAGGAGTGGAAGAAATATCATTAACAAGATTTTTCGAATTTTTGAATATGTAAAATGCTTCATGAATATTCAAATGGGAGGAACAGACAGGAGATGAGATTATGTTAGTTTTGGAAAAATCAAAACGATGACCTTGAGACCAGTAGTGGGAAGCAACAGAAGATTTGGTAATCTCTTCATTACGAACATTCCGACGGTGCTCATTTATTCTGTATTTCAAACGCCTCCTAGTTTGACCAATATAACCTAAGTTGCAGGACGAACACGGAATTATATAAATTCCAGAACGGTTTTCGGTGGGAAATGGGATCCTTAAGAGAAGATAATTTAATTTTATTGACGGGTTTGTAAATAACTTTGAAACCAAACGGTGAAAGAATTTTAGAGATTTTAAAAGAGAGTGAAGAATAAAAAGGTAAAACAACTGGGATGAGACTGTGATCGTTTAATTTGGGAGCAGAACGTTTAGGATTCTTAAATTTATGTAGAGCTTTATCGATGATAGATGGGTTATAGCCACGAGAGAGAGCAAGAGATTTTAAATAATTAATTTCTTTCGAAAGATTAGACGGATCAGAACAAATGTGTAAGGCACGATAAACATAAGTGTAAATAATATATTAATTTGAATATATTAATGTATTAGTGTATTAGTGTATATATTAATTTGAAACATGTTTTTGTCTGTCTCCACTATATTGAGAAAACTACTTGGTGTAAAAATTTGGTTGAGGTGTCTAAAAAAAGGTCTTGGTCTGTAGATGTGCTATGAAAAGAGAAAAATAAAAAAAAAGTCGAACGGTTTCCCCCCCGGGAAACGGGTTAAAAACACGTTTACGAGCTTAACTAAGCTCCAAATTACTTCACGGTGAAGAAATTGTACATATGGGGACTAGTCTCGAATGCTCAAAAATCACTTTCTGCGAATTTGGAATTTTCGATTTTTAAGGGAGAAAAAGGGGGAAAGTAGATTTGCAGGGGGGGGGGGGAAGGGGGGAAATTAGTTTGAGAGGGAAATCCGTTCTAGACCCACACATGTAGCACTTCATTTTAAAGGTCTTGAAAATTCATGTTGATTGCAGATGTTTGTATACAATATAGGGTGCCCCCTGGTGGTGAAAAATGGAACTAGTTGATTTTGCAGTAGGCCCTATCATGCTACACCTTATTTCAAAGATCTTGGTATTTCCTGACCGTTGGTAATGTTCGTACAGAACACACTGTGCCCCCTGGTGGTGGAAAGTGCAACTAAAGGATTTTGCAGTTGACATGACCATGTGACACCTTATATGAAAGGTCTTGGAAATTCAAGGCAATTGGTGATGTTCGTATACAACATACTGCGCCCCCTGGCGGAGGAAAGTGGATTTTGCAGTGCGTGCGTAGCATGCCTGCTATACGGTGCTGCAGCCACAGGCAGCGGTAACACGAGTCAGAGGTTCGTTCGATTCAAGATTAATTTTTGAGAATTTTTTCATGATATTAGCGGGCTGCATATACGCTGCCGCAGGCACCGGGTCACGAGTCCGAGTTCCGTTCTGTTTGAGGTTTTTTTTTTTTTTTTTTTTGTTACAGATGATTATTTTTCTTATGATGGTTTCATTTAAAAATAGAAATTCAAACAAAATCGAGTTAAAGATATAAAACCATACACATTTAAGATTAATTTCAGGTTATTATCATGGGCCCGTGCATTGCCGGGCGGGTTCGTTCGGTTCCAGGTTAATTTTTTGGAATTTGTTTATGTTATTAGCGGCCCGCGTATGCCGCAGGCACCTGGGTCACAAGGCAGAGTTTCGTTCGGTTCGAGGTAATTTTTTTTTTTTTATTTATTTATTTTTTTTTTTGTTACATCTAATCATTTTTTTCGTGATGCTATTAATTAAAAACAGAAATTCAAAAAAATCGAGTTAAAGATATAAAATCATACAAATTTAAGGTTCATGTAAGGTACCATGGGCCCGGGCAACAGCGAGCGTGTTCGTTTGGTTCCAGATTAATTTTTGGGAATATTTTTATGTTATTAGCGACCGGCGTATGCGCTGCCGAAGGCACCGGGGTCACAAGGCAGAGTTTCGTTCGGTTCGAGGTAATTTTTTCGTTACAGCTGATTATTTTTTTGCGATGCTTTTATTTAAAAATAGAAATTCAAACAAAATCGAGTTAAAGATGTAAAACCATACAAATTTAAGGTTCATGTAAGGTTATTACCATAGGCCCGAACAACGCCGGTCGGGTCAGCTAACATGTAGTATTTAACGGAATAGAAAATAAAAGATAGCAACTGTTTATTTGGAGTCAGTTTGACGTCACAGTGACAGTACTTTGTAGAATGTGATGTCATATATAGTATTTCTATTTATAAGTATTTTTCCGAATTTCTATTTTTTAAGGTAAATGTCGTAAATTATATTACGTATTTTAACTTGAAATACATTTATAATGATGCGATGAATTTTGAAATATTACAGTCAATAAAGTGATCGTCGAATTCGACGGGTTTCAGCTAGTTATATATATATATAATCATTCAAAATTATTTTATTTTATCCCATGTATAAACATTCGTCATTATTGTAAAGAATTAAATATATATATATATAAAGTTTCATTTTTATATATGCCGAAATAAAGAACTTACAGAATAATTACTTTAAGGAAAACAGTTGTCGTTTACTCCTAAAACAAGTCATTAACATACAGTAAACAGTATATTTAATTCTTTTTCGAAAAAAAAAAAAAAACTTTAAATGGAAAATATTCATGGCAATTGTAGCTTTTTAAAAAAGACTTTAAACGAATTCAATGTTTTTACAGTACATAATTAAGTCTCTAAATGTCATAAGCAAATAAGCTATAAAAAGTTGGTTTCCTCTTTGTAAAAAAAAAAAAAAAAAAAAAAAAAAAAATGGAATGAGAGAGAGAGCGAGAGAAAAAGAAAATTAAACATAAAATAATCATTTACATGCAATATGTTTACTAAACAATAAATTTTTATTTTGTATCATTCATTTTTTAGAACATATTTACTAACGTGAACTTTATTTAGTGCTCATAAAATGCTTTTTATTTGAATTTATGTAAGTTTTATGCAGATTTGCTATGGACGTTTTTTATTCGAGGTGATAATTTTTGGATATGGATTAAGGAAAAAATATTCCAAAAAATATCCAAATCATTATTTCTCTGTAATATTTTTTTCATTTTTGTCTGAAATTTAAAATACAATGTTTATCATTATTTTAAATACACCTAATATGAAATAAAATGTTTATATTTTAAGAAATGTCTGATTTATTTTTACTTTATTTTATAGTCAAAACAATATAGTTGAAAAAAAATTATTATTAATATTATTAATATTATTTATTTATTTATTTATTTATTTATTATAGAAAATTATACATATAAAAAATAGAATATTTTAAAATATAGATGTTTCTTTTTTCTTTTTTTAAGTTCGAGAAATTTAAATGATTTATTAAAATTTTCAAATTTTGAATTGAATTATAAGAGAAAGTAAAATAAAATATTTACATTAGATAAATAAAAGGGGAAAAAAAAAAAAAAATCCGTCGATAGAATTTAACCCGGCCCCTCCGCGTGGCAACCATTTACTCTGCCGACCTCGTCAATGGAACGTTGTCTATGTTGCGAAATAACATGTATTTAAAGATTGCTGTAACTTTAAACCCTTTTTTCTCGAAATTCTGTGGCAGTGAGTCCTACTGCTCTAATATGTTGTTAACTTCATAGTGTACAACAATCCTCGCATTTTCGTCCCGATCTGAATTTTCCATGTCGTTACGTCTCCTTGTTAGAGGTTAAGAAATAATGTGTAAAAAATAGCGTATTTTAATGTATTTTATACATAAAGAATTTCGAATTTGTTATAGCCTCTGCGTGAATTCTTCCGATATTCATCCTTACTTTGTAAACCCTTTATGTGATAGGCAGAAGAGACAGGCATCTCTAAATTCAGTGTATCAAAATATATACAAGACACCCAATGCAGTACAAAAAAAAAAAAAAAAAAAAAAAAAAAATATATATATATATATATATATATATATATATATATAATATCGCAGACCTGTGTTGTCTGCATTGTGCATTGTTTATAAATAGTAGGGGAAAAAATCTATTTCAGAAGAGGGGTGTCGGGAATCCCCCGTTCATTCTTCTGCTTTCAGAACAAATGCCTTTCCAGACAGACGGGCGCCTCTTTTTCGAGAAAGGTGCTTTTTAGAATCAGAAGCAGAACAGAAAGGACCTTGAATGGAGATGGGGCTACGTTAAGATCGTTGTGTTTATAGACACCCCGGTCCTAAAACAGAACTATTAAATTTAACAGAACAATTAAGACTTTTAAAGAAGTAGAATTAATATTTTGAACTATTAGAACATACAATTTTAATGTTAAGAAAAACTTTAATATTTAACTGTAAATAGTTTTTGTTCTGTTTTCGTTTTTCATGTATGCTAACAAAGCATTAAAAATTCTGTTTTCATCTAAGAAGTGCTACATTCATCGAGTTTAGTTTCTTTAATGGATGACAGTTGCCCCATCCACATCCGGAACTTTGGATTAGAAGTTTTTAGGTGAGACCCATCCATATTTTATTATTTAGAAAAATAAATATTTTATCAGAAAATTTAAGTAGTAACTGTAAGAAAAGAGTTAAGATTTGAAATATGCTGTATCGGGTCAGTAAGAAGAATAAGTTTTAGATCAGAAATCTGGTACAGCCATATTTTGTGGCATCCCAGACACGGGAGGTGGGCAGCTATACAGATATCCATTATTTACAATTGAAAAGATAGATAATATTATAATATTATAAAATTTTGTATTTAACATGGCTAATTTAGTTATAGCTAAAAAAGAGAGAGCTGTCATAAGAGACAGTATTAATAAATTTATAAATAAATTACAAACTTTATGCGACGATATAGATCCAGATGCTGTAGATTTAGAAGAAACTATATAATTATTGAATGAAACTACTATAGTTTTAAAAAGCAAAGATGTAGAGATAAAAACATTAACTCAAGAAAATCAATTAGAAGCCGAATTAGAAACAGCAAATGAATTCCGAGAGAAAATACTTACTTGGCGATTTCGAGCCAACAGAAAATTAAAAGAACTAAAGAAAAGTGAAACAAGTGTTTCATCATTAGACACAGAAAGAAGACATATTTCAAAAGAAGCAATGCACATCAAATTACCACCGCTAGATCCAGTTAAATTTAACGGGAATGCTGCCGAATGGCTGACTTTTTGGTCGTCATTCGAAACGGCTATTCATAATAATGAAACCTTAGATCCTGTAGATAAATTTAATTATTTGAAATCATTTTTAGCACCTGACCCCTTAAAATGTATAGAAGGATTCTCTGTTACCGCGAGTAATTACATAAAAGTAGTAGATATTTTAAAAGAAAGACATGGCAAACAAGACCTCTTAGTGAATGTACATTTGAATAAATTATTAAATATTGCCCCACTAAAACATTCAAGTGATATTAAATCGCTCAGGAAAATTTACGATGAAATCCAAACTAACATTAGAAGTTTAGAATCATTAGATGTTTCTTTAGATAGCTACGGTAGTTTATTGTCACCGATATTACTAAAAATATTACCTAGAGATTTAGCATTATAGTTTAATATGGAATTTCATGGTGTTAATTTTGGCGTAAAAGACATATTATCTTTCTTAAATAAACAACTCGTATTGCGAGAATGCTTAATAACTACCAGACAAGAGGATAACAGCGCTGGCGCCAGTCATTTCTCCCCCCGAGCTTAAAGATTAGATAATCAAAATCGTAGAGATGTTTTTCCCCCCCGCGTTAATAAATTTGATACTCAGAATCGGAAATAGCCTACTGCTTGTGATTTATTAAATGAGAATAGAAGTGATAGGTGTAATTTTTGCTCAGAATCGCATTTAAGTAATAAATGTGTCAAAACTCGTAATTTACCATTTGATGAAAGAGTTAATTTATTGCGTAAGAAACGATTGTGTTATTTATGTCTCCAACCTTCGCATTTAGCTAGACACTGTGTATCAAAAAATTTATGCAAGTTATGTAATCGTAGACATTCAGACATAATGTGTAATGGAAATAAAGATTTGAAACGGGAAATAAGTAATTACGAAAGAAATGATCAATCTAAATTGGCGTTATCGAATCATAATTTACAATCATCATATATTCGGTTAATTATTGACTCCGGATCTCATAATAGTTACATCAGTAAGCTTGCAGCTGATAAGTTAAAATTAAAAAGAATGAATAAAGAAACAATCAGACATGGTCTTTTGGGGGGCATGGAAATGTCAACTGAACATAATCGTTATGAATTTACGATCGGGAGTTTAGATAATAAGTTTAAGTGTAAAATACAAGCACTAGATCAAGAAAAAATATGCACAGGCGTGAATTTATGTCGCGATGATAAATTAGTAAAACTCTTAGAAAAGGAAGGTGTATATTTATCAGATGTCCCTAGAAATAATAAATCCTGTTTGAATCCAGACGAAGTACATATACTTTTGGGAGCTGATATGTCCGCTAAACTGTTCACAGATGACATAAAATATTTTCCAAAATTGGGATTAACTACATTTAGAACTAAATTGGGTTGGACCATTTTGGGCAAAGCAGAGGGTCACAAGAGTGAGCAGGACATTTCTTTGGCGGGTCTATCGTTGTCATTACACGTGTCAAACGCCAGTTTATCAGATTTATGGCGCCTTGACACTCTAGGAATTACTAATGAAGATAATAAATCGAAACAGGATTTAGAACAAGAAACCAAGAATCATTTTCTAGAAACTGTTAAACGAGATAAAAGCGGTCGATATGAAGTAAATTTACCATGGACAGTCGACCATTCAATTTTATCAGATAATTACTCGTTGGCAGAAAAGTGCCTGTACAGGACGGAAAATAAATTAATCAAATCTGATGGGAAAAAGGAATATGGGGAAATTTTTGATTTCTGGGAAAACGATCAGATTATAGAAGAGGTATTGGACCAGAAAAGGGACAAGGTACATTATTTAGCACACAGACCTGTGGTTAAAGAATCTAGTGAAACCACTAAAATTCGTCCAGTATTCAATGCCTCAGCACACACTAGAAACAGTCCCTCCATTAACCTTTTGAGAGGGGCTCTTACGAAATCCTATGGTAATGCGTGACAGATGCTGTCACAGCGCCTTTCAAAAGGTTAATGATTGTTTAACAAAAGGATTTTGAATGGATTTCGTAAATACAAGATAGGAATTTCGTCCGATATAGAGAAAGCATTCCTGCAAATTAAAATAACAGAGAAAGATCGCGACTTTTTGAGATTTTTTTGGTTTAATAGCGAAAATAAATTGAAAATTTATAGACATTGTCGTGTGGTTTTCGGCCTAACCTCAAGCCCTTTTTTGCTTATGGCAACATTAAATCACCTTTTAGAAAATGTTCCCGAACAATAGCGAGAGACAGCTAGGTTCTTAAGAGATTCCTTCTATTTAGATAATTCCCTCATCAGCTTGAATTCGATTCAAGAAACAGAAAAATTCATATCAGAATCTCAAGGAATTTTGGCTTCGGCACATTTCAATTTGAGATGCTGGCGATCGAATTGGCCCCAGGCTATGATCGACAAAACTGAAGATGAACCGAGGTTTGCTCCCGTGTTAGGATTACTCTGGGATTTGAAAAATGACAGTTTAGTTTGTAAAATTGAAGAACCCCTAAAGATAAGTGAACCCCTTATAAAAAGAAAACTTTTGTCAGTTACCCAAAGAATTTTTGATCCTGTGGGATTCACAGCACCTGTCAGTTTAGTTCCCAGACTAATCCTTCAAGAAACGTGGATTCAGAAGGTGAAGTGGGACGAAGAGCTCCCTGAAACTTTAAAACAACAATCTTCTAATTGGCTGAAAGGAATAAATTTTTTATCCCAAATTAAAATACCTCGGTGGCTTAACATTTGCCCAGAGAAAGAAAAGAAAACATCATTACATGTTTTTTCTGATGCAAGCAAGCGAGCATATGCCACTTGCGTATTCATAAGAGTAGAGACCTCAGAAGGAATCAAGATCCAGTTAATCAATGCTAAAAGTCGAGTTGCACCTATTAAGGAATTGACCATACCCCGCCTTGAACTGTTATCTTGTCTTATTGGCGCTAGGTTGGCCAAAAATGTGCAAAACGATTTAAATGTACATGTAAATAACATATTTTGGTCAGATTCAACCACTGCTTTAGGTTGGGTAAGAAGAAAACAAGAATGGGGTACATTTGTACACAACAGAGTATTAGAAATCCGAAATCTGACCGAAGTTTGCAATTGGAGACATGTACCCGGACATTTGAATCCTGCGGACCTCCCGTCTAGAGGATGTTCCTTTGAACAACTACAGAAATCGAGATGGTGGGAGGGTCCGAGTTGGCTTTATTTACATGAAAATGAATGGCCTCAAATAGAAGAAGACCCAAACGAAGAACTCATAAACAGCGAAAAAAGGAAGACAATCCTAAATCTTTTAGATAAAAAAGAAGATAATTTCAGTCGATTTTATCAGTATTTTTCCTCTTACAAGAAAACAGTTAGAACCATTGTCTGGATATATAGATTTTATCATAATTCGAAGACTACTGAGAAAATGTCCGAATTAGATATTTCAGTTGAAGAATTTTCAAAAGCAGAAAATGTACTTCTACGATTAGTACAACAAGAATCTTTTTCAGGGAGAACAGATCCAAAATTACGAAATTTAAGGCCTGTCGAAGATAAAGCTGGTCTCTTAAGAGTAAAGACCAATATAATTCAAAGAAACGACAGTGAAAACTTCAGATATCCTGTAATCTTACCTTACAAGCATCCCGTCGTCCAAAGATTGATATTCGAGAAGCATTTAGAAAATCAGCACGCTGGAGTCAGCACTCTAATGACACTATTTAGAGAAAATTTCTGGATAATGAAGTCTAGAAAATGCATTCGAAATTCAATAAGAAAATGCGTGATTTGCAGAAAACTTCAGACTTCCAAAATAGATGTTGAACCTGGAGTACCACGCGAGACAGAGTACGAGAAACAGCCATCTTTGAAGTGGTAGGCGTAGATCTAGCCGGTCCTCTTCATCTTTCTGATGGATCGAAAGCGTGGATAGCCTTATTTACTTGCGCTGTCTACCGAGCCATACATCTTGAAGCCATTACGTCTCTGTCTACAGAAAGTTTTATCCAGTCTCTGAGAAGGTTCATAGCAAGGCGAGGCAGACCCTACATCATCTATTCAGACAACGGGAAGAACTTCCTTGGAACCAGCAATGCTCTCTCGAGTGTAGATTGGGAAACCATCTGCAAGGTAGCTTCCACCCAGAAGATCAGATGGAAACTCAACCCTCCTGCAGCACCGTGGTGGGGAGGTTGGTGGGAGAGGCTTGTTGGAATAGTTAAAGGAATCCTGAAAAGAAACTTAGGTCGTGCATCTTTGAATTACGAAGAACTTTGCACCATACTATGTGACTGTGAACAAGTGATTAATTCACGGCCTATAACCTATGTTTCCGAAGATAACACAGATCCCTTACCTTTAACCCCAATGATATTCCTAAGAGAACTACCAACATCAGGAGTACCTGACCTAGATGCTTTGGATTCTAAAGACCTTAACCTCAGAGCCAGATATAGGCAAATAATCAGAGAAAACCCAAGAAACAGATTCAGAGCTGAATATTTAGGACAATTACGACAACATGCATCTAAGACCAAAAGATTCAAACAATTGAAAGTCGGCGATGTTGTCCTATTAGAAGATTTCAATAAGAAGCGTGTTCACTGGCCTTTGGCAAGAGTAATCAAAATTTACCCAGGCAAAGATAATGTCATACGCCTAGCTAAGGTGAAGACCGAAAATGGATTTTTTCTGCGTCCATTGCAAAGATTGTTTCCTTTAGAAATTGACAGTGCCGAACTTAAGAATCACCCCACTTTTCATAAATCTCCCCAAGAAAATTTAAGTCCTTCGACTTCCGAAAACAAGAACCTCTCACACAAACCAATACTCAACCCCAGAGAAAAGGAACCTGCGAAAGACCCTCCAGAACCTACCAGTTCCAGAACCAGTAACAAGAGGTCCACAACCGATGATCCCACTTCCAGTACCCCGGTGGTCTCCCGAACTGGCCGCGTGGTGAAACCTCCTCAACGACTTCAACTTGGATTGTTGAGTTCCTCCGATTAGTCGCAACTCAAGGTGGGAGGATGTCGGGAATCCCCCGTTCATTCTTCTGCTTTCAGAACAAATGCCTTTCCAGACAGACGGGCGCCTCTTTTTCGAGAAAGATGCTTTTTAGAATCAGAAGCAGAACAGAAAGGACCTTGAATGGAGATGGGGCTACGTTAAGATCGTTGTGTTTATAGACGCTCCGGTCCTAAAACAGAACTATTAAATTTAACAGAACAATTAAGACTTTTAAAGAAGTAGAATTAATATTTTGAACTATTAGAACATACAATTTTAATGTTAAGAAAAACTTTAATATTTAACTGTAAATAGTTTTTGTTCTGTTTTCGTTTTTAATGTATGCTAACAAAGCATTAAAAATTCTGTTTTCATCTAAGAAGTGCTACATTCATCGAGTTTAGTTTCTTTAATGGATGATAGTTGCCCCATCCACATCCGGACCTTTGGATTAGAAGTTTTCAGGTGAGACCCATCCATATTTTATTATTTAGAAGAATAAATATTTTATCAGAAAACTTAAGTAGTATCTGTAAGAAAAGAGTTAAGATTTGAAATATGCTGTATCGGGTCAGTAAGAAGAATAAGTTTTAGATCAGAAATCTGGTACAGCCATAAGGGGTTTTAAATTACGAAATATAGTAAATTCTACAAAGATTAGAAACGAAATTGAAAATTACCCTTTTAAAATATTAATTAAAATAAATCTTTTTTTTTTTTTTTTTTTTGTTATAAAATCACTTTAGTTTTACTTGCATAGTTATAGAATTACGTAAAAAAAAAAAAAAAAGAAAAACTATGTTTAGATAAGAATTGAATTACTGAAGATTTGGAATAATAATAATAATAATAATAATAATAAAGTAAAATAAATAAATAAATAGAATTTTAAATAATATTAAGATCTTGTATTTGTAACAATACGTCTATAACATGTCTTTAATGAGTGTATTTCAAGAAAATACATTTTACGCAAGAGGAATACGTATTATTAAAAAAGTAAATAATTCAAACATTTCAGTGAAAGTTTTACCCCGAAAGTAAAAGCAGTACCAATAAAAAATTAAAACGTTGAGCGCCCTGTCAGCCATAGGTGGCTGACAGTGTCAAATATCATATAAAGCCGGGTCAACCATTAGTGGTGAATATAAAATAGGATATAAAACTAAAAATATTACATTTAATGGTTGAAAATTTATTGAATATTTGCTTAATTTTTAATTATTACAGGAGGAATCATTATGGAATTTTAATGGATTTTAAGAATTTGCGTGGCGCTCAACGTTGTCACCAATATTACATTAAACGTGAAAACTCGCAGTTATAATGTCAAAGACTACATGCTTGTTTATAAATTCATTTGTGTTATTTATGGATTTTATTAGCATGCCTTGTTTGCTTTACTGGTCCATATATTGGAAAATACCTATTTTTATATTACTTTATATATATATATATATATATATATATATATATATAAACATTGAAATCACTCAAAAACTCATTTTTGTCGATGATTACATATAATTTTGGATTTTAAGCTTTCACTAAACCTATCCTGCTGCTGATGGTTGTATTTTGGCGCCAAGCCGCTTCAGGTAGCTGGCGTTGCTGTAGGCAACATCGTTTTATCAGTCTTTCTTTGATTTTCAAGCTGATACATTTTTAACGACTGAAATAACTAAATATAAATGATAAACTTGAAATCCTTGAAATATTTCGTAGTGTTTTGTACCTTTTACGTCTTTCTGCGTTCTCCTATACGTGAGGAGATAGCCAGACAGACATAGAATGAGACTTTAATAGTAAGATTTTAAGTATAAAAAAAAATTCCAAAATGCATCAAATTAATTTTAAAGAGTAGAAGTTAATATCTATAACAATAATATACCGTTAAAATTTACTTTGGAGCAGTTAGAACACAGTTTTACAGTTAGTAAAACGGTTACTTAAAGTAGAAGTGTTATGAATCACTTAAACTTTTCAATTTTCATACACGTATTAAAAAAAACAAAAACTAGTTGGCATAGGTGGACTCTGCTCAGTTCCCCATCATATTTATGTTCTCACAAATTCTAGTGCGAGACGTATTATAATCATGATAAAAGAAGTTAATTTGACCAAAGCTTGATACAGTGACAGAATGAAATTCCCGCCTAATAGGCTATCCACCGTTCACTTCGATATATTTATCTTATTATAATCTATTAATTTATTTTATCAGGGTCAATTCCGTTGTTTAGTTTGCATGCTACAATTTCCAGTGCAATAATCCACAAAATTCATATTTTTATCAAAAATTTACAATTTCGCTATGTTGATAAAGTCGTAAATTACGAATTATTTACGAAATTTTCCTATTAGAATATTTGTATTCAATCATGTTCAAACAAATATCATAAATGTAATTTTGAAGTTGTCTAATGTATTTATAATCCTCAAAATGGAAGTTTATGCTCAATTTTGCCTTATTCTGACATGTTAAGTAAATCGTAAATTTCCAATAACTTACGAATTTTTTATATTGGAAAATTCATAGTCAATAATATTCATGCCAGTGTCCTAAATAATATTTCAAATGTAGTCTGGCATCTTTACGATGAAAATATCTCTCATGATTAACGTTTATGTGAAGTTTTGCTCTATTCTGCCATGTTAAGAAATTCGTAAATTTCCAATAACTTACGAAATTTTTATATTGGAAAATTCATAGTCATTAATATTCATGCCAGTGTCCTAAATAATATTTCAAAAGTAGTCTGGCATCTTTACGATGAAAATATCTTTCAAAATTGACGTCTATGCGAAATGTTGACCTATACTGCCATGTTAAGAAATTCGTAAATTTCCAATAACTTGCGAAATTTTTAAAGTAGCATATTTATAGTTACTGATGTTCCTTCCGGCATCAAAACTGATATTTTAAAACTGGTCTGACATTTTTACAGTAAAAAGTTTCCATTTAATGCACGTTTAAGTGAAGTTTTGTCCTATTCTCCCATGTTAAAAAAATCGTAAATTTCTAATAACATAGGAAGTTTTTAAATTTGAATGTTGCAAATGAATAGAATTCTTGCCAGTGTCGAAAGTAATATTTTAAAACTGATCTGACCTCTCTGCGACAATTTGTTCTTGAGATATCGCGTAAACAGTCTAACAAACTAACGGACTAACACACTAACAGACTAACACACTAACAGACACCATACAGACAGACACCATACAAATTTTGTCATTTTCGTATTCCTCACACCTGAAAACGTGTAAAAAAGTAAAACGATTACCTAAGTTCCCCATACTTATAGTATGATGGGGAACTAAAAAGTAACAATCGGGATTCACGATAGAATTTAATCAGAATATTTTCTCTGGAGATTAATATTAAATTCATCACAAAGGATTATATCCAAATTACATTTTAATGAAAAAAATACTGAAATATTGACATTTTTATGAATTGTAATTAAATATCGATTTTTTAGAAATTCATCCAGGTCTTACTTTGAGAGAAAAAATAAAGAAAGAAAAGAATTTCCAGTTCTCAATGCAATGCAATTAAACTCTGGTTGTATAATAATTAAAGTAGATTTTAAATTTCAATTTTTGGCTCAACTTATTGTAATCTCATTATACTTTTTAGTTTTTAAATTTTCTCTGACAGTGAAATTTAAAATAAAAATATGAAATATGACAGAAAATATTGGCAAAAATGTAATTTGATAAAATTTATTTTTAAATCTTTCTTTTTTTAATACTGTACAATTTTTCGAAAAATTATTGTAGCGAAGAAAAGCAAACTTAATTTTAAGTTTTATTTCCGTTCTACTGATATTTTTATTGACATTCTTTCATATTGTTTAAACGGGTATTAAAATTTTGAAAAGACGTGATAATTACTTCACAAATTCGTTGATTTTAAGCTTTTGGAATAAGATATTTCTTTTAATGTTTTATAATGGAACATTTCTAAAATTAGAATATCCGTAAGGATCTCTAATGTGGAATCTCTAAGGATCCGTAAGGATCTCTAAACTCTTTCAATGTAATCTTAGAATATCCGTAAGATTACATTGAAAATGATAATTAAAAAAACTTTTTGAAACAAAGAAAAATTCGTAACGAATTTCAGTTGATATTTATTATACATTAAAATTATTTAAAATAAAAATCAATTCATGCGAAAATAATTATAATAATAGCAATAATAATTGAATTTTGCAAAAATGATATGTGTAGAGTGTTTTTATTTGTTTATTACCATGTTTTTATTAACTTCGATTCTTGTTTGTTTCTTTGCAAATTTCGCAATCAATTTTTGACTAACTTTGAGTGAATTTGAATGCGAAATTGTAAACCTAAAAATGCACTATATAAATTGCATTAAATTGTGAATAAATAAACTTATTATTTTTTGGCGATATTTTAAATTCACATTTTAATCATATTACTCTAGTATAGTTTATACAAGCTAAAAATATATGTAGTCAACATTAGCTTCGACATTTTTTTACTTATTGTTATTTAAAAATGTGGGTAGTTGACGTGCGTGCAATAAAATGATGCAATTTGATAATAATTGTAGTGGAATAAAAATAGCTAGAGCCTAATATTCTACAGTTTTCGTGAAACTTACATTATCTCAGGGTAACAATCTTATTATAGTTATAATATAAAATATATATTATATTACATACATATACATGTAGTATATATTGTGTTACATATATTACATGAAATAATCTTATAACAGTTACATTAAGATAGTATTATTAATACAGCAAAAAATATCTGTATTTTAAATAACGCCAAGTTGTATTGCTAATATCATATTAAAAATTACATATATAAATATCAACTAATTAAAATATATCTTTTTAAAAATCTTATTCCTTTTAAATATATAAAATAACTTGTACATTGTGTTGGAATGGGTTAAATCTCTTTTCCGCATTAAAAAAAAAAAAAAAAAAAAAAAAAAAAAAAAGATCTGTTTGAATAAAAGTAGATTTAAAGGAAAATTGGAAAGAACGAATGTGTCTATTCACTTTTAATAATATCGACCTTGGCGACAAATTTTGCAACTTGGCAACCAAATTTAATTAGAAATGGTAACTTGTGTTTGCCAAAGTTTTGAAGCTATATCTTTAACAGCAGACATGTTCAGGAATTTTTCATTGAATTCTAGCGTAAAGCTAGCATTTTCGTCAAATTATGTTAAGAGTATAATAATAGATAAACTCCGAGGAAGTCAGTTGTGTTCAGATGTATGGTTTTGTTTAGATACTGTGCGGTTGTCTCTTTAATACTAAGACTTAGGTGGTTGATCATTACCCTTAAATAAGCGAAATTAACTGTTCTGCGATACATTTAAAATCTGTTTAACTGACTTTTGTGTTGCGCGAGTAACAAATCTATCAAAATATCTTTATAAATATTTGTTGAAAAAAATGCATTCATCGACTTATTCCTGCAGATATCTTTAAAAACTATTTTCAATTCACACGCATGTCAACATTTTCGTAATGTATGTAATTAAAAAACTGCTGTTGATTTAAAAAAAAATATTCCTACTGATATTAACTGATTGAAATTTAATTTCACAGTGAATATTTTTACTAAACAACTATTTAGTCAGTCTTTTAGGTAAAATAAGTTAATAATTAGAAAAAAAAAATAATAGCTAAAGTGTTTCACTAAAATTAACAAAATTTCGAATTTGATAATTATTTATTCACTTTAGGATAATTTCAATTTTTAAGAATAAATGAAAATCATTTCTACTTTTCAATAATCCATGCTGCCGCTGTAAAAAAAAAAAAAAAAAAAAAAAAAAAAAAATCCCTCTTTTACTCTCATTTTTTTTTTTTTTTTCTATCTGCAACTAATGCAAAGCGCCTTTTTATTTCATCGCTTCCTGTAATTTTACCCTTAATATCACATTCAAAATTACTTTATGCGGGTAGTTAAACCTTAACATAAAAACAAATAAAACAACCATTAAATAAATTTCTCTCTCAACGCAGAATGATAAAATTAATCTTTCCACTTTTATTGCTAACAGAATCAAGAAATGCAATTTTATCAAGTGCAATTTTATTCGAATAAATTGAAAGATATTCAGAACAGAAAAAGGCTTTTCTTAATCTTACACTTTAAAAACCTAAATTTGTTTGAAGTGATTAAAACTTGAAAAAATGTTTGTTGTGAGAGTCCAAACTCGTTTAAAATGAAGTAGATAAAAGCTGATTTTTATTGTTTTAGAAAAAGTTTAAGTAAAAAGAGGAGGAATTATGTGACGTTGTGAAAATGCATTCAATTTTTGCAAACTAGCATAAAAATATCTATTTCTTTTAAAATTCTTACATTTTATCATAAGCATAATTTTTTTAAAGATATATTTATATGTATAGGAATAAACTGTTAAATTTGTAATAAACATTTTTGCTATCTGATTTGTGGAAATTACGTATTTTGAAGCGTTTTCAATATTATTAGCAACAACTTACTTGCTGCTATTTCCATGCAACACTTTGATGCTTCTATGTTGCATCCGTATCTAATCTATCTCCTGATAAAAGACCATGCTTAAATATTTAAACCGAAACCATTGTTACAAGTTTCTATAATTTAAAATATTCCCTTAAATCTTTCTTCTTCTTCTTCAATATGTATGATTGCTATATTTAAATAACATATGTGGAGTTTGAGAGGATACAATGTCACACGACAGCTCTTCACAGTGGACAGCTGGTGTCGGTCTAGGTCGTCTGTGAGGTGGTTCGGCTGAGGGTGGACTAAAGGTGGTTCGGCTGAGTAAAAGACAGTTTTTTTTCTTTTAATGTATAATTTAATATTTTTGTATTTAACGGAACAGGACAAAACTGCTGTACGTAATTGTGATACACAAAATATCTGTCATGTGGAATGATGCATAGCTGTAATTAATTGATTTAAAGAATATATAATGGTGATTTTTGATATTATTTCCTCAATATATAAAATGAAAACATATTTTTCTAGTTTTGGTATTTTTAGGCAATATGCAGGTCTACACAAACACAATTTTTTGTAATGGTTTTCTTTAAAAGTAAACTTGTAAATATAATTTTTCATAATTTTATTTTTCTATAATAAAAACAAAAATTACTGTAGCATGTCATCACAGAAGTAAAACGTATGGAATTTTGAGTAGTGTAGCTTACAAACAATGTCAAATGTGGATAATCTATTGTTTTTCTTTCTTTTTTGTATTTAAAAAAAAATTAAATATAAAATATAATTGATATTACTTCTTTTATATATATGTCTTTAAATAAATATATATGTAATGAAGATAATTTGAATGAAAAGAATAAAAAAAACATAAAAATTTGTATAAACCTATTTGCATATTCACTGCAGAAGAAAATTACATCATAAAATGCATGAAAAAAAAATATAAGATAATAATAGATAGAGAGGAAACAGTATCACAGAAAATTAAACAAACAAGAATGAAAAGCATATGAGGTCATCATCAGGAGATCCCTTAAATGTAGGGTAGAAATAGTAAGATATTTCATGTATTGGTGGTAATGGAGTAAAAAGCAGTATAGCTCTCTACATCTAACCAAGAGGAACAAAAAAATCAGATAGCGGCTTAGTATACCTAAACACAGAATACAGTATATAAACAGTTTACATAAATATATAAAAGCAAATTAAAAGAAAAGCAAACTTAGATGAAAAATGAACTAATTATAACACTCGTTGACAACACCAAACAGATAGGCAGGGAACAAATTAATAGTATCTGATTCCAGCTAAGATATATGAAAAGTAACCTTTATTATTTGGAGTTTTAACCAAACTGTGATAGACTTCACTAAAAGTAGCATTATTATTGCCGATTGTTTTTTAATCGCAGTAAATTATCAATACAAAACTTTTCTTAAAACTTTAACACTTTTACACGATAACATAATTGTTAAACTGATAAACTTTAAATTAAAATCATTTAACCTTTAAACATAAAGACCAACACTCCAAGGGATATTAACTAACAGTATTTTTTAATTATTTCATTTTGATGTAAAATGATAGAAATCCATCACCATAGGAATGTTTTAAAATTACATTCTTAGGATAAATATAAGTAGAAACATCTTTAAAATTCTACAAATAAAAATTATTAAATCATCATTATATATAAAAAGAAATATCAGGATTATTTTTAAATAAAAGTAGACGATTCAATAGCTACAACGATCAAATGGTTACGAGGGTTTAGAAGACTGAAAAAAGTATATTTTCTCTATTTACTTTTTAATGTAATTAAAAAAAATCTTTATTTAAAATTTCAAACTCATAAAAGAGCCACATTTAAACAATATTTTATAAAATTTTCGTTAAATAATTTGGGAATTTCAGCCGATGGGACCTGGCTTCTGGAGACCCTCCAAATTGAGGTGGAGATGATAACTCACAATAGCCTTATCTAAAAAAAAAAAAAAAAAAAAAAAAAAAAAAAAACGTTAGTTCATAAGTATAAATGATGCTTGAACGAAAAATTAAAAAAAAAAAAAAAAAATCTGGCAGAGTTTTATTCAAAAATAGTACAGTTTTCGGTAAAATTTACCTCCCATATAACCTCATAAAATTAATGGTAATCTAAAAACAAAAGCCTTCATTCAAGCGCTGGTCTATTATGTTGTGAATTAGTGTGCAAAATGTCAGTAAAGTAGGTGCATTAGTATCTGAGAAATCGTGTCCATCTAATTCAAAAATAGTGTTTTCAGGAAAAAGCGATTAAAATTTTTTATAAAAAATAAAGCAACCTATAATGTGGGAAATAAAAAAAAAAAAACTAAACTTTTATACCGATTGACTTAAACCGCTGGTAAAATATTCCAAACATATTGTATTTTTAGATAAAATTATATATATATACATATATATGTGTCAACATGTGATGTTATCCCACACTTTTGGTTCTTTCCCGAACACCCGATATCAGCAGACGATCACAGATTCTCTTGAACAGATGGCAATATAGTTTTAGTCAGAGAGATTCTCTTTAACATTTGGCAACAAGTTAGAAAGTTGTTTTATCCCTCCAGTTGAGTCACTCCAAGCTATGCGATTAGACGCATCTGCTTATCCCGCTGAAATCTTAGTTATAAAAACTTCTGAAATTTGTTTAATAAATCTGAATCTTCTAAATCCCCCCACATGTAAATACATCCCAAGCAATAATAAATGTTATGTCCTAAGTTAAAGTTTTAGCCTCTTTTACATATATATATATATATATATATAAATGACTGTTTAAATTTTTTAAATCCATGTAAGCTTTTAATATAAGCTAGAATGATCTGAATTTAAAATAAGCATATGAAAAAGAAGTAAACATATTTTTTAGTGATGATAAAAAAAAAAAAAAAAAAAAAAAAAAAGAACAAATAAAAAATAAAAAATAAAAAATAAATTTGAAAAACGATGTAGAAAAATGGGAAATAATTTAGTTAATTTTTTCTTCTGCTCTGAAATTCCATGTTCTAATTGAGTCTTATTTAGCAGGAATCAGAAATAAATAACTGACATAAGAAAAAGAATAAAAAAAAAATTAGCATCGAAAAATATTTCAAATTCTTCAGGTTACTTTTCATCTGTCTAAGAAGGAAATTCTCAATGATAAAGGAGAAAAAATGCATAAATGTCGGAAAAAGCAAATGATTTACAGACATTTAAGAATTTACATGCTTAATTCATTTTAGTGAAACACGATTTATCCATTTTCGAAAATTTTATTTTATTTTTTATGACTATAAAAATGCATTTAAGAATACTTTTACTTTTCTTTTTGTGCCCTGTTTTTTTATGAAACGTAATAAACTTCACATCAGGATTGTTTTGAAAGGCATTAATGAACCACTGATGCTTCATTTTTGAATGCTTCCGAAATTAACACTAATGGGTGAAACAATATAAACAATTTTGAGTTAATTTTATTTGTTTTTTTAATTACAGCCAGCAACAAATAATTAATTTACTATTGATTTTTTTCCAAGTCCATTAAGTATTCTCTTTTTAGAATCATTAATTCGATTAAAAAAGGAAATGAAAAAAAAATAGTTAAATATGTTTTTAGGAAATGGAAAATGATGTCATATGTATTTAATTTTATATGAAAGAAGTGTCATTAAATGTTTTATGGCATAAACTATTGATAGAATTCAGGAAAATATTTAATATCTTTTTAAGGTAGTTTTCAGATGTTGTAAAGTTATGCTTTTAATACAGGGTGATCCAAAACTGAAATCAGAAATATTTAGGAAAGAGTAGAATACACCATAAGGATAGAAAACTACATAAAAACACGAAGCAGGACACTTTGGTCCCGCCGTTTTGGTCCCGCCACTTTGGTCCCACCATTTTGGTCCTGCCGTTTTGGTCCCGAGGAAATTTTGGTCCCTGGCCATTTTGGTCCCGAGACATTTTGGTCCCACCAATTTTTTGCAATTTTTTAAATATGTATCAGTTTTTTTAATATGATAACATATTTATTGATACGTGAAAATTGAAGTACTCTTAGAATATCTTTAATTAAGGAACATCTTACACACAAATATATAAATTTTCAACATTACGATTGCTGCCTAGCTATTCAGATTCGGAGAATTTTGTACTAATTTTTTTACGAACATTTTATTTATTTATTTTATGCAATTGCACTTTTTTTTAATTGATATTTTTTTCATTTGATTTTGATTTAATTTACTTCAATTGTAATTTGAATTTTAATTTACTATCAGTGACAACATTTTGTGATTTTAAAAGTATTGTTAACAATAACAACAGTAGATAAAGTTTGAATTATTTTAAAAATAATAAAATACAGAAAAAATTTGTTTAAAAAAAAAGGAAAAAGAAAGAAAGAAAACCTTACGATATTAAATATAATTTGCTTTTAGTGGCAGAATGCTATTTCTTTCAAAGAATTAATTATTGACCTGCTCCCATCATAGACTCTTCTTGATAAGCATAAGCTTGGGATCATTTATGAAGTTCTTGAATTTATATATGAATTTATTCATAAATATAGATGTGTGTGTGTGTGAGAGAGAGAGAGAGAGAGACTTTTCATTCGATTTGATTGTGATTTAATTTTTATCATTAATCTAAGAGGAATTTATTTCAAAATCTGTGTTATATTGATAATAATAATAATAAAATGCATGTTTGTTTGTCCATGATACTTAATTACGCTAACCGTGTATATATGTGTATAAATTACTTTTCTTTCAATTACAATGATTTTATTTTAAAAATGAAAAAATGTAAGTAGTCCAATATTTAATTAACTGTGCCATTGCAAGCATAAATGTTCAGAAAATGTTGATGTACAATTTTTTATCTTTTTAGTTTAATATTATGTTTTAAAAAAATAAATAAATGAATCTGTAACTATTTCCTGTATTTGACAAATATATCCGGATTGACAGAGAAGAAAATGACTTAAGTTTAGCAGATCTGTACAATTTATTCCTGAGCTCATTATTTAGGTTCCTCGCATCTTCTTTTATTATTAAACTCTAACATTTACGAGATGCTTCGATAAAGCATTGATTTCCTACAAATTTTGTATTCGAGCACTGTAAATATGAATGTGATAATTAAGAGCCGCATTACAGTGTTTTATATTAAAAACCTCGTATTTTATTTAAACTAAAATTTTGCAGACTTAGATAAATTGACAATGCTTAGATCTGCGCTGATAACTAATACCTTTATCATTCAAAATTCGATCCGAAATAATAAATTTTCTGTTCCATGTGTCCTATAGTTACATCATTTTCAACAAAGGTTGTAGATATTCAACTCTCCAATTGAAAATATTCGTCTAGGTTCTCTTTTGCCCGAAGTTCCCTCATGTACGAGTATTTGCTGTCCTTTTTCCTCTATCGTACAAAGAAAAATCTAAATCTCAAAATTTTAGACATTTTTTCAGTTTTATTTGTTACTGCAACTTTCTGTTGCAAAATAATAATAATAATAATAATAATAATTTTCCTACCCCATGTTTTCAAGTCAAATGACAAAAATTCGAAATATGAAGAAGAATTTAGCTTTTTTTTCTGTAATACTTTGATTATTCCTGATATCGGGACCAAAATGGCGGGACCAAAGTGGCGGGACCAAAACGGCAGGACCAAAACGGCGGGACCAAAATTTCCACGGGACCAAAGTGGCGGGACCAATTCGGCGGGACCAAAGTGGCGGGACCAAAACGGCGGGACCAAAGTGTCATGTACCCATAAAAACATATGACTGCAAAAGTCATTTTAACCCTTTCAGATAGATGTTTTTGATTATTTTTACCATGTTTTTATTAACTCGTTTTCTTGTTTGTTTGTCCAGTACGAATCTTGCAATCGATTTTTAACTACCTTCTCGACTAGCTATAGATATTTGAAACTTTTAGAATAGCTCAGAACACGATGAAAATGCATTCTATCAATAATTTTGTTTAATTAATTAATAATTCTTATAATTGCTCTCTATATTACGCATTATATATATATTTTTTCAAGTTAGTGGGATAATTCGTAATAAAGAATTTAAAAAAGTATTTATTAATACATAGAATTGTCATATTTATATAATTTAACAGAAAATTTAAAAACGTAGTACATAAAAAGTTCTTTTTATTTAGTAATTATTTAACTGCAAAGCACACATTCGGTAAGAAATTTTGTATTTTGTATTTTAAATAAATGTTTTTGCATGCTAATATATACATAAAAAGAAATTAATTAAAAAATTCAACGTACGAACTTTAAGGAAAAGTAGAAAATAGAAAAACAAAACAGAATCCCATAAGAATGTTTTATTATAAACTCCAAACTGATGGGTTACAAAATAAATAAAAATGCATAAAAAACAAGCTAATAACAAGAAAACGCATTTAATTTATCGATAATGTACACTACAACAGTGCGTGTGAAACTTGAGTCTCGCAACAAATGCTTAAATATTGTTCTTTTCCCAGTTATGTACGCTTGAGGGCACTAGTATCTATTGAAGAGAACTGTTGTTTGACTGCAGTGCTAGTCATTTAATGCTACGATTTTGTACGGAAAGCCAATAACACTTTACGAAATCTAAAATAGTGGACATGCATTTTGTGTATAGTACAGTCGACGGCATCGGAAGAGCTACTGTAAGCTCATATGCCGAACTGTATTTAGTAGACGTGTATCGCATCATCAAATGTTTAGGAATTCGCCTTGTAATCTGTGTGAGTTCCGGGATATTTTGCAGAAGTGATAACAATAGGAGACCACGAGCGACACGCAACTTACCCTTAGATATATCAAGTGGAAGAAACTTCTGGCACAAGTAAAAAACCATTGTTTGTGAGACTTCAGTGTCTGAATCCGGTGTGGGGTGAACATTACACAGTAAACACTTACATTCATACCATTTGCAATAGATCAAGGTGTTTCAGCCTGAAGATTAGCCTCAAATTACAGAATTTGTCCGCTAATACTTGAATAAATGCAAGGGATATCCAGTGTTTCAAAGATTTATTCTCTTTACGGATAAGCATTAGCATGTAAAAAGTTTATATAAAAGCACGTGCAATACTGGTTTTATCGTTATACTATATATTTCTCGAAGATGTAAAAGAGTAGATAATTACTAGATTTTTTTTCTGACTGAAATTTAATGTAGCATTTTTAGAAATAATTTTGATAGTCTCTATGTTAAAATTCGAATCATAATTGAGGTAAAAAATGGGAATGGTACCTTATAATTTATATATACATTTTTTTTCTCTCGAAACATGTAAATTTATCGGAAACTGTAAGACAAAAAAGTTTTCGAGTTTCATATTTTCTTTTGTTAAATAGAGAATTGAATAAGAAACAGTGAAATTACTTTGGTAATTACTAATGATTATATAATTATTGATAAATTACATCTTAACATAGGAAAGATTATATGCTAAAATTAAATACTCGTCAATTTTTCCCGGAAAAAAATGTGAAATTTGATGAAAATGTCATGATACTAAATCGTGTTTGTGACATTGGGGTCGATTCACTTTGCTCTTTTCTATAAATTAATAGTAGTATTTAGAAAAAAATGGTATGCGATAATTTTATATGCCGTAATTATTTATGTTTATTTAATTTAAGTATTTATGTAATTTCTGAGTATGCCGCTATTAAGAACTTTTTCTCAAAAATTAAGATTGTTAATGACATGGTAAATTAAAATGTCGTTTTAACCAATATCGATTTTGGTTATTATAAACTTAAGTATAGACTAATAAGATTTCAAACTACAACAATCTTACTAATTCTTGTTTTTTTTTTTTTTTTTTTTTATTGGGTATATAAATAATACTGAATAGTCAAGAAAAATAACAGTTAATATTAACTCTTTCATTCCCAATTTTTTTTTCTATACATAAAACAATAAATGTTATATTTAGTAATAAATTTATTTCAAAGGTAATATATATAAATATATATTTTTTTTTAAATAGGAGTAATAGCAGAGTACGAATTAATACAGCTAATAAAGCAACTGATTGGTGTTCATTTATGTTTACTACAACTACTCATATGCTATTTAAAATCATAACTTTTCAATAAACAAAATTATCAAAATATATGAAGAAATACATATTGCAATTAATTAAAATTAAAATTATAAACATAAAAAAAAGTATTTCAAAGAGTTAATTCATTAAATTTACCGAAAACAGAAAATTGATTTCGATAGTATTATTAGAATGGAGTAAAATATACATTCATTTTTCAACAAGGATAGTAAAATCATCTAAAATATATATTTTGCGGTGGGAAAATGTATGTACATTTTAATATTGTTCATTTTAAATCAGCGGGAGTGTTAGATGGTAAGAAAGAAAATCTGAATTGCTATGATTCCAATTGGCATCACGGGGATTGAAAGGGTTAAAAATATCTTTTATTGGTTGTGGGAATATGACTCCGCCATTTCCCAATAGGTGTTGTTTGTAGTATTGTTTACATATACTGTAAAATGGAGATACATATATTTTACAAACCTTGCTGTCATAGGATAACGACAAAATTTATTCTAAATAAATATCATTGGAGGGAAGCTTTATTATAGTTTTAGTACGGTAGAAACTTATAATTTGCATTTGGAAATTTATGGTGATCATATTACATGTAATACAATTTGCAAAGAATGACTTCGATGATTTAAAATTATGAATTAGCATTGTGGATAAAGAGTAGGGAAAACCACCCAAAAAATCATACTATACTGGAAATATTATTTATTGAAAGTTTTTGCCAAATTCTGCATTAAATGTTATCCGGTCAACTGTTGCAAAACATGAAAAGAATAGAAATGATTAAGAAAATAGTAATTGGGTTTCACATGCATTAAAATAAGGACACATGGATTGCAGGAAAAACCTGCTTTAGTGAGTGCTTCTTCAAAGGTAACAAGGAAAAGGTTTTTGCATCGAGTAATTACTGCAGATAAAAAATGACTTTATTATGGGAATTCCAAAAGTTAAAAGTTTGCGTGAAGGCTGGTGAAGCTGATACATCACAACCAAAGCGAAATCATCATTGGGATATGCTTATGCTCAGTACCTGGTGGGGTCAGAAAAATATGGTATATTACGGACTACTGGAATCAGGTGAAACTAAGAATGACGACGTCTACTGAAAACAACTATAAGTTTGAAATAAGATATAAGAGTAAAACGATAAAAATGGGTGAAAAAAATACAACAAAATAATTTTTCAGCAGGAAAATACAAAACTGTATGTTGTAAATGTTTCTAAATAATACTTAAAAGGAAAACATTGAGAAGTTTCATCCTTACACGCCGTATTCACCGGACATGGTATCTTCAGATTACTACTTATTTCAGTCAATACAGTTCTTTCTTTTCTGACAGTGGTTCAGATATTGTGCAGAGATCAAAATTTGGTTTAATGATTGAATCGTTTCCAAGGATCAGGGTTTCTTCAGAGAGGGAATCCTTCAATTGCCTGAAAGATGGGTTAAAGTTGTTTCAGAAGAAGCATACTTTCAGTAAATAATTCTTTAATTTTATAAACGAGCAAATGTGTTTTATTTTACGAAAAATAGGCGAAATCTTATTCTCACAATCAGTATACTTGTATTTACCTTCTAAAAATACCTTTAAACCTCTGATAATAGCTTTTTTAATTATAACTACTTAAATTAACTTCTAATGTAAAAAGAAATGAAGTGAGCATTGAGATGATCTTTTCAGAAAGAAAATGTATAAAGGAAAAAAAAATCTTTACAATTTTTATTTTTCAGAAACGAGAAGAATCGTAAAATGAATCACTTAATTAAAGTAATTTTAAAGATTTTCCGTTAAAGAGGATTTAAACCTCTTAAATCTTAAATTGAGTGAAAATTGCGTTTTGAGCTATTAGTACGAGAATGAAAAAAATAAAACAAATTTAATCGGGATTTTATACAAGAAATTACTTGTGTTTTAATTTAGTTGAGAGGTTAGTGTTTTTTTTTTCCTTAAACTTTAAAATGCATGTGAATTTAACAACATGTTTTGTTGATAAGTTTATCAAATTTGTAAGTATGTAAATGAGTCGCTTAAAAGTGAATTCGATAAGTCAATTTATGAATAGTTTACAAAATTTTTAACTTTTAAAGGAGTAACGTATTAAAAAAAATGGAAAATTTAAAAAATGCAGAAAAAGTCCTAGCAAAAAAAAAAAAAAAAAAAAAAAAAAAAAAGCACAATCACCAAATTTTTACCGGAAAGGAAGATGATACAAGCCAAAAAAAAGTTTATATAAAAATATACATACATGAAGTGATTCAAAGTGAACGAGAACTGCACATCTCTATCTCGCCTATTATTTACCTGAATGACAGTTGTGTCAGTTTATCTTTTCAGTTTATCTTTTCAATTTGTTGTTCTATTAAGTTGATTTCTTTAGAAATCACCATCATTTATCTAATCTATCTATTTAAATATATATATATATATATATATATATATGTATTTATATATATATAGTAGATCTTTTGTCATCACGATAACTTCTGAAATAGTACTCCAAATCAAACCAAAATTAGAGAGAAAACGTATCTTATAAATACAATGGACGAGTGCGTTAAACAAGTTGCTCCGCTATTTTTTTTTTTTTTCAAGTAGTGGCCACTTGAAAATTTGAAATCCATATCATAAAAAGCGTATTTAACACCGGATTTGTTTGAATTTTGATGTATGTATAGACCGTACAAAGATCTCAACCAAGCTTTTATAGAACTTTATCCGCCATTTTGTTGAAAATAGCGGCTACCTTAAATTTATCGGACCCCCTTGAAATTAGGGTACCACTGGAAAATTCATTATCACGATAACTTTTGAAATACGGAAACAATGGTAGACAGTGAACTTATCATACAAATATTTTTGATGAGTTCGCTGGAAAACTTTTTCCACCATTTTGCTTTTAAGTTGATGCCACTTGAAAATGTTTCAAAATATGAATAACAATGTAATGAAGTACTTTTTTTATAGATTAAATAAATAGAATAAATAAGTGAAGCAAATTGAAGCAAATTGAAGCATAGTAAATGTCAACAATAAATTTCCAGATATGCTAAACTCACATAACGGACTATTTAAAAGTCCTTTCCATATCCATGAGTAAAAATAAAAATTTTTTAACGTTAGGTATTTTTTTTTAAATTTTGGCGAATGTGATGAATTTAAAATAGTAGTATAACTTATTATTTTCGGCCCCCGAGCCGTCCCACTTGTCCGTACGATAATCAGGCATTGGTTAACATTATAGTAAAACATTTTCGTATACAAAAATAAGTAACAAGAAAAATCGGCAATAAGCAATTAAATCACACATCCTCCTTTTTTTTTAACAGGACTGTAATTTTCATATTTTCAATAATTGCCTACAACTATCCTTCTCTATAATATATATATATATATATATATATATGTGTGTGTGTGTGTGTGTGTGTGTGTGTGTGTGTGCGTGTGTGTGTGTATAAAATAAGTAAGTAAAAATACCTCTTTCCGGGAATGATTTTTTTCTAAATCACATTGAGCTATTGTAAATACCTTATTTTTTACGATTTTTTAAAATTTTCTTATGAAGGTATGTTTCACTACATGCGTAGTCACATCACATGCGTTGTTAAACACTATAACTATCAAATTTTTAGTTAAAAAATATCTATAAAACCAATTATAAATATTACAACTATATATAAAGTTATTTTACATTAAAAAGTTAATATATTCAGTTAGGTTAAAATGGACAAATTGAGAAAGGGGCTTGAGATAAAAATTTTAAATTATCGAAAAATATAAATATCCAAAGGAAAACAAAGTTTTTGACAATCTAAATTATGAAAATCTTTTTCAACTACAGTTTTAACTATTGTACTAGCGTGTGATATATATCTTTAAAAATTTAACACTGCATTTTAAACACTGCTTAATAAATTTAATTAAACTTAGTTTCTCCCTCGAATCAATAAAATTTGCTAATAAGACTGTCAATTGTTTAGCTTATAAAATGAATCTGAACGATCAAGAAAATAAATTTATTTTTACTTGAAGCTCTAAACCTCTTAATGAAATTAGCTTAAATAGAAAGTCTTAAGAAAAGCTAATAAAGATTTTATAAAAAATATTTTTGAAGTTAATATTAAAGATGTTTTCCATGATCAAAGAGTTTGCTAAGTAGACATCTGCTTCTGGCATGGTTTAAAATTTGCCTACCGATATAATGACCTGTTCACGAAGCATTTCTTTAAACCTGTCTACAGAAATTAAAAACATAATATCTCTTTCTTTAGAAAAAATGAAAGAAATAGTATCGGAATTTTAAGGTAGAGCAATGAGTATTCCAGATAAAAGGAAAATGATTGGATTTATACATACAATTTTATTTCATAAATGTATCTCTTTACATTACATTCATATATATATATATATATATATACATAATTTCATTTAAATATAATAATAATATTAATTGTACAAGTAGTAGAAATATTTTAGGATATTTTTTTATTATTTATCGTGAATTCTTTTTAAAGTTAGAAATTAGGAAGGAAAAAAAAAAAAAGAAAGAAAAAAAAAAAAAAAACAGCAATCGACACAGTAATTAATTTTTGTTTTTACATGATTGTATAGGAAAAGTTGCTAATTAAAGTATTTTTATGTAAAAATTCTTTTGTAGGAGAGCTTAAAATGTTCCAGTATATAGTGAAACTTTTGAAATTTTGCAGAAATAAGCAAAATAAAAAAAGAACTGATTGGAAATATATGTTCAATAAACAATAGGTACTTTATATACATCAAAGTATCGAAGGAAATAAAAAGGGAATCGAATTAAAAACATACATATGCTTGTATTAGAAATTAAAAAAACAAAATGCTTCTGAGAAATTCAACGATTTTAGCTGGTACATTTCTATTGTGGTGCTTTCGTCAAACTGTTTTATTTAAATTGAGTCTTAAGTTGTAAGTAGCACTTTAACAACAGCATGTATGATAATCTCAAAAATGCCTAGATTAGCCGGTCTCGCTTTCAGATATTACTAAAGGCTATAGCTGAATCTATTGCCCTCTACAAAATTTTACAGTCATCCATACTTGCGCCAAATAATTAAAGCTCAGGCTTTCAGTTGCCAGGTGCTGGGTTTAGAATTTTGGTTTAACAATGGATGTACGTAAAGTATACTAGTTTATTAATTTTTAAAAATGAGATAAAATAAACGGGTATGATTTGAGAATTTCTGTTAATGGAATATTTCTTTAAAGAAAAAAAAAGTTTAAATCGATACTATTTAAACGCTAACCGTTTAGATATTGCACCCCAGCAAAAAAAGTGAGACAAATAAAAAATGTAGCATTTCTGAAAAACCAATTTACCGCTAAAGCATCGACTAGACTACGACAAACTAACACGCCTTTCAGGAGGATAAATTGCGAGATAAAGATGTGACGCATTTTGGACACTTCGGGTCACTCATACATACTTTTCAATTACATAAATTCAAAATTGCCATTTTTGAGACGTGTCGCTTTTGCCACTGGAACGCCTGTTGGGTTTAGAATTTTGGTTTAACATCGTAAACTATTCTTGTTTATGTATTTCTAAAAATGAGATAAAATGAACGGGTATGATTTGAGAATTTCTGTTAATGGAATAGTTCATTAAAAAAAAAAAAAAAAAAAAAAAAAAATGGTACTATTAAGTGCTAACCATTTAAATAATGCACACCGGCAAAAAAAGTGACACAAATAAAAAATACAGAAATTCGGAAAAACCAATTTAACAATAAAGCATCGACTAAACTACGATAAACTGATATAATTGTCCTTCAGAAGGATAAATCGTGAGATAAAGACGTGACACATTTTGTAGACGTTGAGTTACTCATACATATTTTTCAATTACATAAATTCAAAATTGCCAATTTTGAGATTTGTGTCCCTTTTCTTACTGGAGTGCCATACGTAAAAAGAAATTAATATTTTATTTATTTTTATTTTATTTTTATTATTCAAGTGTTTCATTTGAAAGTAAATTCAATGATAGATAAATTTACAGTTACGCGTTTTGTAGAGACGATATTTTCTACTAGAATTTAAAAAAAAAAAAAATAGTATTACTGGGTTAAAAAAAGTAGTACATTACTAAATGAAAAAATAAAATAAACAAAATATGAAGTGAAATTAATTAATTAAATGAACAATTTAATTTTTTTTTGTTTTATTTGCTTGCTTTGTCTAATCTTTAACCGCGTTTCTTGCGACCATGGAAGCCTCTGCGCATGTGCTGACTGAACGAGTCCACTGTTAAAATAGGGGAGGTAATTTTTTCGTTGAGAGAAAATAAGCGATAAGAGAACACCGTGAACCGAATGATTGGATGTTTACTAAATTCCAACCTGTCGATCAACTTTTCACCCCTCAAAGATTTTGGACTTGTTCTCACTGCTAAGCGTTCGAAACGTGGTTGCACTGTAGTTCTGGTGAACTAAAGAAAAACGAAAAAAATTAAAGTGAGTATATAAATCAATTTTCCAGTGCATTGTACACTTAAATTCAGTAGTAATGACGTTTATTTTGTATCTGCAAGTATAGAATTCCTTAATGCAGTTTTAAAAGCGAAATCAAATAAATGGATATGATTATGAAATTTATTTCAATGGCAGATTTCTCTCAGAGAATATTTAATCTGGCATCATTTAAGCATTAGAAATATAGATTAAATATATTCAACAAGAATTCAACATAAAACTACACATATGTAAAAGGAAATTTATTCTTATATTCTATTTTTTTTTTTTTTTTTTTTTTTTTAACAAATTAAAATGCCTTTATTTAAATTTTAAATATAATCGCTCTAATCAAATAATTTTGGCAAATCAATTTTTTCGTTAGACTTGTTTACGAAATATTCGTTAAAAATGAATTGTTCATGAAAGTCGCATGTTTTATTTTCACAACTAAGCTGTTATTTGGAAAATAAATTATTTAATAATCTCTAGTTAATTTTTAATCCCATTTAGAGAAGTTTTAATAAGGATATTCTAATATTTATACGTTATGCATAAATATTCATACATTATCATGTTTAATGTTCTTAAAATAGCAAATTATGTTTTATATTTCATATGTTTTTTACAAGTAAAGGAAGACGCGCCGGTATTGTAATCTGAAAATGATATGAATTAAGCAGAAAATCAGTATTATAAATTTAAGCTCGATCAAAACTAATGAGTTTATCTGAAGTATAACTTCAAAGAAAAATTCGTTTTAAGGATAATAAATTAAAAAGTTTTTTAATTTACATTTAATGTTAAAATAAACGTGGGGCATGAAAAATAATAGGAACATTTTAATAACGCATTTTATAATTTTTAGATAAATATGTTATTTTTTTTTTTTTCATTTTTCTGTTCAAAATTTTATAATAAAAACCCTACATTTGTTACAAAAACTTTTATGACAATTTTTAATATTTTTATAATATTTTTTTCATACTTTATTAGCATATTTTTTCTCCCAAAGGTATTGAAACCTACGATTTTGAAACTAAAAAATCTTTTTAAAGAAATTATTGGTTAATTAGTGTTCAATGAAGTAATTTTTCATTCTGCCGCTGGCAGTTATTATTATAATTATTATTTTTTTTTCAGCGGAAAAAGAAATTCAAAAAGAAGTTAAACTATTCTGAAAACTGAATATATTGTCTTTGCAATTTCTAATTGTTACTTAAATAAAAAAAAAAAGAAAAAAAGGAAGAAAATATTTTTCTTTCTTAAAAAAAAGTAAAAGCGATAACTTAAATTGTTTCCTTTTTTTTTTAAACATCAAATTCTTACGAATATTAAACTTACATCTCTGATGAATTGATCATAGAAAATGTACGCATTAACTGATTGAAAAACAATTTTAAATAAAGAAAAGAAATTAATAGTTTCACAAATGCTAAAAGAAAAATAAAAAAAAATAAAATAAAAAAAAAATAAATAAAAAGAGAAAAGAAAAGAAAATGTTTAATATAACTATTCAATACACATTTAAAAAAATATCTTTTAAAACAATATAGTTAAAGTTTTTTAAAAATATATTTTAGAAGTAATGCAAGTACTGAATTTTTTCTTTACTTTTTATTTCAGATCTCTCTCTCTCTCTCTTTTTTTATTTTTTTTTTTTATGTCAATTTCTTTTTTTTTTCCTTATATAAGTGATTAAAAATAGATATATTTTTTTTCATTTTCATTTTTTAAAACTTTTAGCTTAATTTGAATTCGTCTTCTTCTTCTTCTTCTTCCTTTTTTTTTTTTTTTTTTTTTACAAAAAAAGCAATTATTCTGTATTTATTTCAGCACTTTCTTTATATATATATATATATATATATATATATACCCTCAGATAAATAAAAATGTGTACGTAAAAGAATACCTTATTAAGTGATTTTCATTTCCATTTTGCACCCTTATTTTTATCGTTTTCTGTTTAACGTATTAAACTACCAAAAGCTCTTGGGGCAAAAAATAAAAATAAAAATAAAAATAAAAAAAGAACGGTGTTTTTAAACTTTGGTATAAATGAGTTACAAATAAATTTAGTGGAAGATTCCTCAAACCGTTAAACATATAAATAAATATATACATATATATAAAGTATTATATTATACTTTGAAAACTTAAATATCTGAATAACTTTTTAAATATTATATGAATAACATATATATACAAATGATTTAAGTATAATGAATATTTTTTTTTATGATTAAAAAATAGCTCCTAAACATATATATATTTATATAATATAGCTCAAGAATATATATTATAAATTCGGAAATTTGAGACCTGGAATTTAAGCTGATTCCAAACTGAAATTAATCGGAAATTGAGCATTTTTAAAAAAATACCTTTTTTTTTTTTTTAATTTTTAATTTGAAAACAAATATTTAATAAAAAAACTATTTCATCATTGGTTTTTCACATTTCAAAATTGCTATAAAATATAAATATGTATCATCCAATTAAATATTTTATAATTACAAAGAAAATTATAATGACTCGCATTTCGTAATATGTAATCTAAATAGATTTTTAAAGTTTACGCAGGTGCTGTTTAAAAGATGAAAAAAAAAGAAGAAAAAAAAAAAAAAAACCTGAAAATTTTAATTTACTTTTCAAAATACAGGCCAAAAACACAAAAATACTTACATAACTGCAACATTTTCGATTTTACGTGTTTTGACGAATATCTGATAAATTACTTGATAGATTATCAGGAAACTTGAGGGGTAAAAAGATCATGTTACATCTCATATATTTCAGTGAAGATTTTATTCTGACGATAAACGAAGAACAAATATCAATCATTATAATAAATATTTGGAATTACAGTGTAGGAAAAAATTGTAAGAACATAATCTCATATCTTGAGATTCCTCTAAAACGGCCACGTGTCATAATTATAATTAAAAGAGCGTTAAAAGCAAAGACAACACTTTACAAACACGTCATATATTTATTAAAACCATTTTTTATAAAGCTTTTCGCCATAAATATATGGTATCTACAGGTATATGAAGGTTAAAAATGATATATGTTAGTAGACCAGCAATTTACGGTAACATGGGAAAAGTGTCGGTTGTAGTTGTTAACAGCTAGTTAAAAATATTATTCATCACCAGAGGAATTTACACTCGAAGATTGCTGACAACGAAGACTTCGTAAATTTTATAGCTAATAGATGAGTAGAAGGGATTTTGGAAATAAATATGAACCTTGTTTCTTCAATCCTTGTTGTCAGCAACCTTCGACAGTGATTTCCTCTGGTGATGAGTAATATTTATAACTAGGTGTTAATAACTATAAACGACACCTGTCCCATGATACATAAATCACTAGTCTACTATCATATATCCTTTGTTGTATATACCTGAAGGTGCCATATGTCAAAAACCTTTGTAAAATATGGTTTTAATAAATATATAACGTGATTTTAATGTGCTATCTTGGCTTTTAATGCTCTTTTAATTGTAGAAAAATGTTTGAAAGGCGTTGTAGCTATATAAAATAATATTACAATGCTCCCTTAAATTGAGCACAGTTATCCTTGCAAAAAACCAAATCAAATTCTATTCAAATTCAGAACGATATATGCGACAGAATGTGTTGAATTTCAATTGCTCTCAAAAAAAAAAAAAAAAAAAAAAAAAAAAGAAGAAGAAGAAATCGATTGCCTCAAAATAAATTGACTCAACTCCACTAATTGATCTTTTAATTAACTCAAAATAAAAATTGAGACCTTTGAAATTTATGGTTTAACAAATATTTATGTAGAAACTAATGACTAAGAATAATGGTCGCGATAGCTTTTTAACATATTTTGAATATTTAAAAATTTTCAAATCTTGCAAGTGAAATATGTATATTTTTCTCTAAAATGTTCTTAGTGTTGAAAATTTCATTTATTTATAGCATGTCTTTGCAAGAATAGTTTTTTGTTTTATGCTTTTTAGGGCTCAACAATAAAAAGCTTCTACTGTTAAAAATTTTTTTTTTACATAAATTTTTATTTTACATTTAAAATTAATTTTCGTTTCTTTTATTTATTTTTACTTTCCGAACAAAAGTATTGTAATCCTGATTTGAGGTCATGCGAGATTTTGTATTTCGCATAGTTTAAAAACGAACCGTCGTACGATGTTTCAATATTTGTGACTGTCAAGATGCCTAGTTGCAGACCTTTACTTTTCGGTCTTTACTCAGTTTTAGAGATATCTAAGATTTTACACAATTTTTCATCATGTAGGTATGTGTGCGAGTAAACACGATAGCGTTTATACGAATGAACTTTAATGAGTTGAAATTTGGTAAAGTATGTTTTACAGTATGTACCATTAAGTATTTGGACACTTTCGAATTTAGACGTTTTGTCAAATATCGAGAAAAAATCTTTAGGAATTATCTTGAGATTTTATTAGCATAAAAAAATATTTTTTACGTCATATATGTCAGCAAAAGTTTTGCCCCGAAGAGAAAAAGGGGGCCAGTAAAAAATTAAAGAGAAATCCAAATGCTTTTGATTACCCTGTAAAAACAAATTGCGTGAAATTAATTTGGCTATACCATGTGATTATAAAAATGAAATTGTTTCTGTTAATTATCTGTATAAATTTTTATGAGGCTCCACATATATTCATATAAATATAATGGTTTCTTCAAAAAATTGAAAAAAAAAATGCCACTTTTTTAATCACAACACGTAGAGTATTAGATCTAGTGCAAAGCCATTTTCAGATAACTTGACGGACTACATTAGACACATCATGCTGCAATTAGAATGCAAAAATGTTATATATCATACGAAATATGAGAATTTTTACTAAATAATTTTTAACTACGCATGCTCAAACTTTTAAAAATATCATTTGTACAAATTAATACGAAAAAGTATGGAGCTACTTCTATGAAAACACAAAAAAAAAAAAAATATATATATATATATCGTGTAAATTCAAAATGTTATGAGAGATAGAATAAACAGAATTTCAGTTCTAAAAATAAGAAAGATGATAGGGGGTTTTATCAATACTTATTTACAATCAGCGAACACTGTATTACCATTGGGCATTGAACGAATCAAGATAAAAATAAGAGTAAAATCCCTTATAATTTTTTTTTTATTTTGAGAGAACTAAAATATTGTTCATTCTATCTCTCATAAATTTTTGAATTAACATGGTACTTGTTTGAGGTTTTTATATAAGTTGCTGAATACTTTTGGCTATTCAAATATGTAATTGATTTTTTTTTAAAGCTGGCGCATGAATAGTTAAAAAATATTTAACAAAAATGCTCATATTTTGTAAGATATTTAATATTTTTGCATTCTGATTGCAGTATGCCGTGTCTAATAAAGTATGCCAAATTTTCTAAAAGTGTCTTTGCACTGGGTCTAATATCCTACGTGTTGTAATTAAAAAAGTGATTATTATTTATTTTTTTTTTTTCAAAAAAAAAAAAAAAAAAGTTATATCTCTATGAATGTATGTGGTAGCTTCATAATTTTTTTTTATGCAGATAATGAAAAAAAAAAAAAAAAAAAATATATATCTTAATCACATGCTACAGTCAGAACGCATTTAACTGATTAATGCCCATTGTCCTCATTTGAGGACAGCTAATAAAATAGCCTGTATATATTTTTTTTTATGGTTTAATGACAGTTTATAGCATTACTCTAAATGGTTCCTCAAAGTCTTAGACTACTATTAAATATAAATACATAATAATTTTGATAGTTAATATATGATTTTTCATTCATCGCATATAAATTTCTTTTTTTCACAGATATACCAACTTAATAAAGTTGAATAATAATATATGTTACGGAATTTTACTTTCGAGGCCTTTCTCAGCACATAATAGAAAATTAATCTGTTGTCTCATTAGAAAAACTTATTCTAACTAGAAGTTTTTTTTCTAGAACGCTAAACGTCTTCAAATGAGGATAGGCTTTAAATTTAAAATTATCAGAAGAATTGTTTAAATTTAATATATTTTACTGTCAGTTGTCTATATTAACTTTGAATTGAAATATTCATCAAAATATATTTTGCAAAATTAATTCGGGCGTTCACGGGTTAAAGCACTACCTTTTACAGGGTGATCAAGAACATTTTGACTTTTGTTTAATGTTTTACTGATCCCTTTTTCTTCTTCAGGACACAACTTATTCTGAAATATATATATATATATATATATATATATAATCTCTTTTTTACTACCTAACTTTCGAGATGATTCCTAATGAACTTTTTTAGATATTTCACAAAACGTCTAAATTCGAATGTGTCCATGGTTATTTGTAGTAGCGTACATTATATTTTTCGTTTTTAAGTGTAATAAACCTTTTCTACCTTCCAAATCAAAATCAGGGCTATAAATTTACCAAACAGTGATAAAATGTGTGGGAGGGTGTGGTGTCCCGAGAAAACGGTGCGTGATTGCGCTAAATGGGGAACAATCTCGGATTTAGGAGGTTATTTTATATAAGAATCAGCAGAAATGGTATTGGGGCTGAATATTTATTTATTTTACTTTTCGACGCATGTAACAAATCACGATTAATATACCTTTTCTACCTTCCAAATCAAAATCAGGGATATAAATTTACCAAACAGTGATAAAATGTGTGGGAGGGTGTGGTGTCCCGAGAAAACGGTGCGTGATTGGGCTAAATGGGGAACAAACTCGAACTTAGGAGGCTTTTTTATGTAAGAATCAGCAGAAATGATATTAGGGCTCAATTTTTTATTTATTTATTTATTTATTTTATTTTTCGACGCATGCAACTCATCACGATTAATAAAAGTAATCACGTATCATACGATATTAACTGATGCATATTAAAAATATTGCACTTCATGCAGTGCCAGATGATGTCTTCTTTTATTACGAGATACGGCATCTGTTACTTTTTATTGTTTACACCAATTTTCTAATATAACAGAACGCCAGGATCATAACATCTCTTAACACATTTACTTTCATAACAGTTAAATGATTGTTCAATCAAGGCTGTTCACTAGAGTTTATTGAACATTCATTTTTATTATTATCTGAATGAAAAATACAATTACTTATTTATTCAAAGATCTATTTAAACTCACTTAAAATAAATACCTTGAAAAGGTCAATAACCAGTTTTGACAAGGGTCTCCGAGAATGTTCAATGCTGTTGGTCGATGATTTGTTGCGCTTCCTCTTATTGATGATGGAGCGTGCGTCGATATTTTCCTGAGGTTCCAAGTGGTTACAGGCTGTTTCGTCTGATAAAATTTCTACTGTCTCCCGATTTAGTGCGTAATTATGGTTTCAAAAATATGAAAAATTTCGCCAGCTACGAAAACCACATTTGCGCGTTGGTTTGGGAGGCAGTAGAAATTTTAGCTGACGAACACCACTTGTGACGTCAGGAGAATATCGATGGTGGAAGGCGCTCTCGCATCAATAAAAAGAGAAAGACGCAAGAGAAAAAGCCACAAATCATAGATTAACATCATTGAAGATGCCAATGACCCCACGACGAAACTGGTTGTAGACATTTTTAATGTATTTAGTTTAATTTTAATTAAAAAATATAATGTTAAACGAGTTGGTCAAATTTCTACAGCCTATTCGATAACTTCTTGTCTTTCATGTTTATAACTGCACTTTTCCTTTTATGTTAGTCCAAGCTGTTCTGATCCATATATTGCAACATATATCCAATATAAGGTTATGAACTTTTATATTTTAACTAACAAGTGTCGAAAAGAACTTTAATATTTAGATTTACAGGGTTAAGTTATTATAAACATTTCTCCAGGTATCACGTAAAAAAAGCTGGGCGGAATTCAGTGACACTAGGCAGGCTTGTATCCGACCTAAAATTATAAGAAATTACAGATGTAAAACTTTTCAAAATTTAAATTATATTTAAAGGTAAGAGCAAAAAATATCTTGGGGATGCATAATAAGATTTTGTGAGTAAAACGTGTTGAATGGAAAAAAAATTGCGGTATCTTTGCGTTTCAGCCATCAGAAGAATTAAAACATGCTTTCAGAATATATTCTGTGCATGTGTGTGTTGGAAGATTGTCTAGAAACGTTTATTTTGTTCAGATTTTGTTCAGTTTATTTTGTTCTGAAAACGGCTGGAGGGTATTTAATAACATTTTGAAGAGGATTACGCCTCCGCTTAACTTGTGTAAAATTATAGATATGAGAGATTTCGAAATTTTTATTAGATTTAGATATATGACAGAAAGAGTGCACGTATGCGCAATGAGACTTTTGTCAAAAAAGCACACAGAACAAAAAAAAAAAAAAAAAAAAAAAAAATATGGTATTTTTGCGTTTTAGACATCAAGGCAGCTAAAATTGTTTTCAGAATATTTTTTGTGTGGGGTGATAAAGAGGAAAGAGGTGAATTTGTACGGATGTCATGTAAAACGTGCTGTATAGAATAGAATAATAATAGAAAAAGGTTTAAGCATGTGTCAAACCTAAAATAATACATTTCGGCCATTTTAAGTATTTGATTAGCTTTAGAGTTACAAGCAGAAAACGTTTGCCGATATGCAATGAGAATTTTGTGAGTAAATTACACAGGAAGAGAAAATTTTCCAATGATTTTGCGTTTCAGATATCAAAGAAGAGAAAAATTCTTCTAGAATATATAACGATTTTCATTTTCTCATTTACCTGATTCAGTTACATGTAACTTTCTTTTTCTTTCAGACAATTATTTTTAATTTACTTGTTCTATCTGTCTGGTAAAATCTTATAGTCAATATTCAAAACACTTTCACGAAACCGATTTCGCTCATAGTGGGAAATCGACTTCTTAGTCGATGATAATACAAATTGCAATTGATTCTCTTGTATCAAATATGCCTGACTTTGACAAATTTTACGTTTAGTTTTTAATCATTTCTGTCGAACCGATTTTGATAAAATATTGCAAGTCAATATTCAGTTATAATAAAATATGCAATGATTTTAAGTCAAAGATAATAATTGCTTTTAGGAATCCATCTATCAAGGGACAGTTTTCAGGGGCAAAATTTGACTTATCTGTGCAAAATCTTGCGACTTATTTTTCATGAATTTCTGCTGAACAGATTTTACTCAAATTTTAGGCATGAGCTGATTATAACAAAACATGCAAGCATTTTCAAGGATTTGTCTTCAAGAACATGTTCAGATGCAAAAATTTATCTGCCTGCGTGAAATCTTGTGGTTCATTGTCTATACATTTCTGACGAAACGATTTTACTGAAATTTTAGGCATGGGTTTATTGTCGATGACAATACAATATAAAAATATTTTCTGGATTCTATTTTATCAATGGCAGATTTCAAGGGGGAAATTTAAATGTCAAATGCCTGTGTCAAATGTTGCTGATAATTTTTAATCTACTCTAGCTGAGTTGGAATTTTCAGTACATAAAGAGTTAAAATGTCTTTTAAAGTGTTTTAAATTTTACGTATTCCTTTTTAATTTATGGGGAAAATTTTTTTATTTAAGTTTGTATAATGCGGTCTGACCATTAACGATTTTTTTTCAATGAATTGTTTTAGTAACAAAATAATTCAATATTCTCAATTATTTGTATTTATAGCTACCATTGACGGTTTAAATAAATTCATAGTTTATTCAGTATTTAAATTTTGTTTTTGAAATAAATTTCTGTTAAAAAAAAAAAAAAAAAAAAAAAAAGACAGATGATTTTGAGTTTAAACAATATTAGAAAAAGCATGACACATTTTCAATCATAATTCATAATTATGTTTATACAAATATTATTTTTAATTTACATTTATTTGTGCGTGCGATTTTTAATTCAAATCCCCCTTCATTTCTATTAGTTTTTCCCTGAGTACAACAGCTACAACAGTTAGCTTTAAAATATCACTGCAATGTGGTTTGAAGGGGAAAAAAATCACATTTTGAACAATTAAATATAATTAAATATTATTTAAATAATCACATTTTGAAAAAAAAAAAATATTTTTAATCAAATTTACCGATTTTTATTGACACTTTTCAAGAAGGTTGAAAAGTGTTAAGGACTTCTTTTGTCTGTCTGTCTGTCTATCCGTCTCTCTGTCAGTCTGTCCATGCTCTAACTACCACGCTGTCTATTTATGGAATTTTTTGAAACTGATATATGTTATTCAAGTTCACTCTCGGATGTTCTCTATTGATAATAGAGTGTATACCTCTACTGGTTTGTGTACAGGGAAACCTGAAAGTACTTCAAAGCACTGTATTCTATGAGAGGTATTTCTATAAACTGTATTTTAATACCTTTACTGTACACAAAATTTAATGAAATTGATATATGTTATTGAAGTTCACTGTCGGATGTTTCCTGTATAAAATGGAGTAAATACCACCGTTGGTGTTTGTACAGGGATACTCAAAAGTATTCCAAAGCATTGCGTTCTATGACATATATTTTTATAAACCAAATTTTAATAACTTTGTTTTGCACAAAGTTTAATGAAAATGAAACATGTTATTTATATGCACAAAAGAATGTTTTATATATATTATAGTATGATTAGTATTTGATTTACAGGGCTCCACAAAGATGTTCAGTTGTATTCCAAAGCATTGCGTTCTATGACAGATATTTTTATAAACCAAATTTTAATAACTTTGTTTTGCACAAAGTTTAATGAAAATGAAATATGTTATTTATATGCACGAAAGAATGTTTTATATAGATTATAAAATGATTAGTATTTGATTTACAGGGCTCCACAAAGAGGTTCAGTTACATTAATAGCTATTAAGAAAAATTTGGCTGGAATTGCATTTTCGTTCGCATTAAGCGTTTTTAACACTTTCTAATTATTTTTAAGTGTAAATATGATTACAATTTGTGTATCTATCTGCCTGATTGTCTATCTTTCTATCTGTTTGTCACCTGCTCCTAGCGTTCGTAAATATTTTCAGAATATCTAAAAAAAGATATATGTTAATCAAATTCCCTATGGAAAGTTCCCTATTTCAAATGATATTAATAGGTCCTGTACAACTAGAATTGTACAGGGACAAAAACAACAACAACAACAACAACAACAACAACAAAAAAAAAAAAATGCATTACGTTTTAGGACAGACATTTTTAAAAATCACATTCAAAAATCTTTCAATTGTAAAAATCATAAAGAAATCGATATGTATTTTTAATATTCTGAAGTAATGTTTTGTATAGAATATGATATGATTAACCTTCAGATTTACAGGGCTACACTAAAATATTCAGATAGATTAAGAGCTGCAATTATAATCTAACGCCGTCAATTTATTTTACGTTAAGCCTTTTTAACACTTTCGTAATGTCTAAGAGTGATTTTAAATTCAATCACTCTATCTACAGTCCTTCTGTCGTTGATAACGAAGAAAAAGGATATTGATAGTTTTAAGATACAAGAAGTACGTACATTTAGAAAGTATTACAAATCAATGCGTAATGCATTATTTTTCGTTCTTGTTAAAAAGTGAATTGGTTACTTTCATCTGATTTGAGCTAAAACATCACCTTTTCTTTTGTTGGGGGTTAAAAATTGTGTTTTACCGTTCATGTAACCATCAAAAATATATCTGGTTTCCAAATGTATATTTTAGATGCATATTTAAAAGCTTCAACCCATAAATTATTGTATTTTAAAATACTTTCATTATCTTTGTAAAACTCTTTCAATTATCATTATTCTAAAAATCCATTCTATGTATCCATTATTTAGAGTATAAGATATCACTAATTGGTAAATTATACTTATATAATATCACATGAAAAGATATAACAAATGTCTCACTTAATGAGTATAATATTTCGGTAAATATATTTAAATGCTTAAAACTAAAACCTTAAAGTAATTAAACATATTCTTTTCTAAGATATAATTACATCAATTAAGTTTTCCAAATACGGTAATGAACAGAATGTTTAAATATTAAAATTACTTCAAGAAATGTATTTTGGAATTACATTTATGTACCCCATAAATTCAGATAGAATAGTTAAAAACGAATTTTTTTAATTGCCATCGAAAATGTAGTTTGCCTTTAATTGTATGGTATTTCTATTTTACATAAAGAACGATTAAAATTCAAATTAAATAAATTATTGAGTAATTTGAAAAAAAGAAATAAATTTACGTTTTTATGTCTAGCTTCTTTTTAAAATATAAATTAGAGAGGAAAGAACTAATATACAATTGTTAAGAAAATTTATCTAGAAAATGATTATAATAGAGAAAAAAAATGTTGATAGTTATAGTTCACCATGTCTTGTTTTATAATTTTTTAAAATCGAAATAATCGAAATTTAAAATTACATAACATCGTTAGATAATATAATGCTCCCAATTTATCACACATACAGAAAGGTAAAAAAAAAAAAAAAAAAAAAAAATGTTAAAAAAGCTCGATAATTACACATAGGTTTTATTTTTTAAATACGATGTCGATTAAATTTTGAAATTCGGAAGAAAAGCAAAATTTACATGGTGATTCAAATTAAGCAGTTTATTGTAGCCAAAAGTGATGATGCGTATTTCAAGAGGTTACGCACTCAAGAAATTTGAAAAAGGAAAACTTCAAAAATATCTCCTAGGTGTCGCTTTGGATGATAAAACAGAAATTTAGCAATGAAAATACTTATACAAAACCCGTAAAGAATTTCAGTTTTTTTGGTTACTTTTGAATCACTTGTGTATCATCCCATTTCTTAAATTTTCCATTTTTTTTTCATGCAATGCACCGTTTGGTGGCCATATTTTAAATTAAAAATGCTTTTTATTTATTTACTTATATATACAGTACTGTGCAAATTAATTGGGACAAGCTCAAAAATTTTCACAAATGTTGTTCAATTGGTATAGGTTAACTTACAAGTACGGTATAGCAATCTAATGCGAAATATGTCCTCCTCTAGCTTGACTGAGGTCCTGTACACGGTTTGGCATGGATTCCACTAAATTAGAACATAAATTTTTTATCTCGTCATCACCAAACCAGACTTTTATAACATTCTCAATCATTGTTTTCTTTGTTGAGCAGTCCATTTTATGCACATGTCTCTTTACAATGCTCCACAAATTTTCGATGGCATTTACATCTGGAGAATTACTAGGCCAATCCAAAATCGTTAATTTCTGTTCTTGAAAAAAATTCTTTGTTCGCTTAGAAGTATGGCAAGGAGGAAGAACTTGTTGAAAGATACCAACGCCACCAGCGAACGTATGCATCATAGGAAATTTTTTTATTTCTATTATAGAAATGTATTTTTTAGACTTCATCATCCCTTCAACTGGTACTAAGCTGCCAGGTCCTCCAAAAGTAAAATAACCCAAAAACATCTGTTTCTGAGGGTGCTTAACTGTTTGAATAAGAACTTGTTCCCTAATGGGTTCTCCATCACTTCGCCTGACAAATCTTGGTTGAAACTCTTGCACAATAAAATGTGTTTTGTCGCTGAATAAAACCTTCTCCCAGTCTTGTGCAGTCCAGGATTGGTATTTTCTGGCCCAGTCAAAACGTTTTATCTTCATTGCAGAAGTTAAGAACTGTTTTTTGATTGGTGTTTTTGCAAATCTCCCAGATTCAATAAGCCTTTCTCGAATTGTTAAAGAATTCACGCTCACACCAGTGGCTAATAATTCCCTCTGAAGATCTGTACTTGTTTTGTGAAGATGCATTTTAGTATTTTGTGCAGAAAATTTTTCTGTTCAAGGTGTGGTCTTGCGTTTGCGTCCACATTTACCCTTCCGTTTTTGAGATACTGTCCCAAAATACTTTTGCTGATTAATAATCTTAAAAATCACTGGATTTTCCAACTCCAACTGCTGCAGCAATATCCCTCACAGTCATTGAAGCATGCTGACTAAGAATAACAATTCTAGTCCTTTTCCTGAGAGTAATATCAATTTTTTAAATGCACGTCAGAAGCAGACAATTCATGCAATCGACCACTTCTTACAGCAAATGCAGCGCAACTGAAGGGAAAAAAATTCGACATGTCATGATCACGTTCTCAGACCGGATTATATTAGTCAAGGGCAGTCGCACATTGTAAGAAAATGCAGTTGAAACTGGTTTGAGACAGAAAATCCCCGAGAAAGGAACAATTTTCTTAAAAAATATGTTTGTCCCAATTAATTTGCACAGTACTGTATCTATGTACTTTGCGTGCATCCTTTGGAACGAGAAGCTAACGATTTTGGTGGAAAATCTATTCTGGGTACATGGACCCGTTTCTAGTACATGTTTCTTTTAACTACCAATAATTACTTTTTTTTTTCTTTTTTGAGAATTCTGCCGTATTTAAAAAGTTATTATTTTGTTTTAAAACGGGTTTTTAAAGCAACTTTTCAATGCTACGCATATTCATTCATTCTCTCTTTTAGGTCAAATTTGGTCAAGTTGTTTATGACGATAAATTCTCATTTATGTAAATTTCAGTTTTAAGAGGTCTCTCCACTTATCGTCCCCAGAAGCCAGAGCCAATATTATTCTATGGAGAATTTCGCCCCATTATGACTTATTAACTAATATATAATTTTAAATTGCATTTTCACGTTCATAAACTTCACAATAATTAAACAATTTATCACTTACAATGACAATAAAAAATTAAAAGAGAGAAAATATTTTTTTTTCCGCAACCTAATACATAGTTTAATGTGTGCAAGACAATTATATTCTCCACAACATATATAGTATATATTTTCAATTTTTGATGTTTTCAAAATGCGAAAGTAAAAAAGTTCTTTAAATATAGAAGATTGTTTAAGAGACAACAATGCCAATTAATAATAATGATAATAACCTATACAAATTTTTATTTTGAGTAAAAAACAAAATCAAAACTTTATCTAAATTAGCTTTTTTCACAGCATTTTTTGCACCCCAGTGAAAGAAAGAAATCAAAAGAAAGAAACAAAAAAACGAAAAACGAACGATGTTCCCTTTTTCTGAGTACCTTATTTTTACAGAAATAATTCTTTGTACTTTTACTACACATAATTATAGTGTAAACACTAATAAAAAAAGTTGATAAAAAAATAAACAAAACGAAAAAAGTTTTTCGTAGTTCAAAACTTGTTTTAATTATGTTATAACAAGCATTGACAAAATGTTTTTTAAATTTAAAATAACTAAAGCGAAAAAATAAATAAATAAAATTTTACATTGGGGTGGATAAAACTGGAGAATAGAAAAAACAATTAAGATAAGAAAATCCTTTAAAATGTTAATATATATATATATATATATATATATATATATATATATTTTTTTTTTTTTTTTTTTTTTTTTTTTTTTAGTAATGTCTTTTTATGGAATGAATGCAAAAGTTTCTTTTTCTTTTTTTATAAGCGTTACATTATATTTTATGCTCTCTACTCAAAAATTTTGAAAAGTATTTAAATATTTTTTTTTCTTTAAGACAAAATGTCCAAAGAAATAATATAAAAAGATTTGACATTGTTGTATTAAAATAAAAATATTTGTAGACATCTGTTATTATTTAGTATTTATTCTATATTTATTAAAAATAGAAGTCTCATCCAACTACTTCAATTAATGTATAAACATAAAGGAAAAACATTGATGTCTTTAATAATGAAAAAAAAAAATTGGTAAAAAGAAACTCAAACATAAAATATATGTAAAAGTATGAAGATTGTACACGAGGAATTTTTAACTCTAAATAAACTGCATAGACTGATATTATCCTTCGGAGTATGTAAAAATTGATATTTAAACAATACACTAAAATGTATAGTCTAAATGAAATTATGTAATGTATTGCAGGAGGTCATGTCCAGTGAACGAAAAATAAACTATAGAATAAACACAAGTGTTATTTATACAGTACAGACACTTGGGATGATGTTCATACAGTAAAATACAAAAAATTATTTTTCAGAAGGAAATGCATGCTAGTCGATTCAATCTGCTGACTGTTATTAGAGAATGAAATTAATGTAATGAAATATAGCAGCGAATATGTCGTCTTTATATCTTAACAAATTTCATTCTTTTCCATATAGTGTAAATCTATCTAATGTTTAAGGCGTATAAATTTCAATTTATTTTAGACATTTTTGAAATGTCACCCGATTCTAATACAAACTATTTCTGGTTATGATGAAAAAAAGTTTTTTATGATAACACTAACAAGTTCCAAACTGTTCAATATGTTTTTGGGTCAAAATAATAAAGCACGACCTCTCATCAAGCAAGAAATGTAAGCACAAATGCTGCATGAAAGCAGCAGGAACAGCTTTTCCCTAAAGACCTTCATGCATAATTATTCCAACTCGAAACCAATGTTTACTTGTTTCTTATAATTAATGATATTACCTGAAAAAAAAATTCAATTATTTTCAAACGACGTTAAAATGCAATTTTCTGCAAAAGATTTCTGATTCATAAGTTTTTTTTTTAAATTCCTATTATTAGTAGCTCGCACTCTTCCTATATATATCTTGTAGAAATCTTGCAATCAATTTTTAACTAACTTCCCGACTAGCTAGAAATTTGAAACTTTCAGGATTGCTCTGAACACGGTTACAACACAACACTTCGAATACAGATTTTCGAATTTTTTATTAGCTTTCTTATGATTAATTAAAATATGAAAATAATAATATCCTAATAGCGTTAAAATAGCCATTAAAATATTAGTTAATTGTTGCCAAAAAAAAAAAAAATAATAAGAACAAAAAAAAAAAAAAATAATAATAATTTAAGTGTTGCAAAAAAAAAAAAAAAAAAAAAAAAACGAGTTCATTTTCTTCCGACATAAAAATAACTGCATTTAATTAAACGTGAACTTTAGAAAATTATAAATTATGCATCTCACAAAAATTGACGTCATTATCACTTTAAAAAAATTTATGCACATTGATAAGAGCTCTATGATTCATCAGAAAATTTTAAAACGTATATAAAAAGTTTTTTTTTTTTTTTTTTTTAAATCTTATAATTATTTTTATTTCATTTTGCACACGCGCTTCTTATTTCCTAATTCAAAATTATTAAAAAAAAAAAAAAAAAAATTCAGTAGTGTTTGTAATTAGGAATTGACTTAATTTTTTTTTTTTTCATATTACTTGCTTTTTTGCAGCTTTATTAAAAACTTTTAATTGCTATACTGATATGTTTTTTTTTTTTGGAAATAAAATAAAGATTTTCGACAAAAACACTTTAGACGGTCCTAAAAATAACAAATATAAAACATATTTTATATTATTATTTGTAAAATAAATAAATGAATAATTAATCAATAAAATAATTAAAATAAGAATTTTAAAGTAACACATAATTCTTGCTCTACAATGTATTTGTTTTCTTGACAGTTTAGCTTATAAACTCTTTTTACTTATTTCGTTCATTTACTATGTATGAAAGGTGCATGTAGAAAATAGATATTTTATTATAAAAACTACAGATGATATTTGCATTCCAGTAAAAATAAATTAATGGGATATAAATTAAATTTGAATTTTCTTTTCAAGTAATAACATCAGGAATAAAACACAGCTAAAATATTCAACATATCATTATATATATAGTTAAAGTTAATACACAAAAACAATTATGAATAATGCACTACAGTGTATAATATAGTTTTAGCTGTTGTTTATTAATTATATATTATTGTTTTTGTTTTCTCCTAATGATCATAAAGACATTTTTAAATTTAAAAATAAATTATTAAATTACTCTTTAGAAAACATTATCTATGTGCCTTCTTTGAAAAATTTATTTTCAAAACAAGTGACACTTAAACTAAATTTAAATAATGTTGTTCAAAATTAAGGTTAAATATTAATTTAAACAATGCTTAACTTAGTTAAAATATCTGATCAAGTTTTAAAATGATATCATAGTTTCTGAAAAACTTAATTTTTGTTTATTGAAAGTTCTTAAATTTATGGACAAACATGTTGCTATATTTAAAGACATAATGATGCTTAAAAAATAAATAAATAAATAAATAAATAAAATAAAATAAAATAAAATAAAATATAATATAAATAAATAATAATAATAATACATAAATAAATAAATAAATAATAATAAATAAATAAATAATAAATAAATAAAAATCAGAAAATTATTCTTCAAAAATATTTTTAGTAGCACCTGAAGACTGATACATTACTGTGAATTGTTTTTGATTATTTTGTTTAATAAAATTAAAATAATTTTTTTGAAGCGCTTTCTTCTGATTAAATATATAATTTTATATATATATTCAAGATTATTTTATTTATCCCATTTAAAAATGTTCGTCATTATTGTAACGAATTTCAAAATCAAACGGTTAATTATATATATATATATGTACATACAATATAAATAATTTTTAGAATAATTATTTTTAAGAAAACAATTGTCGTTTACACATCAAACAAGACATTAAAATGCAGTAATGAGTATATTTAATTCTTTTTGGTAAAAACATTAAATGAATTAATCTAAAAACATTAAAATATTCATGGCAGTTACAACTTTTTAAAAAAGACTTTTAATGAATTCAAAGTTTTTATGTTACATCATAATTGTCTCTAAATGTCATATTCAAAAAAAGTTTAAAAAGATGTTTTCCTCTTTGCAAAGTGAGAGAGAGAGAGAGAGAGAGAGAGAGAGAGAGAGAGAGAGAGAGAACGAAAGAAAATGAAACATAAAATAAATATTTACATGCAATGATATATTTACTAAACGATATATTTTTATTTTATATAATTATTTTTTTAGAACATATTTACTGACATAAAGTTTATTTAATATTCATAAAATGCTTTTTATTTGAATTTGTGTAAGAATTACGAGGTTTGCGATGAGCTTATTTTCTTCGGAGTGATTTGTTTTTCTGATGTACATTTTGGATGCTGATTAATGAAAAAATATTCGAAAATTTCCATACGGTACAGTTTTAAAGAAAAATGGAATTTTTTAAAATTAAATTTTTATTTTTTAAACTCCTATCTAAGTTATTTCCCGAAAAATCTAGGCTATGTTAGTGAATAACAAGGAGAGCTATTTCATCAAAAAAGCAAAGAAATGTAAAGAGGTATCAGGAACGATGATATGTTAACATGCTATCAGATTATTGTTGGATTCTGCATAGACAATCCCCCTCCCCTTCAAGGCATAATTCAAGCCGTGCAAACGAAAAAAAAAAAAAAAAAAAAAAAAAAAACATTTAAGAAATAATGTGTAAAATATAGCCCATTTTAATGTATTTTATACATAAAGAGTTTCGAATTTGTTATAGACTCTGCGTGAATTCTTCTGATCTTTATTTTTACTTTGTGAAATACCCTTACGGATAGGATGAAGAGACAACCATTTCTCTATTCAGCCTCTCAAAGCGCTTTTTTTTTTTTTTTATCAAACAGAACTTCTTTTTTTTAGCACATTTTATTCATTATTTCAAAATGTACGGTTCTGAAAAATTTTAAGTTCATATCTCAAATAATTTTTGAAATATCATGCGCGCAGTGAGAAAGCACCCTTGAATTAAATAAATAAATAAATAATCTGCAGTAAAATAATTTTCCATCTTAAAGTGAACCAAAATAATATTTTTAATCTCTAGAGTAATGACATATTAGTTAAAACACACAGAAACAAATTGTTTATACACGAATTTCTTCTTCTTTTTTTTTTTATACACGCATTTCTTCTTCTTCTTCTTTTTTTTTTTTTTTTAATTCTGAAAGTTGATAGACAGTTTCTTTATTTTCCATCTTTAAAAGTACTCTGTCCCCTTAAGTATATAAGGATAAAGTATTTATCGTTTAAATTTGTGTAAACAATTGTAGCATTACTTAAAGTAATGAAAATAATAATAATAATAATAATAATAATAATAATAATAATAACATTAATAATAATAATAAATATATTCTTAAAGAGGACTTTTAAGTTGCTGAAATATTGAAATTTCCATAAAAATAAAAATGAAAAGAAAAATTTTCTTGTCCAAATATTAATAAGGTAAACAGTTAGTAATTATTATTTACTATACTTATTCTAGTTTTAACAGCATAATAATATAATTTCGTTAATTCAGAATTTTTATGCTCTGTTCAGATGAAAGATCAATTATTAAAATTTTGAAAAAAGAAAAATAGCATTAACAAATTTAGGGATATTTGTAACAATGCATCGCTATAAGGACTCTAACAGAAGATACGCATTAATTAAAACAAAGGAAAATATGAGAAAAAAAATTTTCGCTTGAAGAAATGACACTTTTTTTAATTGTTTTCTTATTTGTGTTAACTTGCAATATGATTTCTTTCATTCTTTCCTTTTTTTTAAGTTAAGAAAAAATCGTCATTTTAAAATTACATGAAAATAAATGAAATCTCTAAAATATAATGATTAGAAAACTACCTATTAACTAACGGAAAAAAATAATAACACAAACATTATTAAAATACTGTAGGGAAGAGTTTTTTTTTCCTTTGAAGAGATTTAAAACGGAAGAGTTTCGAAATAAAGATAGAACTAAACTGGATATTACATGCATAAATAAGTACATCTGTATAAACAATAAATAAATGAATAGAAAGTATCAGCATTAAAAATATTAAAAATCACGCATATTTAATCAAATTAAACATTTGAAAAATCTCAACACGATTAAAAAAAAAAAATCAATATTTAATATTTGTTTAAAAAGAATACAAATACGAATAAGTAATATAAATAATATAAATATATTAATAGATGATATAAATGGAATAAAATAATTTTGAATGAAATAAATGAAATAACAATGGACATTTAAAAAATGATGTAAAGAAGCAACAATAAAAAATGTTTCTTAAGTTCATTATCAGTTACCGTTTCATGAAACTAATCACGTAAAATATGAAGATATTAAATTTTTCCATGCATTTCCTAAAACGTTATACATTTCTTGAAATTAAATATCTTCAAAACAAATTCTCTAGGTTATAAAAAATCGCATTTGTTTTAACAACTTCCAAATAGCTTTTACAGTTAATTTTAAAAACAACTTTCTCCAAATAAAGAACTTTTAGAAAAATTACTTTTAAGAAAACAATTGCCGTTTACTGCTAAATTAAGTCATTACTATACAGCTTATAGCATATTTGCTTTTTTAATTTATAAAAGCATTAAAGAAAAAAAATCCAAGGCAATTACAACTGGTTTAAAAACTTTAAAAGAATTCCATAGTTTTATGGTCCATAATTAAGCTTTGTAAATGTCATATGCAAACAGGCTTTTAGAGTTTCTTTTCACTTTCATTACTTTTAATATAAAATTAGTATAAATAAATATTTGCGTGCAATTATATCTTTACAAATTCGGATGAAAAAAAAGTATTTAATAATACTGTCATAATTTTTACTTCAGATGCATGAAGTGTTAATTATTTAAATTGAGAGAATAATTCTTTGAATTGCTTTAAATCACTGAAAGAAGTAAGTTAATGCCTAAGGAGAAGTTAAAAAATGCTAAAATATAGTAAGTTTTACAAAAACGAAAAATAAAAATATTCTCTCCCCCCCCAAAAAAAAAACATTTAAATAGGTTAAGTAAAAGTATATGATTTCTTTTCTTTATATATGTATATATATATATATATATATATATATATATATATGCTATGGTTACATTCTTTTAAAATGGAAATACATAAATACTTTAGTACTATTGTTATTTAAAATAATGCTAGTTAAATATTAGACAGAAGTATTTTTTTATGTAGTATATAAGAAGAATATAGTGAACTTGTGAAAGTTTTCAGTTTCCTCGTTTCGACGAATTTATGCGTTTTGAGATGCACCAAAAAAATATTTGATTATTTTTAGACAACGTCCCTTTGTGTCGTACTCTCTTTCTGTGTGTCTGTGTATTATCTAAATTTTATGAGCTGCGTATTTCATAAATCATTGTATGGAATTAAATAAGGGTGTAATACTTACAACAATAACGCTAACAAAATTCTCCTTGATATTCTCAAACAAATCTATGACTTGATTAGTAAATCAAAAAATTTCTTTTGCCTTAAAACTAGTTATCAACTTAAAGCTGTAAAGGCAATTAATGCTTATTTAAAACACGAATATACTTTAATCACTCATAATTTATTTATTTTTCGACGCCACGTTCTGCGGTCGCCGAACACACACTTTGCTTCACAACACACACTCTCTTCCCTTCACTTCAAAGTTCCTTACGAATAATACAAATTATAGGTGGCGCGGTGTTAACGCATGCAAGCGTAACATACCGGCCCCCATTGCAATGTTTATTAAACATTCAATAAATCTAACAGTCATTTTTTTTTTCAACATAAAAATTCTGATACACTTAATATTACACAATATTATACAGCAAATATTACATATGTTAAATAAAAAGTAATGAAAAAAAAAAAAAAATCAAAATATTACATAATTTACAACATTCATAATTAATAACAATGTTAATCATTTATTGGAAGCGGGCAAACTTTAGAAATGGACCTTTTAAATTTTCCAGAGGCAGTACTAATCTCCACTACCCTTACTTTTTTGTCCGCTCCGGGAAAAATTTTGCTTATTCTGGCCAGTGGCCACTCACATGGAGGTAAGTTATCCTCTTTTAGAATAACCATGTCTCCAACACCTATGTTTTGTTTCTCAAATTTCCATCGCGATCTCTGTTGTAAGTGGCATAGATAATCTAAGTGCCACTTACGCCAAATGCTTTGAAATAACTTTGTTATTTTTTGCCATTGGCTAAGCCTGTTTTCTGTAATTTCTGATAAATCTGGCTCAGTTATAGACGTGATTGACCTTCCTAAGAGGAAGTGGGCAGGAGTCAACACATTTAAATCCTGTACGTTAGCAGTTAAGGGGACTAAAGGCCTAGAATTTAGCATTCCTTCAATTTGTATAATTAAAGTCAAAAATTCCTCATAGGTTAATTTTAAATTTCCCGCAGCTCTTTTCAAATAATATTTAAAGGATTTGACTCCTGCTTCCCACAATCCTCCAAAGTTTGGCGCTCTAGGAGGTGAGTACTGCCAATCAATGGTTTCTGAACTCATATACCCCGAAATTTGATCATCTGGTCCATTTAGCATTTTATACAATTTTTTGAGTTCTGCATTTGCTCCTACAAAGTTCCCAGCATTGTCTGTATACAGCTTACTGCATTTTCCTCTCCTCGATATGAATCTCTTAAGAGCAGCTATAAAGGCTGCGGACGTTAAATCCGTGACTAACTCTAAATGTATAGCTTTGGTCACAAAGCAAATAAAAATTGCAACATATATTTTATTATAAATACCCTTTCGTTGATTTTTATACTTAATATAGAAAGGACCAGTGAAATCTACCCCAGTGATATTAAATGGATAGTTTTGAACAATTCTATCTTTTGGCAAATTACCTAATATTTGTTGTGCTGAATTTGGATTAACCTTAAAACATTTAACATATTTATGCACAACTTTTCTACATAAATTTCTACCATTTGTAACCCAAAATTTTTCCCTCAAATAATACAACAGAGAATTAGGCCCAGCATGCAAAAATTTTTTATGATAAAAGACAACAATTAATTCAGTTAATTTATGTTTAGATGGAAGAAGAATTGGAAATTTCTTATCATAATTTAAATCACTATTTCCAAGTCTTCCTCCTACTCTTAGCAGGCCTTCTTTGTCAATAAATGGATTCAACATCTTCAACTTACTGTTAGGCTTTATAGCCTTTTTTACCTGTAAGTCTTTAATGTCCTCGGAAAATTCCTCACTTTGTATGCACTTTAATAAAAATTTCTCTGATTCAACAATTTCTGAAGATATAAGTGGTCCACTTATTTTGTAAAGAGGATTTCTGCTGTTATTTATGAACCTGAAAATAAAACTTATAATACGCAGAACAGTTAAATAATTATTACTTAAATTCAGAAGATTACACACAAAATCACTATCAGTTACCAAATTAAAAACATTAAAATTATCATCACTGTTTGTGTTAGACTTTTTTAGCTCTACTCTAAAATCGTCCAAATTTTTTGGGTTAACAGTTATTTGACTCGGATAGTCCCTTTCTAGTAAAAAGCTGGGTCCGCTTAGCCATAGTTCGTGATCGAACAGTTTATCTGGATCAATGCCTCTTGATAACACATCAGAAGGATTTTGATCTGAAGCGATATGATGCCACTGTTGGATTGGTGAAAGGTCTTGGATAGTTGCTACTCTATGTTGCACAAAATGTTTCAAATCCATGGGTTCCTTCTGTAACCACGCCAGAACAATTGTACAGTCTGTCCAAAAATAGACTTCGTTGATCATCACCTTTAAAGCAGCCAACACCTTATTCATTAGCTTTGCCAGCAGAACAGCTGCGCACAACTCTAATCGAGGGATTGTTAAGCTTTTAACCGGAGCAACCCTTGATTTGCTTGAGATTAATCTTATTAATGTCCGGCCACGTGAATCATTGGACTTACAATAGATGGCCGCTCCATAGCAGAGTTCTGAAGCGTCTGCAAATCCATGTATTTCGATATTTACAGCCTGGGAAATCACAATACACCTCTCAATTTTTATTTCATTTATTCGTTCTAATCTAATCAGAAATTGATGCCACTCTCTGTATTCTGGTGCTGGGAGTGCATCACTCCAATCAATTTTTAGACGCCAAAGCTTTTGCATAAATATTTTGGCCTTAGCAATTATTGGGCCTAATAAGCCTAGAGGAGGATCAAAGATCCTAGCTATCGTCGACAACACCTCTCTTTTTGTATAGGAATTTTTCAGATCTACTTTAACTCGGAAAACAAAACAATCATCCTTTGGCTTCCAAGACACGCCTAAAATTTAATTTCATCTTTGTTATAAAAATTGTAACTCTCTGTCATACTTGGAGAAAGTTCATCATTATTAGCACACCACTTATGTAGCTCCATCCCTGCGGACTGTATAACCTCCTTTAACGCCTGTTGTAACTCTTTCGCCTCCTCTAATGTACTTGCTCCAAATAACACGTCATCCATATAAAAATTATCACGAAGGATTGGGGATGCTTTCGGGAAATTTTTTTCTCATCAAGTGAAAGCTGATATAAGGTTCTCATAGCTAAGTAAGGCGCTGAGACTGTTCCATATGTCACTGTTGTTAATTCAAATGTTTTGGGGGGTTATTAAATGCTATTGCTCCAGAGAATTCGCTGCAGTGGGTACTGACTCGGGTCAATAAGAATCATTCTATACATCATTTTGATGTCAGCAGTTAAGGCGTAAATATGCAGGCGGAAACCCACCATTATGGTAAATAAATCACTTTGTATTACTCCCCCATTGAATTGAAAGGAATTAAGAGAAGTACCATTTGTTGTTGGTGAAGAGCAATTGAAAACTACACGTAATTTGGTCGTATTTTTATCTGGCCTGTACACTCCGTGATGAGGTGCGTAATAAGCAACATCAGGAGTTTTATCCTCTGTTACTTCTCTCATGTGACCAAGGTTTTTATATTCCTCTAAAAAGTCTTTATATAACGACAAGTATTTCTCGTCTCCAGATAGACGTTTCCACAGCGATCTGAGTTTTCTAAGAGCAATTTCTCTAGACTGACCTAAACATGACAGATCATCTCTTAAAGGCATTGTTACAATATATTTACCTTTTTCATTTCTCTTATGTGTACGCGTAAAATATTCCTCACATATAGCCTGTTCTTTACTTTTGGTTAATTCTATATTTACATCCTCAATCTCCCAAAATTTTCTTAATGTTACAACTCGGTAAAAAACACTTAAAACATAACTTATTTGCCTTAATAGCATTAACTCTTTCTTGTACAGGAAGTTTTTTGAACTGCGGACACATATATAAAGCATGATATTCATTATTTTTACAAAGAACACATTTTACATTTTTTATTTCTGATAAGAACACATTTGAAGCAACTTTTTGAAATCGTGAATTATGCGATTTGTTCTCGACAAACCGCTTCGCTTCATTTACACTAGTCTTTGCAAACACATTCAACTCATTTTTACCTCTGCCCCTTGCAGATAAATAAATATCACATTCACGATCCAATTCTTGTGGTTTAAAAAATGATTCACCCTGCTTAACCCCAATGTGTGTCATTAATTCACGATCTAATGAATGAAAAATTTTGTCAGATACAATTAATTCACATAATGATTTAAAATCATTCACTTTACGCAATTCACAATAATACTCAAAAGATGCTGCTAATCGCGACGCATACTGCACATAACTCTCTGACGGTAATTTTTGTGCTTTCTGCAAGTTATTTAAACACTCATTAGCCGTCGGCTGAAACTCCTTCAAAACAACTGTTTTTAATTTTTCGTAATTACACATGTCTTCCTCAGACACATATACTATTAAATTACTGGCTTTTTCACCGAGAATGTTTAAAAGAATTTCCGCTTTAAACCCATCTGGAACATTTTTATTCTTAAATGCCTTTTCCAGCGAATGAAAAAATAAATTGAATGATTCTGCTTTAGATGGTAATGGAATTGTAAGCGTTTTAATACTCTTAATAAAACTTTCCAGATTATTATTATTTAGAAGTTCTGGTTCCGAATGCACAGTTGAAAGCGAATTATTTTGGGATGAATCCCTTTTAATATTCGCTAATTCTAACTCTTTCTCTAACTGCGCTAATCTAATTTTCTCGAAATCAGAATTTTGGAAAGATTCCTTACGAATATTTGCTATCTCTAACTCTTTTTCTAATTGTGCTAGTTTAATTTTTTCCAACTCCATTTTTGATTTTTCTTCTTCTTTTTTCGATTTAATTTCCTCAACCGCGCAATCAACTACATTTTTCATTAACTCACTATTTGAAAATGTTCACATTTCTCAATAATATCTTTTAACTCAACAAGTTAACACCCTCTCCTACACTTAAACCCAATTCCTCTGCGACAAGCTTAAGCTCATCTTTTCTTAATTTATCGATAATTGACATTATTAAATTTAACAAGTAATAAATTCAGAACAATTTTAAATTTTATGAAGATGATCTTACCTCAGATCGCTGTATTCCACTTGAGAACAAAAAACACTATTAATCTTGTTCCTCTTAAATAAATTATCACTACACTTGTTTTTTTTTTTCTTTTGTTCACTTTTATATTTTATGTTTCACTTAAAAAAAAATCCATCCGTCGATATAAACGCATTTTTTTTTCCTCTATGATTAAAACAAAACTTTTTGTTTCATCGATCGATTACGAAACCGAAACTTTTTTCTCTCACAATGAAATTAAATAAACAAACTCGCAATTACTCTTTCTTTTTAACAGGTCCTGTGGCTCGACGGGCCATGTAAAGGCAATTAATGCTTATTTAAAACACGAATATACTTTAATCACTCATGATTTATTTATTTTTCGACGCCACGTTCTGCGGTCGCCGAACACACACTTTGCTTCACAACACACACTCTCTTCCCTTCACTTCAAAGTTCCTTACGAAGAATACAAATTTTAGGTGGCGCGGTGTTAACGCATGCAAGCGTAACAAAAGCTAATGTCTTATCTATGAACAATGTGACTGATATCATGACTTATGATTTTGCTGACCTGTTTAATAATATTAATTTAACATATCTTCATCATATCACCTTTAACTTTTTTGAAAAACTTAAAAGTCAAATCTCTTTACCAAAATGCTTTTCGGCAACATCATTTAAGACACTTTTAAATTTTATTATTCATAACAATTACATTCTACACTGTAATAAGATCTATATTCAAAAGGTCGGTATTCCACAAGGAGGATGTAGCTCGAGCATGTTAGCTGACTTATACCTTTACCATTATGAACAGGGATTATGTATTGAAAATGTCTATTTTTACCGATACATTGATGACATTATAATTTTTTATGTCAATAATTTTTCCCCTAATTTATTCAAATTTAAATATCCTTCTCACCTTACCTTAACTCATAATCTTCTCAACAATAACTGTATTAGTTTTTTAGATTTAAAACTGAAACTTGATTGTAGTAAAATTTATACTGATCTGTATGACAAAAGACAAGATTTTAGTTTCAAAGTAAATTTATTTACACATTTTACTTCTTGTCTTCATATCTCTGTTTACAGAAATATCATTCTCAATCACCTCTTTCGTATACACAATCTTTGTTCATATAGGTTTAAAAACAAAAATATCTCTCATATAATTAATGTTGCTACAAAAATGGGTTATCCAAAAAATTCATTTATCCAATTGTTTATCATTAAGGGTCTCTGTCTAACACACACACACACACACAAAATGGTGGTTGGGTGGGCAGATGTTTGATTAAGGAGGATGGGTGGTGTTGTTTGGCTGGTTGGTTGGGAGGGTTTGATGTTGAATAAAATTATTAAAAAAAATAGATGGGGAGGATCACTGCAAGTTACATGCTTATTTTGTCTGGTTGATACTATGAAACTTGAACTCTTTTATCATTAAATTTAAATTTAATTGTGTGCATCTGGCTACTAGAGGCTTCCCTTGTTAAGTTTGAACAATCAATCCATTTTAATAATAATAATAATAATAAATCATCTTTAAAATTATAAATTTAATTGTGTGCATCTGGCTACTAGAGGCTTCCCTTGTTAAGTTTTAGCAATCAATCCTTTTTAATAAAAAAAAAAAATCATCTTTAAAATCATAATTTTAATTATTGATGACTGCCTAAAAATGCTTATCCTTATATCTGTGCTCTTTGGCATATTATTGCTTGTGATTGAGTCTTCTTACAACTTAAAATTTAATTCTTCTTAATACTTTGTTTTTAATTCTTCCTAATACTTTGACTTCAAGTTCACTTAATTTTGGGTTAATCATAATAAGTTCAATTCTTACCCTAATTAATTTAGGATTAACTTTAACATGTTCCAATATTCATAACTCTTATTATTTGATAGGTGCTAAAAATTCGCTTAATCATGCAGTCAATACTTCTTAATTACACTCCTTATTGCATTGGCTTTTTCTTCTGAGATAATTTTACTGAATCATTGTTTATATAGCTACCGAAATATGGCGCTTGTTCACTGATATATGCATTCATTCTCTAGTCCTTTACTTAAACGATATAATTATTAATGTTTTAGGTACTATTTATTTAACTCTACTAGTTTAAAATTTAATTAACTTTAAATTATAATTTAACATTATAATTTAATATTTACTGTGTATTTTATCTTTAATGAAAATGTTCTGAAGTCCATTCGATTAATCGATTTTTGTAGAGCTTTTATTTTTGATTTCAATTTCTGTTTTGTCAGCATCCTTTTCTCCAGTTTGTGTTAAGTGTTTGACATGTGGTTGCAATGATTCTTTCGTGTTTTCTTTTTGGTTTCCTTGAGGATTTTATTTAATCTTTGTTCTAATTTAATATTTCACTTATTTCTCATTCTATTTGGTTCTGCTGCTTCGATCGGAGCGTGAAATGATATAAATTGCTATAATTAGCAATGTCGTTTTACGAAATCGATGCAGCTTTTACAGCTTTATGAAGTACTCGCCCCTTGATAAGTATACTTCTAATTATAAGCATTTATATCCAATTAATTCTGTGGTTAATTATTTGTTTTCTTTGTCATTAGTTTAATGGTCCTTTTCTATTATCATTCAGGTCGGCGTATGTATTTTAAGTTATCATTTTAACTCATTGGTTCTTAATCTATATCGCAATTTTTGTGTCAGTCTTTCCTCTATGTTAAATTCAGTTCTATATTTTTGTGTGTTGTCATTGTTTTAGTTCTATTAACTGCTAAATTTTAAGATTAAATTTTATTACGTCTATTATATATATATATATTTAGCTGAATATTGATATAAATTTGAGCTGATTAGATTTAGGCATATATTGCTCAAAGGGTGACTCTAATATGCTGAAAATTTATGGAAATGCGATATCAGAACTTCTCTAATATATAATTGCACAAAACGTGATACATAAGAGGGCTATTATGAAAAACGACGATGATTATTTTTGGGTATAAATCGACTGACAAGTAGTACTGCATTTACAGTTTATCCTGTTTAGCAGAAAGATATAAATAGGGGTGAAAAAAAATGCAGCGTGTGAAATGGCCATCTTGAAAAACTATGTTAATCTAATTTAGAAGAATGTCGGCGGATATGTGGCACTGTTATGATAAAAAATTTCCAGTATGAAAGAAGGCTTTGTATAAGATTGTACGATATCTAAATGGAGAAAAATTGACATGATATAAAGATTATTTACAAACGTATCCTTATTCAACTTCTTAGCATATCGGACTTCTCATAATGTTATTGTTCACTTTCTGGGATTTTTATATTGCAATATGTCGGCATCTAATTCATGAAAATGCACTATCCTCTGTAAGTAAAATATTTATTGGGGAAAACAATGTTGAATAAATATTTGTGCACATAAACTAATACCTTTAGAAGTCTTATAAAATGATACATAAGAACGTTTTCTGATTGTCTAAGATTTTATTTAAGAAAAATAATGACCCCGTTATATTTAACATATGTAATAAGTTAGGAGTTAGTAAAGGGATAATTTTAGTGTTTGTTCTATTCTTATTATTTTCCTGTTTACGATTTCTTTCTTTCCTTCTTTTTTTTTTTTTTTTAAATCGAAAGGTTTGTTTGCGAAAAAGATTGTTGTTTGCTTTATTCTACACAATAGTTTTTGTTTGGTGACCTATCAAAAATGGAAAACCGGAAACCGCATTTTCGAAATATTTTGCTGTTCTACTCTCGAAAAGGGAAATCTACTGTTTAATTAAGAAAGAGATTATCTGATGTGCATGAAGACAATATATTGACAGAACGTCAGCGACAAAACTGTTTCACAAAATTTCGTTCTGGCAACTTTGATGATGAAAATCCAACACGTTCGGGAAGACCAGTTGAAGTTGATGAAGACAAAATGTTTATTTATATGACAAATGATTGTTGTTTGTATGATTAGCTTATAATATGTTTTAATATTATTTAGTAATAGTAAATTGTCATCCAGAGCAAAAAAATTTGAAATAAACTTTCATTAAAAAATCAGTTAAAGATAAATACACATGTTGATTCGACAAATTCATAATTAGAAATATAAGAATCTTTAAATATAAATAACAGAAAAATTCGACATTACGTAATAAAAAAAAAGTTTATTGTTATTATTATTATTATTATTATACAAAAACACATCTTTTGGAAACTTATCGCAACATTATAAAAAAATTATAAATAAACGAAAAAAAAAAAAGTCACAATAATAATAATAATAAAAAAAAATCTTAAGTGACTCCACTTGAATTTCGGAACATTAATTTATTGAAACAACCGTTAATTACTTAAATAAAGAGAAATCGTTAAATAAACAAAAGAGAAAATTATAATAGGACATTTCAGTACTTTTCTTCATATAGTATACTGTTCAATTTAACGCTATAACACTTTAAGTATTTTGAGCCCATAGATCATAATGACTAAGAACCTTTTGCTGTGTCCCTGTAAAAATCTATACGTGCTAGACTTAACAAAATATATGCTGTTAGAGCGACGTTAACCTATAACATGCATATAAATTTTCAGCTCAATAAAATAAGGCGTTTAAACACTGTCGCACGACAAGTAATTTTTGTTGTCTCCCTGTAAAAATCTATAAGTGTTACATTCACCAAAATCTATACATTTCTTGTGGCAGCGACCTATAACATTTTTATAAATTTGCAGTTCAACCAAATAAAGAATTTAGACGCTATCTCACTTTAAATAATTTGAGCCCGTAGGCCATAACAATAAAGAATTCTTTGTGTCCTTGTAAAAAATAAATAAATAAATAAATAAATAAAAATATAAAAAAATAAAACCGCTAGATCCCCTAAAATCAATAGGGTTTTTGTATCGATTACATATAACAGACGTACCAACTTTCTTCTCATTTCAAAAAAGCTTTGAGGCTATCATGTTCACTAATACACATACACGCATACACGTATACATCATCGTGAAAATAGCAAAAATGAACTCTGGGGACCTCAAAATGTATAGCTACACCAAGATCTCAAATTCGATTTTTTTGATGATTATACTATTTCCTCTCATATATATGTTCGGAAAGTAAAAAGAAAAATAATAAAGAAAGAAAACTTTGTACGAACTGTCATTTTAACAAATGATTAATAGGCATATCAAAATTTTCACATTTTGAATAGTTGTGGAGTAAGAATTTATACTACATTTTAAATGTTTAAAATGTATTTTGATAATTTGATGTTTTTCCTTTAAAATTTTGTTCTATATTGACATTTTATTAAATGTTTATAAATATATATGTAAAATGAGAAAACTCGACACTTAAAATATTAAAAATAGAAATATCAGATTTATCATTGCCATTTTCCAATAAATCAAAATACAATATTTACTAAAGTAACAATAATAAAAAGGATAAAAAATAAAAACAAAATAAATAAAAAATAATAATAAAATATACGTAATTTCGTTTTAAAATATGATGCATAAAAAAACAAGGAAAAATATTTCCTAACATCACCATCAAATACTGCTTAATGAAACGTATCCCCTCCCCCCCCCCCCCCCCCCAAAAAAAAAAAAAAAAAAAAAAAAAAAAAAAAAAATAGAAATGCCTTAAGTAAATATGAGTCTGTTTTTTCTTTTCTTTTTTTTTATGAAGGTTTTGTTTTCCCTAAGAATTTATATGCTTCTTAGAATTGAATAATTTCTTGGAATATTCTAAATCATTTGTAAAAATCGCCGCTGTATTAAAACCTTTCAAATGACTTTAACTGTTAATTTTTAAAACACCTTTCCTAAAATAAAAACTTTTATAATACTTACTTCTAGGAAAACAATTGGCGTTTACTGCTAAAATAAGCCATTAGCATGGAGTTAACAGTATATTTATTTCTTTATTCACAAAGGAATTAAAGAAAAAATAATATATGAGGTGATTAAAACTGATTTAAAAACACTTTAATAGAGTTTAATGATTTTATGGTACATAATTAAGCTTTATAAATGCCATATGCAAATATGCTTTTAAATTTTGTTTCCCTTCTTAATTTGTTTTATATAAAATTAACATAATTTAACAATTATACGAAATGATATCTTTACATTTTCCAATGAAAAAGAAAAGAAAAGAAAACGTATTTATTAACATAAATTTTATTTCAGATGTAGGAGAACTTAATTCTTTAAATTTATATGAAAATGCTTGTTTGAAATGCTTTAAACAACTGAAAGAAGAGAGTGAATTTATAAGGAGTAGTTTAAAAATACAAAAATGTTCAAACTTATACGAAAGTTAGAAAGAAAAATTAAAGTTTTGTTTAAAAATCATTAAACAGAAAGCACACAATTTTTCTATATACTGTGACTTTATGTTATTTTAAATTTTAAATACAGAAACATTTAACCATATTTATACTTAAAATAATGCTTGTTAAGTATTAGACAGAAGTACTTTTTTCTATATACTACATAAGAATAATGTACACGATTGTAACAATTTTCAACTTCTTGTGTTCCATGGATTTATAAATTTGAGTTGTCCGGAATAGGATTTCACCATTTTTCGAAAATGTCCTCCGGTATTTCCTTACATAGGGAAGAACAATTTTAACTACACAAGGTTTTCTTTTTTAAATCTACCAGTTCTATGTCTGGAAAAAGTGGGAAGGAAATTGTTCATTTTACCACTCTCAACAAGAATTATACTTGTAACATGTTTTAATTGCTAATTTTAATAAAAATGCTAGATTGATAATGCTTTATTTAGCATAATATGAGAAATGTCGCCGAACCTCGCCAAAGATAAATTCGTAATCCCTGAAACGGCGGAAAAGTAATGCTTTTGGAAAAGTGGGGGGAGATATTCGGTGGAAACAATATATAGGGGTAACTACTGATAACATCTTATTCAGTTTCGTAACACATCGGACGACAGATAATCCCTTTCTGGGATTTTTAGATTGCTATATCTTAGTATCTAATGCGTAAAAGTGCCCCTAAGAGCATGCGTCTATACAATTTATATTTTGAGAAACTTTGTTTATTTAATTTTTGTTCATATAAACTGCCAGCAGGGGCAATTTTATAAACTTATATATAGGATTGTTTTGTGAATGCCTCAGCACAGTAGTTAAGGTTTTATCTAAGGGAAAAAAAAAAAAAAAAACTCCATTAAATTTAACTTATCATGTGTTATATTAGAAGAATGTAAAGGGAGAATTTTAATATTATTTGTATATTAATATAAAAATAATTAAAAAACACCTTAGTCCTTCGTTCAGAAGCTTTTCGAGACTCTTCCGTTTCATCATCAAATATCTTGTTTGGATTGCCTTTCTCGATTGTTTTTGTTTTAGTCTGGAGGACGTCACCTGGTAGGTATAATTGCGTGTTCTATATAACTACAGGAGGAAGGGGAGGAAAGAATATCTATTGCTTCACGCTTCATGGCATAAGAGTGAGAAATGTGATCTGCGAGTTTTTCAATATTTTTAAAATTAATTTGTGGCTGATTTTCATTGTTTATATTGGCCAGAGCTGTTGTATTCCAGTTAAATTTAAGGTCGCTGGAATGTTCTACAGCACCAAGTGGAAAATTAAAGATAGGATAAAAGAACATTGCAGTGACCTTAAATTTACCCAGAGTACAAAAGCCCTGGCCAGGTTAAACAATGAAAATCAGCTAGAAATCGACTTTAAAATATCTCAGATTACCGTTCTCATTAGTATGTCATGAAGTGTGAAGCAATAGAAATTCTTTCCAGACCTCCTTCCTGTAATATCATGGAACACTCAATTATACCTACCAGGTGACGTTATATACTCCAAACTAAAAAATAAACATCCGAGAAAGGCAACGCTGGCAGGTGATGATGAAACCGAAGCGTCCGGAAAAGCTTCTGAATGAAGGATAAATCTTTTTTAATTATATTTAAATGATAAAACCTTCATTTTTGTTGAGGTTTAATAATGTATTGTGAATCAGTGTTGCCAGATTGGGGGCTATTTTTATTCAATAGTAACCAATAAACTTAAAAAGTGATATTTGATATACATAATAGATGATTAATCTATCTATATGACCTAATCTAAAGTGATTAGGCAACCGTCAAAATCAATATTTAGTGATGAATATTGAATAAAAAAATAACCTAATCTGGCAACACTGTTATGAATATTTTCTTGCTCATAAGTTATTTATTTGCATATTTATTTTTTGGTTTGAATATTTTACATGTCACCGCTAACAAAAATTAAAAACAAAACAAAACATATACTTATTCAAAATTTTATGATACTAATGGAATTCAAGAAATTATAAAGATAATTAAAATTTTACGAAAATTTTTAATGATATTTCTCCTTCTATGCGAAATATCATATTAAAATATTTATTATGTGAGGTAAATGTATTTGATTATTCTAGAAGAGATAGGCTTTATACTGAATAAATAGGGCTTGCTAAATACCCTTCTCCTATTTATAAGGACACTTTATGTTTTGAAATAACTAATGTAAAAATAATTGTGAACAAGATAATACTAAGTGCACTTAATATATCTAGTATTCTAAAATCCAAAACTGTTATAATTTTTTTAATATAAAACAAAACTATTAAGAAATAGTGCAAAATATTTTTTCTCCGCGCTTTTAGATGTTCATAATTATAGGGACAATCGAGATTTTTTCGCTTTATTTAACTTACTAGCGGATAAATTATAGTTAACATTCGAATATGTTAACTACTGGGCTAGATTAATTCATATATAAGCCTTCAATTTTTCTTGTGCGGACATTACAGATAATTCCTCGAAAAAAAAAATAATAATAATAATAAAAAAGAACGTTCATGTAGTGAAGTATGATAAATGTGTTTTTTAAGTGGAGGGATAATTTCAATCCGCCGTATTTCTAATGAAATTCGAAGATCTAAAATTGCTGAAGGAAATGTTATCAAACGCTGAACTGCTGGTTCGATAGTAGCGAGATCTGATGCAAAATCAGAGATGCTTTACAGAGATCGAAGACTCATAATTCCTCTTACTGTTCGACTCAAAATGACTGCTGCTGAATTTGCTCGTAATTTTTAACGAAAGGTTGGGGGTCCACATTTATGCATTTTAAAAATAATTAATAATATGTTAAAATGAATAAAAAACCTGTAATAACCAATAAGTATTTAATGTAGGAAAGAACGTCTGTGTTAAAGTTGACAAAGACAATATGAAATGGTATTATATTCTTGATTAACCAAATGGTTTTAACAGTTACTTGCACGATTTGAAGATAGCGGAAGACAGGGCAAATTTTTTAAAGGCAGATATGAATCGGGCATTTTAAATGTGGATCTATGGTGCTCCGGGGAGCTGTTTCTACTGAAGGCAGAATGCATTTAGTAATATTTTCTATTATTATGAACATCAAGAGAGTATCCGCAAATTTTAAACGATGAATTCTTAGATTTTTTAAAAATTTCAGAGAGGGGTGGGGGGTAATATTTATTTATTTTTTTTTTTTTTTCAACAAGACTTAATTTTTTGCGCTACTTCTAAAGCAATAGAAAACAGTTTGAAGGAAGAAACTTCTGTATTATTGCCTTTCCCGTGGATTAAAAGTTGAAGAAAAGTGCATGCATATCATATTAGAAAAGTTCATGTAAGTGGAAAGCAATTTTAAATTGTTTAAATGTATTCAGAATATCATCTATGCTGTATGAAATGGTATTGAAACTGAATATTAATATATATATATACATATATACATATACATATATATATGTGTGTGTGTGTGTGTGTATGTATACCAGAGAGAATGTCTGACTCTTTCACCCTAAAAAGAGACCCCATAAAATATTAATTTAAGGAATAACTGAAAACAAATTACGAAGATTCGAGCTGTCCTTATAATTGTGAACACCTGAAAAATCATTTTTTTTTTTTTTTTTTTTTTTTTTTTTTTAACTGTATTTAAATTTTTTGAAGATAGAAAAACAATAAAACTTTTTAATATCGTCTATTAATGAAATTCAAATTAATAAAAAATATATTTGTTTAAATAATAGTGTTCAGTGTTATGTTAATAGAGAAAAACGGGTGTCCTTATAATTATGAGAACGAGTGTATTGTTGGTTGCATGATTAGTTTAAAATCTGCTTTTTAAAGATATTTAATTATAGTAAATCATCATTAAATGGAAATAAAATCATAAAGAAATTTTACTATAAAATCAGTTAAAGATAAATAACAAAAATCTTAACACTGCAGAAAAATTGTCTATGTTTAGGCTGAAAATGTTTGTATTTGTGTCTCACAATTGAAAATACAAGAATGTAATTAAAAAAATAATAATTAGAAAGATTATGTATTATGCAATTAAAAAGAAAGTGTATTTTACGAAAACACAAGTTTTGGAAACTTATCGTAACACTATTTTAAAAAGAATGAAAAATGCACTATAATTTGAAGAAGAAAGAACTGGAAACATTTTATGGAATGACATTTTAACAAATGATTGATAGGCATGCCTAAAATTTTACGTTTTGAAAATAGCTGTCAAGTTTGGATTTATATTACAGTTCAGTTTTTTTTTCCTTTGCGAAATAAAATGAAAGGAAAAAAGTTTAAACTATATTTTGACAGTTTTTGATTTGGTGTTTTTCCTTTTAAATTTTGTTCAATATTAAATTTTTAATAAATGTTTATATTGCAAATGTTTAAATAAATCAGAATGCTTATGTGAACATTTTCATAGAAGAATAATTTTGCAGATTATTTTTATCGACTTTAAATTTCAGCGACATGTTGCATAAATTTGTATAATTAAATTTTAACTGAAATAAAAGTGCATATAAATAAAAATACAGGAAATTTGTTCATTTTGGGATACTATGATCTTGAGTTGCAGAATAATAACTTCTTTCTTCTAAAATGTGTAAAATTGTCTCTACTCTTTAATGTTCATTTCTTTTGCACCAAAATCAAGCATTTAACATTTTGTATTTACAATTACTCACTTCTTAATTTTATTGGTTTTTAACTTTTTGTTCTATCTCTGTTGGGTATATGACATCTCTTCTCTGAAATTTATTAAATGATGGCTCAGAAGAAGCCATATTCAGAACTCATTTTAAATTTCTGACGACCATATTCGTCATTAACTATGACTGGCAGTTGAATGCAAAAAGCTGAAAAGTATCTAAGGATCGGATATAACCAGTGGCGGCTCGGGAGTGACATTCCGGTGGTGCTGCATCGATGAGTCTAGAAATGTATATAGAAAGGAATTTTTATTTATCTTATTGGCTGATTCGTTTACTTCAACAATCAATATGTTGACATTTCAATAACCAATCAGATAAAAATATTCCCGTGCTAACAGAGTATTTTTAGTCACTCACCTGCAGCACACCCAAAACGTCTCTCACGAACTGCCCTAGGTGTATCTTTTCGGCAAAATTTGACGCGATGCTTCGGCCATCTTGCGACATTGTTCGTCTCAGATTTGTAGCTGAGAATAATAAATTTCCCAATACTTAAATTCGTTGTCGTTAGATAGCAGAAGCAAATTTTTCAAAAGAAATGCACCTTGTTCCTAGACGCGTTTCAAGATTTCGCGTTCAACCGGGAGTTGAAGTAAATAGTGTAAAAATGGTGACAGTTGGCGCAAGCGCCCCCTTGCTGCTTTATAGATTCAGTAGAGTTTCGATTTAGCCCCTGAAGAAAGGATGAGCTATTATTTTAACTTGAGATAACGGTTGCAAAGATTTTACAACTTATAGTTCTTACTTACTCATGTATTATTAATTGAATAATTATTATTTAATTTTAGTCATGTTAATAATTACATGTTTCGAATGAACACTTTTTCAAAAATTAAAAATGCTAATTTTTTTTTTTTTTTTTTTTTTTCATTTTGCAAATTTACCATTATCTATGTGCTACATAGGTATTTTTAAAATTTATTTAGCAGTTTACAAGAGAAAATACCTAAGGAACATTAAAGGTTTAAATGCATTACAATAAAAAATGTTTAAGATTTTTGATGAATAACAAGAAAGATAAATTAAAAACCACGCTACAAATGTTGCCGGTAAAAATAATTAAACAAGACTCCTCTTAAAGAAATAAAAAATGCAAGAAAAGCGGTAAACTTACAACAGACGAAAATTTTACTTTCTAAGAGTTATAGGTAAATTAGAATTAACTCTAATGGCAAATCAGGCATCTTCCTACTCAATAAAGTAATTTGAAATGGGAGAGGAGGCAAGTAATATGATATTGTTAACATTAGGGAAATGATAATAAATATAATGTAAAACTAACAGCAATAATACATTAAATAACAAAAATAAAGTAAATATTATGAGTTTATTAAAATAGGAAGACCTTAAATTACGAAAATAATTCAGTATGTGTCAACATAAATATACCGTGTGCCCACTAAATCCTTTGTCACCTTATTAACTTCAGAACGGAAAGAATTTTATTCAGAAAAGTGTTGTTTAGGTATTGTAAAGTAGCCATGCGCCATTTGGAGGAAAACGATGGAGTTACTGTTGAAAAAAAAAAAAAAAAAAAAAAAAAAAAAAAAAAAATTACAAAGTTGTATAAGTAGCATCGATTTACAACAAAATGCCATCTTACTAACCTGAATGCTAAAAACAATACCGTTAAACTTGCACTTTCAACACTGTGACGTACGAAAACGATTTTAGAAAGAAGATAGAACTTCCTTCGTAATAATATATAATAATAATAATAATAATAATAATAATTTTTTTAAAATAGCGGTGTGGATGGAATGAAATTTAATGAATAATTGAAGAAAATTTAATATTTTAAGGATACGTTTAAATAATTGACTGTTGCTGCTTATACGCTTCACACATAAAAAAATTTCTAGCTTGATAAAAAGTCATGTTCAGCATATTTACAACTGTTGCATATTAACAGCATGTTAACAACCATTCTTTCCTCAAAATACGTATACACAAAAACTGTTACGCTGTAGCCTGTGTTATCTATATCTATATCTATATCTATATCATTATATAAAGCGCAAAAAATTGTTTGTTTGTGGAGGGTAATCTCTGAAACTACTGAACCGATTTAAAAACTTCTTTCACTGACCGAAAGCTACAGTATGCCATATTGTTATAGGCTATGTTTAATTTTGATAAAATAAATTTTAGTTTAAAATCTGAGCATTTTAATTAAAATCCCCATAGAAGCCGTAATAGAAATGGAAATAATGAAATATTAAAAAAATTAGCTGCTGCCAACATAAAAGAAACATTTACATATTCATTTCGTTTTTAAAATATCTTGACGTGATAAGAAAAGAAATATATTTGCACGTGCATTAAATTGAAATTCATATAAAGCTTTTTTAATTGTTAAACTTACACGTTAAATCTGACGTCATTATAGAATTAAAAGTGTTTATTTTTCAAATAATTTAATTTGATATGATATGATATAATATCTAAGCATCAATGTTTAAACCACGGAGTCTTTATTACTCCGTGGTTTAAAATGATGTGTGTAAACGAAATTGGAATTTAAAAATAAATAAATAAATAAAATAAAATAAAATAAGAAATTCTATTTTATAATATTATTTATTTTAATTTATAATTGTTGCCAAAAAGATTTACGAATTAATTTATTTTTAGACATATAATAAAATATATTTTCACGCGAACAATAATATAAAAAGTGAACTGGATTTTTTGTAAAAAAATAATAAAGATCGAGGAAAATTATTTCCCCATTTTACTCCCCATATTTGGATACAGATATGTATTAGTTATCATGTGCATCCGTTAGATTAAATTGTTTTTGTTGTAAAATTGATAAAATTGGAATTTTAAATTTCAAAACTCTAGGGGGAAAAATGGCAAATTTCCATATTCGATTGAAAACATAAACATTTCATTTCAAAGGATGATATTTACACAATAAACATCCAACTAATAAACTAATTAAAAGGGAAAGGATAAATATTCTATCATAATTTGAAGTCAAATTTGTTTTTAAATGTCTAAATAAAGTATCTGATATAATATACTAATATGTTGCAGCGGAATAGATTTGATATCCGTCATCCTTGGCAGAAAAAAAAAAATATCGCCAAATTATCTGGCGAATATAATTTAATTCCTTTCAAAAATCATGGTTATTTTAAAAACTTACATTAAGAGTGTAACGAATAATATGAAACAATATTTCGTACAACACATATTACGAAAATATACATCTGGCATGTATATTTTCGTATTACGTTTTTGATCGCCAAAGACAAAAAACGCCAAGGGTGACAGTTTTGAAATTTAAAATTAAAATTTTGTCAATTTGACAGCAAAATAACTCAATCTAACGCATGCATACAATAACTAATACATATCTATACCCAAATATGAGGATTAAAATCTAGAAATAATTCTTCTAGAATTTTAATAAAAAAAAAATATCCAATGAGCGATTAACATGGAAAATCTTTTTCTTGCATCCACGGGCGGACAGTGATGTCATACTTCGCTTGCGTATTGAGATGTTTAAATTTATTTGGCGACTATTTTTAGCAACTAACAGTTATGGCAAGTAGCTCAATATACATAGCGCATACAGCCATTACTGAAATGTAAATAGCATTTAATTATTTGAGTTACATTATGTTGACTGGAAACCTATTTAATATACCTATACTCTATAGCTATACTAATATAAAAAAAAGAAAGGTTTATATGCATATGTAGAGAACGATCGCTAGAACTAAAAAGCCGATTGCATTTTTTTTTTTTTTTTTTTTTCTTTCAATAATCAAAAGTTACACTGTCTCTCTCTAAGTGCTAGAAGCTATAATAAATTTTGGTAAAATAAATTTTTAATTAAAATTTTCAATATTTTAATTGAAAACAAAGCATAGATTTGATATCTATCGTCATTGGCGATTTTTGTATTTGGCGATCGAAAACGTAATACAAAAATCTGTATATTATCGTAGTAAATACGAGATGTATGTGTTTACTTCAATTACCCTACTACCGTAGGTAGTGGAAGTATTGTATAGGTTTTGGCAATTGGTCAGTGTGTGTGTATATGTGCACGTGTGTGTGTAATCTTCTGGCTGTCATATCGCCAAAACTAATAAAAATAGAACTACTAAACTTCACAAGTGATTTAGGTCTGGTGTACAGATAAATTTTCCAAATTTTCGTGAAAATTGAAAAATCGGAATTGGGTCATCGAAAACCGGAAATGGGACCGTAAGCCCGTATTCAAAAACAGCTCTAATGATTTTCTTCAAAGTTGCTATATAAATAATCTATTAGATGCCCTTTCGAATGATATGGTTGGTTAGATCAGGAAAATTGATAGGCGTCCTCTATAAACAGCTCAATTTCAGATCTCGCAAGTGCGTTCCTTTAAAAACGCGTGTACGGATTTTTTTCAAACTCGCCATGTTAACTTCTTATTAAATATCCTTTTGTATGTAATTATTGTTTTTAGGTCAATAATTGAGCATGCTACGTTTTGGTAAAAGTTGGTACCTCAAAAACGGCTCCAACGTATTCCTGAAAATTGTTTCATTAATCCAATTTAGATAACCTTTCTCAAGTATTACTTGCTTATTACAGGAATATTAAGAGTCATCCTGATTAGGTAGTTCAGTTTTAGATCTCGGAAATTTGTGTTTAAAAAAATAACTATCTATTTTTTTCCCTTATTTTTTAATTCGCTATGTAAACTCTGTTGTATGTGTCTTTATACGTGTATCAAGTTTCTCTTACTGGAAAACCTCAAAAAATGCATATATCCCCAAAAAATTGTATATAATATGTGTAATAGTGGGCAATGGAAATCGTGTCGTTGTTTCACACCAGATTCTGTAATAGTATATATTGTACGAATATTGTTTCATATTATCGATTTCTCCATTCATATACATTATTAAAATAACCATCAATTATGGAAAAAATTAAATATATTTGCGAGAGGAAAAATAAATAATAATTAAAGCTATTATGACGTCAATTTTATCAAAAACATTTTCATGTCATAGGTTTATTTTTCAATATTTTTTATTCATGAGTAAAGAAATGTTTCTTTTTATGAAATAAATAAATAAATAAATAAATAACATTAAGTACAAATTGCCAACATTTAACAACTAATTAAAAAAATAATTGTAAAATTATATTTTAACTTTTTAGTTAATAATATTGCCTGACTATACATATAAACTGATATATTTCTTGATTTTTTACATGTCAATCCATCTTTAACTAAAATTTGTTCATCCGTGCGAAGCCGGACGGGTCAGCTAGTCATTATATAAAGCTGAAAAAATTGTTTGTTTGTGGAGGGTAATCTCTGAAACTACTGAACCGATTTAAAAACTTCTTTCACTGAAAGAAAACTACAGTATGCCATATTGTTATAGGCTATATTTAATTTTGATAAAATAAATTTTAGTTTAAAATCTGAGCATTTTAATTAAAATCCCCATAGAAGCCGTAATAGAAATGGAAATAATGAAATATTAAAAAAATTAACTGCTGCCAACATAAAAGAAACATTTACATGTTCATTTTGTTTTTAAAATATCTTGACGTGAAAAGGAAAGAAATATATTTGCACGTGAATTAAATTGAAATTCATATAAAGTTTTTTTAATTGTTAAACTTACACGTTAAATCTGACATCATCATTATAGCATTAAAAGTGTTTATTTTTCTAATAATATAATTTGATATGATATGATATAATATAATGATCTAAGCATCAATGTTTAAACCACGGAGTCCTTATTACTCCGTGGTTTAAACTGATGTGGAATTGGAATTTAAAAATAAATAAATAAATGAAATACATGAAATAAAATAAAATAAGATTTTAGATTTTAATTTATAATTGTTGCCAAAAATATTTATGAATTAATTTATTTTTAGACATATAATAAAATATATTTTCACGCAAATAATAATATAAAAAGTGAATTAAAAAAATACCATCTGTATTTCATTATGCTTTTTTTAAAAAGAATAATACGCAAGCGAAGTGATGACGTCACTGGCCTTCAGTGGATGCAAGTAAAAGATTTCCTGTGTTAATCGCCCACTAGATTTTTTGTAAAAAATTATCATAGATCGAGGAAAATTATTTCCCGATTTTAATCCCCATATTTGGATATAGATATGTATTAGTTATCATGTGCATCCGTTAGATTAAATTATTTTTGTTGTAAAATTGATAAAATTTGAATTTTAAATTTTAAAACTATAGAAAAAAAAATGGCAAATTTCCATACTCGATTGGAAACATAAACATTTCATTTCAAAGGATGATATTTACACAATAAATATCGAACTAAAAAACTAATTAAAAGGGAAAGGATAAATATTCTATCATAATTTGAAGTCAAATTTGTTTTCAAATGTCTAAATAAAGTATCTGATATAATATACTAACATGTTGCAGCGGAATAGATTTGATATCCGTCATCCTTTGCAGAAAAAAAAAATATCGCCAAATTATCTGGCGAATATAATTTAATTCCTTTCAAAAATCATGGTTATTTTAACAACTTATATTAAGATACTAACGAATAATATGAAACAATATTTCGTACAATACATATTACGAAAATATACATCTGGTATGTATATTTTCGTATTACGTTTTTGGTCACCAAATACAAAAAACGCCAAGGGTGACAGTTTTGAAATTTAAAATTAAAATTTTGTCAATTTGACAGCAATCTAACGCATGCATAAAATAACTAATACATATCTATACCCAAATATGAGGATTAAAATCGGGAAATAATTCTTCAAGAATTTTAATTAAAAAAAAATCTGGAGTGACTCCACTCGACTTTCCGAACATTGAGTAACTAACAGTTTTGTAGATAAAATAAAGAAAGAGGTGTTGCTAAACAAACAAAAAAGAGAAAACCATAACAGAGTGTTTGAGTATTTTTCTCCATATATCACACGAGGTTTTATTTAACGCTACTGAACTTTGAGCCCTTAGATCATAAGGATAAAGAATTTTTCGTTGTGTCCCTGTAAAAATCTATAAATGCTAGATTCACCAAAATGCTTATAATTACTGCAACAGTGGTTTATAATATTCATACAAATTTTCAGCTCAATTGAATAAGGCGTTTAGATGCTACCGCTGGTCTCATAGGCCATAAAGATAAATAATTTTTCTTTGTGTCCCTGTAAAAAAACTGTAAGTGCTAGATTCACCAAAATCTATACAGTTGGTTCAAATGTGACCTATAACATGTGTACAAATTCTTTGCTGAGATTAATAAGGCGTTTAGACGCTATCACATTTTTAAAAATTTGGCAAAGAATTTTTCTTTGTGTCCCTGTAAAAAAACTATAAGTGCTAGATTCTCCAAAATCTATACAGATTGAGTATCTGTGACCTATAATATGTGTATAAAGTTTTTGCTCAATTGAATAAGGCGTTTAGATGCTATCGCACTTTTAAGATTTTCGTCCCTTGGCCATAATGATAAAGAATTTTTCTTTGTGTCCCTGTAAAGAAACTATAAGTGCTACATTCACCAAAATCTATAGGGTTCGTACTATGGTGACTTACAATATACGTACCAACTTTCAGCTTATTCGAACAAAGCGTTTAGACGCTAGCGTGTTCACTCACAGACATACACACATACATACACACATACATACACACATACATACACACACACATACATACATCATCGTAAAAATAGTGAAAACGGACTCGTTGGACCTCGAAACGTATAGAAACATCAAAATCTCGAATTCGGATTTTTGACATGATTACAATACTTTCCTCACTATAGTGTTCGGAAAGTAAAAAAAAAAAATCCAATGAGCCATTAACATGGGAAATCTTTTTCTTGCATCCACGGGCGGTCAGAGACGTCACCCTTCGCTTGCGTATTGAGAAGTTTAAATTTATTTGGCGACTATTTTTAGCAACTAACAGTTATGGCAAGTAGCTCAATATACATAGCGCATACAGCCATTACTGAAATGCAAATAGCATTTAATTATTTGAGTTAAATTATGTTGATCGGAAACCTATTTAATATATCTATGCTCTATAGCTATACTAATATATAAAGAGGAAAGGTTTATATGTATATGTAGAGAACGATCGCTAGAACTAAAAAGCCGATTGCTTTTTTTTCTTCTTTTCTTTCACTAATGAAAAGTTACACTGTCTCTCTCTAAGTGCTAGAAGCTATAATAAATTTTGATAAAATAATTTTTTAATTAAAATTTTCAATATTTTAATTGAAAACAAAGCATAGATTTGATATCTATCGTCATTGGCGATTTTTGTATTTGGCGATCGAAAACGTAATACGAAAATCTGTATATTTTCGTAGTAAATGCGAGATGTATGTTTTTACTTCAATTACCCTACTACCGTAGGTAGTGGAAGTATTGTATAGGTTTTGGCAATTGGTCAGTGTGTGTGTATGTGTGCACGTATGTGTGTAATCTTCTGGCTTTCATATCTCCAAAACTAATAAAAATAGAACTACTAAACTTCACAAGTGATTCAGGTCTGGTGTACAGATAAATTTTCCAAATTTTCATGAAAATTGAAAAACCGGAATTGGGTCATCGAAAACCAGAAATGGGACCGTAAGCCCGTATTCAAAAACAGCTCTAATGATTTTCTTCAAAGTTGCTATATAAATAATCTATTAGATGCCCTTTCGATGGATATAGTTGGTTAGTTCAGGAAAATTGATAGGCGTCCTCTATAAACAGCTCAATTTCAGACCTCGCAAGCGTTCCTTTAAAAACGCCTGTACGGATTTTTTCAAACTCGCCATTTTAACTTCCTATTAAATATCCTTTTATATGTAATTATTGTTTTTAGGTCAATTATTGAGTATGCTAAGTTTTGGTAAAAGTTGGTATCTCAAAAACGGCTCTAACGTATTCTTTAAAATTGTTTCATTAATCCAATTTAGATAACCTTTCTCAAGTATTACGTGCTTATTACAGGAATATTAATGGTCATCCTGATTCGGTAGTTCAGTTTTAGATCTCGGAAATTCGTGTTTAAAAATTAACTATCTATTTTTTTCCCTTATTTTTTAACTCGCAATGTAAACTCTGTTGCATGTGTCTTTATACGTGTATCAAGTTTCTCTTACTGGAAAATCTCAAAAAATGCAAGTAATATCTCCAAAAAATTGTATATAATATGTGTAATAGTGGGTAATGGAAGTCGTGTGGTTGTTTCACACCAGATTCCGTAATAGTATATATTGTACGAATATTGTTTCATATTATTGATTTCTCCCTTAATATACATTATTAAAATAATCATCAATTATGGAAAAAATTAAATATATTTGCGAAATGAACAAATAAATAATAATTAAAGCTATTATGACGTCAATTTTATCAAAAACATTTTCATGTCATAGGTTTATTTTTCAATATTTTTTATTCACGAGTAAAGAAATGTTTCTTTTTATGAAATAAATAAATAAATAGCATTAACTAAAAATTGCCAACATTTAACAACTAATTCAAAAAAATAATTTTAAAATTATATTTTGACTTTTCAGTTAATAATATTGTCTGACTATCCGCGATTGTAATGAAATGCCCGCCCTCAGGTGGGCTAAGGTAAATATATCATACCACTAGCTTTCACGCTGAAACAACGATAGAACAACAAGAAAGAACAATAAATAAATACACGTGGCTATTATATTTACCAACAACTGCAGTTGAGAAAGCTCCATCTATCGATCATTACAAACGCGGATAACATATAAACTGATATAGTTCTTGATTTTTTACGTGTCAATCCATCTTTAACTAAAATTTGTTCATCAGTGCGAAGCCGGACGGGTCAGCTAGTCATTATATAAAGCGCAAAAAATTGTATGTTTGTGGAGGGTAATCTCTGAAACTACAGAACCAATTTTAAAACTTCTTTCACTGACCAAAAGCTACAGTATGCCTGATTGTTATAGGCTATATTTAATTTTGATAAAACAAATTTTAGTTTAAAATCTGAGCATTTTAATTAAAATCCCCATAAAAGCCATATTAGAAATGGAAATAATGAAATATTAAAAAAATTAGCCGCTGCCAATATAAAAGAAACATTTACATGTTGATTTTGTTTTCAAAATATCTTGACATGAAAAGAAAAAAAAATATATTTGCACGTGGATTAAATTGAAGTTCATATAAAGCTTTGCAAAATGTTAAACTTACACGTTAAATCTGACGTCATTATAAATTTAAAGTATTTATTTTTCTAATAATATAATTTGATATGATATGATATAATGTAATGATCTAAGCGTTACTTCTAAACTTTTATTAAATTATTTATTTTATAATTGTTGCCCAAAAAATTTACGGCTTAATTCATTTTTCGACATAAAATATATTTTCTCGCGAATAATAATATCCGCGTTTGTAATGATCAATAGATGGCGCTTTCCCAACTGCAGTTGTTAGCAAATATAATAGCCACACGTGTATTAATTATTGTTCTTTCTTGTTGTTCTATCATTGTTTCAGCGTGAAAGCTTTCAGTGGTGTGATAATTTCACCTTAGCCCACCAGAGGGCGAGCATTTCATTACAATCGCGGATAAAAAGTGAATTAAAAAAATATCGTCTGCATTTCATTATGCATTTGTTAAAAGAAGAATTGAGAAGTTTAAATTTATTTGACGACTATTTTTAGCAACTAACAGTTATGACAAGTAGCTCAATATACATAGCGCATACAACCATTACTGCAATGCAAATAGCATTTAATTATTTGAGTTACATTATGTTGATTAGAAACCTATTTAACCTATCTATGCTCTATACTAATATATAAAGAGGAAAGGTTTATATGTATATGTAGAGAACGATCGCTAGAACTAAAAAGCCGATTTCTATTTCTTTCTTTTTTTATACTAATCAAAAGTTACACTGTCTCTAAGTGCTAAAGGCTATAATAAATTTTGGTAAAATACATTTTTAATTCAAATTTTCAATATTTTAATTGAAAACAAAGCATAGATTTGATATTGGTCGTCCTTGGCGATTTTTGTATTTCGAGATCGAAAACGTAATACGAAAATCTGTATATTTTCGTATTAAATACGAGATCTATGTTTTTACTTCAATTACCGTACTATCGTAGGTAGTGGAAGTATTGTATTCGGTCCAAAAATTTGATATAGAGTTTCACCTGATTTATATGTTTTAAGGCCTCCTGAGTCCAAAAAAGTAGTTTTTGGCAATTGGTCAGTGTGTGTGTGTGCGTGTGTACGAATGTGTGGAATTTTCCGGGTGTCATATCTCCAAAATTAATAAAGATAGAACTATAAATCTTCTCAATTGATTCAAGTCTGATGTACAGATGAATTTTCCAAATTTTGGTGAAAATTGAAAAACCGGAACTGGGTCATCGAAAACCGGAAATGGGTACCCGTACCTCATAAACAGCCCTAACGATTTTCTTCAAAGTTGCTATATAAACAATCTATTAGATGTCCTTTCGAATGATATAATTGGTTAGTTCAGGAAAATTGATAGGCGTCCTCTATAAACAGCTCAATTTCAGATCTCATAAGTGCCTTCCTTTAAAAACGGCTGTACGAATTTTTTTCAAACTCGCCATGTTAACTTCCTACTAAATATACTTTTGTGTGTAATTATTGTTTTCCGGTCAATAATTGAGATGCCAAGTTTTGGTAAAAGTTGGTATCTCAAAAACGGCTCTAACGATTTTCTTGAAAATTGTTTCATTAATTCAATTTAGATAACCTTTCTCAAGTATTACGTGCATATTACAGGAATACTAACGGTCATCCTGATTAGGAAGTTCAGTTTTAGATCTCGGTAATTCGTGTTTAAAAAAATAACTATCTATTTTTTCCCCTTATTTTTTAAGTCACTATGTAAACTTTGTTGTAGGTGTCTTTATACGTGTATCAAGTTTCTCTTACTGGAAAATCTAAAAAAAAAAAAAAAAAAAAAAAATGCATGTACTTAATATCTCCAAGAAATGTATATAATACGTTTAATAGTGGGTAATGGAAGTCGTGTGGTTGTTTCACACCAGATTTTGTAATAGTATATATTATACGAATATTGTTTCATATTATTGATTTTTCCCTTAATATACATTATTAAAAGCCATCAGTTATGGAAAAAAGTAAATATATTTGCGAGATAACTTGGCAATCATTTTTACTTTCCGAACACTATAGTGAGGAAAGTATTGTAATCATGTCAAAAATCCGAATTCGAGATTTTGATGTTTCTATACGTTTTGAGGTCCCCTGAGTCCGTTTTCACTATTTTTACGATGATGTATGTATGTGTGTGTGTATGTGTGTATGTGTGTATGTGTGTATGTCTGTGAACACGCTAGCGTCTAAAGGCTTTGTTCGATTAACCTGAAAGTTGGTACGTATATTGTAAGTCACCATAGTACGAACCCTATAGATTTTGGTGAATCTAGCACTTATAGTTTTTTTACAGGGACACAAAGAAAAATTCTTTATCATTATGGCCTATGGGACCAAAATCTTAAAAGTGCGATAGCATCTAAACGCCTTATTCAATTGAGCAAAAATTTTATACCCATATTATAGGTCACAGATACTCAATCTGTATAGATTTTGGAGAATCTAGCACTTATAGTTTTTTTACAGGGACACAAAGAAAAATTCTTTATCATTAAGGCCAATGGGGCCAAATTTTTAAAAGTGTGATAGCGTCTAAACGCCTTATTAATCTGAGCAAAAAAATTGTACACATGTTATAGGTCGCATTTGCACCAACTGTATAGATTTTGGTGAATCTAGCACTACAGTTTTTTTACAGGGACACAAAGAAAAATTCTTTATCATTATGGCCTATGAGACCAAATTTTTAAAAGTGCGATAGCATCTAAACGCCTTATTCAATTGAGCTGAAAATTTGTATGAATATTATAAATCACTGTTGCACTAACTATAAGCATCTATAGATTTTTACAGGGACAAAACGAAAAATTCTTTATCATTATGATCTAAGGGCTCAAAGTTCAGTAGCGTTAAATAAAACCTCGTGTGATATATGGAGAAAAAAACACTCTATTATGGTTTTCTCTCTTTTGTTTGTTTAGCAATTCCTCTTTCTTTATTTTATCTACAAAACTGTTAGTTACTCAATGTTCGGAAAGTCGAGTGGAGTCACTCCAGATTTTTTTTTCCGGCAAGGGTGTTGATATAAAATCTTTTCCGAAAGCAAGTAGCGCAATATACAGCCGCTAGAGAATTGCAAATGATATTTGATTATGCAAGTTTCATTATGTTGATTGGAATCACGGTTCATTTAAAATAAATTAAATGTGCATTCGCGTTACAAATCTACTTTTGTATACTGCTTCTTTCGAGATATTTAAAATTTGGCACCGCAATAGCTAGGACGTTTCACTCGAAGGACTTAACGTATTTGCGATAACCTTTTTAATTCACCGCCAAAATCACAAAAAATATTAACGATCACTAATGGAGAGCCATTACTAAAACAATAACCAGATTACTTTGCGGACGTTAAATTTAAGAAAATTTAAAACACATAAGCTCTGTTTAATAGAAATTAATATTATAAAAACAAATAAATAATAATTACAGCAATTATGACGTCAACTTTATCAAACACATATTCATGTTATAGGTTTATTTTTCAATATTTTTTATTCATGAGTAAAGACATGCTTCTTTTTATGAAATAAATAAATAAATAACATAAATAAAAATTACCAACATTTAACAACTGATTGAAACAAATAATTGTAAAATTATATTTTGACTTTTCAGTTGATAATATTGCCTGACTATAACATATAAACTGATATTTTTTTGATTTTTTGCATATCATTTCATCGTTAACTAAAATTTGTTCACCCGTGCGAAGTAGGACGGGTCAGCTAGTCATTATATAAAGCGCAAAAAATTGTATGTTTGTGGAGGGTAATCTCTGAAACTACTGAACCAATTAAAAAAATTCTTTCACTGATCAAAAGCTACACTATCCCTGATTGTTATAGGCTATATTAAATTTTGATAAAATAAATTTTAGTTTAAAATCTGAGCATTTTAATTAAAATCCCCATAAAAGCCATAATAGAAATGGAAATAATGAAATATTAAAAATATTAGCTGTTGCCAACATAAAAGAAACATTTACATTTTGTTTTTAAAGTATCTTGACATGAAAAGAAAAGAAATATATTTGCACGCGAATTAAATTGAAATTCATCTAAAGCTTTGCAAAATGTTAAACTTACACGTTAAATCTGACGTCATTATAAATTTAAAGTATTTATTTTTCTAATAATATAATTTGATATGATATGATATAATGTAATGATCTAAGCGTTACTTCTAAACTTTTATTAAATTATTTATTTTATAATTGTTGCCCAAAAAATTTACGGGTTAGTTCATTTTTCGACATATAATAAAATATATTTTCTCGCGAATAATAATATAAAAAGTTAATTAAAAAAATATCGTCTGCATTTCATTATGCATTTGTTAAAAGAATAATTGAGAAGCTTAAATTTATTTGACGACTATTTTTAGCAACTAACAGTTATGACAAATAGCTCAATATACATAGCGCATACAACCATTACTGCAATGCAAATAGCATTTAATTATTTGAGTTACATTATGTTGATTAGAAACCTATTTAACCTATCTATGCTCTATACTAATATATAAAGAGGAAGAGGAAAGGTTTATATGTATATGTAGAGAACGATCGCTAGAACTAAAAAGCAGATTTCTATTTCTTTCTTTTTTTATACTAATCAAAAGTTACACTGTCTCTAAATGCTAAAGGCTATAATAAATTTTGGTAAAATACATTTTTAATTCAAATTTTCAATATTTTAATTGAAAACAAAGCATAGATTTGATATTGGTCGTCCTTGGCGATTTTTGTATTTCGAGATCGAAAACGTAATACGAAAATCTGTATATTTTCGTATTAAATACGAGATCTATGTTTTTACTTCAATTACCGTACTATCGTAGGTAGTGGAAGTATTGTATTCGGTCCAAAAATTTGATATAGAGTTTCACCTGATTTATATGTTTTAAGGCCTCCTGAGTCCAAAAAAGTAGTTTTTGGCAATTGGTCAGTGTGTGTGTGTGCGTGTGTACGAATGTGTGGAATTTTCCGGGTGTCATATCTCCAAAATTAATAAAGATAGAACTATAAATCTTCTCAATTGATTCAAGTCTGATGTACAGATGAATTTTCCAAATTTTGGTGAAAATTGAAAAACCGGAACTGGGTCATCGAAAACCGGAAATGGGTACCCGTACCTCATAAACAGCCCTAACGATTTTCTTCAAAGTTGCTATATAAACAATCTATTAGATGTCCTTTCGAATGATATAATTGGTTAGTTCAGGAAAATTGATAGGCGTCCTCTATAAACAGCTCAATTTCAGATCTCATAAGTGCCTTCCTTTAAAAACGGCTGTACGAATTTTTTTCAAACTCGCCATGTTAACTTCCTACTAAATATACTTTTGTGTGTAATTATTGTTTTCCGGTCAATAATTGAGATGCCAAGTTTTGGTAAAAGTTGGTATCTCAAAAACGGCTCTAACGATTTTCTTGAAAATTGTTTCATTAATTCAATTTAGATAACCTTTCTCAAGTATTACGTGCATATTACAGGAATACTAACGGTCATCCTGATTAGGAAGTTCAGTTTTAGATCTCGGTAATTCGTGTTTAAAAAAATAACTATCTATTTTTTCCCCTTATTTTTTAAGTCACTATGTAAACTTTGTTGTAGGTGTCTTTATACGTGTATCAAGTTTCTCTTACTGGAAAATCTAAAAAAAAAAAAAAAAAAAATGCATGTACTTAATATCTCCAAGAAATGTATATAATACGTTTAATAGTGGGTAATGGAAGTCGTGTGGTTGTTTCACACCAGATTTTGTAATAGTATATATTATACGAATATTGTTTCATATTATTGATTTTTCCCTTAATATACATTATTAAAAGCCATCAGTTATGGAAAAAAGTAAATATATTTGCGAGATAACTTGGCAATCATTTTTACTTTCCGAACACTATAGTGAGGAAAGTATTGTAATCATGTCAAAAATCCGAATTCGAGATTTTGATGTTTCTATACGTTTTGAGGTCCCCTGAGTCCGTTTTCACTATTTTTACGATGATGTATGTATGTGTGTGTGTATGTGTGTATGTGTGTATGTGTGTATGTCTGTGAACACGCTAGCGTCTAAAGGCTTTGTTCGATTAACCTGAAAGTTGGTACGTATATTGTAAGTCACCATAGTACGAACCCTATAGATTTTGGTGAATCTAGCACTTATAGTTTTTTTACAGGGACACAAAGAAAAATTCTTTATCATTATGGCCTATGGGACCAAAATCTTAAAAGTGCGATAGCATCTAAACGCCTTATTCAATTGAGCAAAAATTTTATACCCATATTATAGGTCACAGATACTCAATCTGTATAGATTTTGGAGAATCTAGCACTTATAGTTTTTTTACAGGGACACAAAGAAAAATTCTTTATCATTAAGGCCAATGGGGCCAAATTTTTAAAAGTGTGATAGCGTCTAAACGCCTTATTAATCTGAGCAAAAAAATTGTACACATGTTATAGGTCGCATTTGCACCAACTGTATAGATTTTGGTGAATCTAGCACTACAGTTTTTTTACAGGGACACAAAGAAAAATTCTTTATCATTATGGCCTATGAGACCAAATTTTTAAAAGTGCGATAGCATCTAAACGCCTTATTCAATTGAGCTGAAAATTTGTATGAATATTATAAATCACTGTTGCACTAACTATAAGCATCTATAGATTTTTACAGGGACAAAACGAAAAATTCTTTATCATTATGATCTAAGGGCTCAAAGTTCAGTAGCGTTAAATAAAACCTCGTGTGATATATGGAGAAAAAAACACTCTATTATGGTTTTCTCTCTTTTGTTTGTTTAGCAATTCCTCTTTCTTTATTTTATCTACAAAACTGTTAGTTACTCAATGTTCGGAAAGTCGAGTGGAGTCACTCCAGATTTTTTTTTCCGGCAAGGGTGTTGATATAAAATCTTTTCCGAAAGCAAGTAGCGCAATATACAGCCGCTAGAGAATTGCAAATGATATTTGATTATGCAAGTTTCATTATGTTGATTGGAATCACGGTTCATTTAAAATAAATTAAATGTGCATTCGCGTTACAAATCTACTTTTGTATACTGCTTCTTTCGAGATATTTAAAATTTGGCACCGCAATAGCTAGGACGTTTCACTCGAAGGACTTAACGTATTTGCGATAACCTTTTTAATTCACCGCCAAAATCACAAAAAATATTAACGATCACTAATGGAGAGCCATTACTAAAACAATAACCAGATTACTTTGCGGACGTTAAATTTAAGAAAATTTAAAACACATAAGCTCTGTTTAATAGAAATTAATATTATAAAAACAAATAAATAATAATTACAGCAATTATGACGTCAACTTTATCAAACACATATTCATGTTATAGGTTTATTTTTCAATATTTTTTATTCATGAGTAAAGACATGCTTCTTTTTATGAAATAAATAAATAAATAACATAAATAAAAATTACCAACATTTAACAACTGATTGAAACAAATAATTGTAAAATTATATTTTGACTTTTCAGTTGATAATATTGCCTGACTATAACATATAAACTGATATTTTTTTGATTTTTTGCATATCATTTCATCGTTAACTAAAATTTGTTCACCCGTGCGAAGTAGGACGGGTCAGCTAGTCATTATATAAAGCGCAAAAAATTGTATGTTTGTGGAGGGTAATCTCTGAAACTACTGAACCAATTAAAAAAATTCTTTCACTGATCAAAAGCTACACTATCCCTGATTGTTATAGGCTATATTAAATTTTGATAAAATAAATTTTAGTTTAAAATCTGAGCATTTTAATTAAAATCCCCATAAAAGCCATAATAGAAATGGAAATAATGAAATATTAAAAATATTAGCTGTTGCCAACATAAAAGAAACATTTACATTTTGTTTTTAAAGTATCTTGACATGAAAAGAAAAGAAATATATTTGCACGCGAATTAAATTGAAATTCATCTAAAGCTTTGCAAAATGTTAAACTTACACGTTAAATCTGACGTCATTATAAATTTAAAGTATTTATTTTTCTAATAATATAATTTGATATGATATGATATAATGTAATGATCTAAGCGTTACTTCTAAACTTTTATTAAATTATTTATTTTATAATTGTTGCCCAAAAAATTTACGGGTTAGTTCATTTTTCGACATATAATAAAATATATTTTCTCGCGAATAATAATATAAAAAGTTAATTAAAAAAATATCGTCTGCATTTCATTATGCATTTGTTAAAAGAATAATTGAGAAGCTTAAATTTATTTGACGACTATTTTTAGCAACTAACAGTTATGACAAATAGCTCAATATACATAGCGCATACAACCATTACTGCAATGCAAATAGCATTTAATTATTTGAGTTACATTATGTTGATTAGAAACCTATTTAACCTATCTATGCTCTATACTAATATATAAAGAGGAAGAGGAAAGGTTTATATGTATATGTAGAGAACGATCGCTAGAACTAAAAAGCAGATTTCTATTTCTTTCTTTTTTTATACTAATCAAAAGTTACACTGTCTCTCAGTGCTAGAGGTTTTGTAATGATCGATAGATGGCGCTCTCTGAACTGCAGTTGTTAGTAAATATAACAGCCACGTGTATTTATTATTCTTCTTTCTCCGCCATTTCATCATGGAAAATCAAATGCATAATATGATGATATGCAGTGGTGTGATAATTTCACCTTAGCCCACCAGAGGGCGAGCATTTCATTACAATCGCGGATAATAAATTTTGGTAAAATACATTTTTAATTCAAATTTTCAATATTTTAATTGAAAACAAAGCATAGATTTGATATCGGTCGTCCTTGGCGATTTTTTTTATTCGAGATCGAAAACGTAATACGAAAATATACAGATTTTCGTATTAAATACGAGATCTATGTTTTTACTTCAATTACCGTACTACCGTAGGTAGTGGAAGTATTGTATTCGGTCCAAAAATTTGATATAGAGTTTCACCTGATTTATATGTTTTAAGGCCTCCTGAGTCCAAAAAAGTAGTTTTTGGCAATTGGCCAGTGTGTGTGTGTGTGTGTGTGTGTGTGTGTGTTTGAAATTTTCCGGGTGTCATATCTCCAAAATTAATAAAGATAGAATACAAATCTTCACAATTGATTCAGGTCTGATGTACAGATGAATTTTCCAAATTTTGGTGAAAATTGAAAAACCGGAACTGGGTCATCGAAAACCGGAAATGGGAGCGTAAGCCCGCACCTCATAAACAGCCCTAACGATTTTCTTCAAAGTTGCTATATAAACAATCTATTAGATGTCCTTTCGAATGATATAATTGGTTAGTTCAGGAAAATTGATAGGCGTCCTCTATAAACAGCTCAATTTCAGATCTCATAAGTGCCTTCCTTTAAAAACGGCTGTATGAATTTTTTTCAAACTCGCCATGTTAACTTAATACTAAATATCCCTTTGTATGTAATTATTGTTTTCCGGTCAATAATTGAGTATGCCAAGTTTTGGTAAAAGTTGGTATCTCAAAAACGGCTCTAACGATTTTCTTGAAAATTGTTTCATTAATTCAATTTAGATAACCTTTCTCAAGTATTACGTGCATATTACAGGAATACTAACGGTCATCCTGATTAGGAAGTTCAGTTTTAGATCTCGGTAATTCGTGTTTAAAAAAATAACTATCTATTTTTTCCCCTTATTTTTTAACTCACTATGTAAACTTTGTTGTAGGTGTATTTATACGTGTATCAGGTTTCTCTTACTGGAAAATCTAAAAAAAAAATGCATGTACTTAATATCTCCAAGAAATGTATATAATACGTTTAATAGTGGGTAATGGAAGTCGTATGGTTGTTTCACACCAGATTTTGTAATAGTATATATTATACGAATATTGTTTTATATTATTGATTTTTCCCTTAATATACATTATTAAAAACCATCAGTTATGGGAAAAATTAAATATATTTGCGAGATAACTTGGCAATCATTTTTTTTTTTTTTTTTTTTTTTTTTTCCGCCAAGGATGGTTGCTATAAAATCTTTTCCGAAAGCAAGTAGCGCAATATACAGCCGCTAGGAAATTGCAAATGACATTTGATTATGCAAGTTTCATTATGTTGATTGGAAACACGGTTCATTTAAAATAAATTAAATGTGCATTCGCGTTAGAAATCTACTTTTGTATAGGGCTTCTTTGGCGATATTTAAAATTTGGCAACGCAATAGCTAGGCCGTTTCACTCGAAGGACTTTACGTAATTGCGATAACCTTTTTAATTCACCGCCAAAATCACAATAAATATTAACGATCACTAATGGAGAACAATTACTAAAACAATAACCAGATTACTTTGCGGACGTTAAATTTAAGAAAATTAAAAACACATAAGCTCTGTGTTTAATAGAAATTAATATTATAAGAACAAATATATAATAATTAAAGCAATTATGACGTCAACTTTATCAAACACATATTCATGTTATAGGTTTATTTTTCAATATTTTTTATTCATGAGTAAAGACATGCTTCTTTTTATGAAATAAATAAATAAATAACATAAAGTAAAAATTACCAACATTTAACAACTGATTGAAAAAAATAACTGTAAAATTATATTTTGACATTTCAGTTGATAATATTGCCTGACTATAACATATAAACTGATATTTTTTTAATTTTTTGCATATCAATTCATCGTTAACTAACATTTGTTCATCCGTGCGAAGTAGGACGGGTCAGCTAGTTCTATATAACAGCACCATCTAACGGTTAATGCCCAAAAAATAATAACCATAGCATTTCAGAATAAAAATTTTACATATGCAAATGTGTGCAATTTTAACCAATAAATACTGGGATATAGCCATATTGGAAATCGCAGATGGTAAGTAATGGCAGGTAACCTATCCGTCCATAAATACATAAATTAATTAAATATTTTTTTGCACAAGGACCATCCCACACATCAAGTTTGATCCCCTTATATATTGTAGAAGCTGAGATATAGCTATCCTGTAAACTCAAAAAATTATAATATATCAGTGTTACCTTGAGTCTGATATTTAGTGAAGTTGAACGAACATAAGTTTTCCTAATGCCCCCTTTACATATTAAGTTTCATGCAAATATACGATAGAATTTGAAATACAGTATTCCCCCCGTAATTGGAAGAAATGCAGCATAGCATTGCTAGCTAATCTGTGATAATAGCCAAAAATTCATAGAAAGGAATTATTGTCATGTTGTAACTTTATATAAATTTTTATGAAATTCTATGGATCAGTAATTAATCTAAAGCTGACACAAAGGTTTCGCCACACACTGAGAAGATAGACATTATTACAAATATATTAAAATCATGTTTAAGACCCTTTTCAAATTAAAAACCCGTCAAAATACTGAAAATGGAAATATCCAACACATTCTGCTATTAAATATAGAAGAAAGTAAAAATATGGAAAGAAATAGAAACTGTATAAAGAAATTTAATTAGACATATTGATGAAAAGCCAAATAATAATAATAATAACAAAGAAAGAAAAAGGTTAATCTAAATGTCGTATTTGTCTCTTTATTTCTGTATAGGCTTTCTTTTAAAATTAAGTTGTGAAAAAAATACTAAAAGTAGTTGATGACACCTAAAAATTATTGAACGGAAAAAAAAAAAAAAAAAAAAAAAAAGGCCGTAAGTAGAGCAGAAAAAATCCAATGTATGTAATACAAGCATAATTCATCTGAATGGAGCACGTTTTCCCCATTTTCATTTCTATTTATTCATGATCGTTAAAAAACAATTTAACGCTATTTATTTTATTTTTCTAATACTAATGATGAAAAACTTCCATTAATATTGCTTCAGAGTAGTTTTTTAAATACATATAAGTATAGGTTTTATTATATTTATTTATTTGTTATCCTCAATTTAACTGTTAAAATAAAATAAAAAGGAAAGAATTAAATGTATTATGGTAGTGTACATTTATTCGATTATCAATTAGAATAAAAAGAAAAAAATATGTATATTTGCTCATAAATTTAGCAAGATTTTTTAAAAAAAAGTGTAGATTTCTATTTACGATTGGCCCAGTTAGTAAATTATTCTCACAATTTAAGGAGGTACAGATCTAGATTCTCCTAGTATTCGTAAGCAATAATTGCCTAAACGTCAGTGGAAGCCCCCTTCTTGAGCCTCAAAACGGTTTTTGGCTCTGTCTGTGTGTCTGTCTGCCTGTCGCGCGATAGCGGCCGCAAGAATCACGCTATTAACTTGTAATTTGGTACACATGTTCATGTGCCCCACGAAATCAGCTGTACAGTTTTGGGTGTGTAATCCATTTGTAGTTCATGTACAGGGACACGCCAAAGTTTTTCTTATCATTACGGCCTATGGGAAGAATTTGTATGTACCGCGATAGCGGCCACAAAACTAACGCTATTGACTTGTAATTTGGTACACATATTCATGAGCCCAACGGAATTAGCTGTATAGATTTAGGTGTGTATTCCATTTGTAGTTCGTGTACAGGGTCACGCCAAAGTTTTTCTATCTATACGACCTATGGGAAGAATCTGTATGTACCGCGATAGCCACCGCAAAAAATCAAGCTATTGACTTCCAATGTTTACCGAAACGTCAGAGGAGACCCTCTGTTGAGACTCAAAAGGATTTTGAGTTCCATCTGTCCGTCTGTCTGTATGTCTGTCTGTCGCAAAAATCACGCTATTGACTTGAAATTTGGTACACATGTTCATGATCCCCACGAAATCAGCTGTATAGTTTTGGGTGTGCATTCCATTTGTAGTTCGTGTACAAGGACACGCCAAATTTTTTTTTTATCATTACGGCCTATGGGAAGAATGTGTATGTCGCGCGATAGCGGCCGCAAAAATCACGCTATTGACTTGCAATTTGGTATACATATTCATGAGCCCAACGGAATTAGCTATATAGTTTTTGGGGGTTATTACATTTGCACTTCGTGTACAGGGACACGCCAAAGTGTTTCTTATCATTACGGTCTATGGGATGAATTTGTATGTATCGCAATAGCGACCGCAAAAATCCTTCGATTTACTTGCAAATTAGCGCACACGTTCCAGCTTTGCATATAAGTAGCAGTATAATTTTTATTGCTATATTAATTATAAACTGTGTACAAGAACACGTCAAAATTCTTAACATTACGGCGTATGAGTTAAATTTCCTCTAAACCCATTTTAATATCATTACTTTGCAATCAAGAAAATGAAACTAGCGTACGTGAGTAAGATGCTTAAATATGTGCTCTTAAGCTTTCTAACTAATCTACAGGACATTACAAAAGTGTTCTGACAATGTCACGTAGTCATCCAAATGATGTTAAATTTGTAACAATTATTAATTTTAAAAGCAAAATAAGCTGAATAGTTTTTACTGGTGTATACAATGTTTATGGTTGGTTTACACAGACACACAAAAGAATTTCGCAACATTAGAGCCTTTGGACAAATTTTTATTTAAGTGCGTACTTTAATGCGTTTATGCTGAATTGAACTTAATAAAATTAGCATACATTATAAAGATGCTTAAAATCATGTTTACTCTTAAAAAAGGGTATGTATAGACTAAATAATTTATGGGACCACACAAAATAATTCCGAGTATATACTGTAATCATCCAAATGATGTCAAATTAGTTTGAAAAATTAATGAGTTATAATTAATTAGGTTTATTCTTATTATTGGCGTTTATAGTAACTGTGACTACTTTTCCGGGATACATAAAAGAATTTCGTACTATTACGGTCTATAGTTAGTATTTCTTAAAAGTGTATTTTAACATGGTTACATCCCATCAAATATAATAAAATTTTATTAAAATTTTAAAAGCATGTTTTCCTATTGAATATTGTTGGCACAGAATTGGTAATTAGTTTAAAGGTTACCCAAAATATTTCCGATATGCTATGTAAATTTTTTTGTATGAAATTTGGTATTTATGAATTTCAGGGAAATAATACAAGACCGTCGTTTATTAAGAATACATATTGTTGCGTACTTGGGGGTTCGTAAATTGTCCGAGAATGAAAGGCGAAACTTGCAAAAATTAAGTGATTTATTCACAGAAAGTTCCAGAAAAATACAGGTCTATAAACCAAGTATCAGCTTCAATTCAACCAGTAAACACAGCTTAAACAACAGCCGTTAACAGCAAAACAGCAGTACAAACTGTTTAGCAATGACACGTAATCATTCAAAGAAGCTGAAAGCAAAGCAAGGATTTGACGAAACTGACACAGATCTTAGACTGACCGCCTTGGGAAAAAAATGCTCCTTTTATACTTTTCTATCGAACCCAGACTGTTCTGGAAAATTCTTGTATCTCCTCCGCCAATGAGATTATATATTCCATCACTAATAAATATTTTCTCGCCAAGGTTGCCAAAAACTCACCAAGGAGGGAAACAGTCGCCAAATTTGGCAACAAATCCATTTCTTCCTTTATTGGAGCTTTTAAATGCGTTTTTAAGAGAAAATTAGGCTATTTTAACACTAAAACGACTAGAAATGCACAAAATTAACATTTTATCAACTTACTAAGCTTCCTTGAAAGAATTTACACAAAAATAAATACAATTATTTACAAGTCCGTAACGCTTTATATGATAGACAGATAAGTATACAAAGAGTGATACAGCGGAGGGGGGGGGGGTACCTCAGGAATGTATCTGATTATGGTAACAAGTCAATCGAATCAATATATACTATTATATAATAAGGAATAAATAAAAATGACCTATTGAATAATATTTGATGCAAATAGGACGTTGAGGACGTCTGATCTTCAGATCCACTAGTTTAAATACGACGGATATCAGGGGCCCAAAGAAAAATTCAGTAAAAGAACAATCATTTTTCGTCGCTTTGAATCGTTAAAGTAGTAACGGAATCCTCAAATATAGCGTTTAAATAGATTTTTATACATTTTTCTTATGCGTTTCTGTAAGTATTATTTATGCAAATTAAAATGCTATACATTTATTTTTTAATATAAAAAATTCTTTGTATTTAATTAATTATTTATTTATTGTAAAATAGAAGATGACAGTTTGACAATGATACGTAGCGAATAATAGACTGTAAATAAAATACAAATATGCCTCTCACGAAATATGACCATTTGTGTAAAATGTGTTACAACTGCGCGTGTGTTAAATATAGAATACTTTTTTCTGCAATTGTATTGTCAAATGAATAGGTCAAATGTTAATAACAGATTTGCCAAATATAAATACTTTGAAAGTTATAGACAATGTAGTACTCTTGTTAACAGTTATTGTTTAGAACTGATTTTAAGTAAACGCATTTGGCCAAAGTATTTTTTTTTATATTAATTCAATTAATAAATACACTAAATTGTATTTAGGACTGATACTTTAAATATATATAGATACTTACAAATGGAGAGAAATGCGGCATATATTATATTATAATAATCAGGTTTTTCATGCAAAGTATTACACTTAGTGACATTGCTTAGAAAAAAAAAAAAAAAAAAAAAAAAAAAAAACATTGGTTTAATAATGACTTTAGACTAGGAAGAAAATTAAATGATTCTTTTAAATAAGTAATTAAGTGTATAAAATTAAACATCAATATGAAGAAAAATCATGCAATTTGTATAGATTATCAATGCTTTCTAACTGCACATACTGATTGCATCGTTTGATTTTCAATGTATTTTTATCTCCATGGTGTCACCTTCAAATAAATAATGTTTTAATGGGAAGAAAGAAAACTTTCAGAAGTTATCTTTATATTTTTTCTATATTTTAAAGACAAACCTTACAATAAATAAATATTGTGCAGCCCTGTCTGTTGTTTAAAACAGCAACGGCACAAAGTTTTTTTTTCTTTGTTTATTTGAACTGTGGAGCCGGTATGTTTCCTAAATTTGTATATGCATCGTATACAGTGCTAACGTATACCCACTTTATAGTGTATTAAGGTGCTGTACTATTATTTATAACACATAATATGTCTGAACAACTTTGCGACGCAATTTAAATTAAACAATTATTCGAACCACATTTTATTCTATTAGTAAAAAGATTTTATGTAAATTTATAATGTAGTATTAGCTTCGTTATGTTGTTTACAGTATAAACATATTAAAATGTGCAATGTTAGTTTTCGCTGTAAAATTACCGCTCATAGATCACAATGAAAAACAAAAATATTTTGTGAGTCTTTATACCTAACCTGGTTCTGTTATTTCTATCATTTTCAATATACAAAATGTAATAGTGAATTCGAATAACATATATCACTTTCTAGGAATTCATAATTTAGGAGCGGAAATTATAGAACGGAGACACGTCGAGTAAGAGAGATAGATATATAAATTGAAGACATAAGCACTTTGAAATGCAGTTAGAAAGTACACTACCCTTCCATAAATGACCAGACACCTTCGAATTTAGATGTTTTTTCAAACATCTAGAAAAGCTAATATCTAGAAAAACTCCTGACGAATTATTTTAAAACTTTGCGCGTGTAAATAAGAAGTTACACTTCACATATTTCAGTAAATGTTTTGGCCCGAAAGCAAAAAAAAAAAAAAAAAAAAAAAAAAGGATTATTAAAAATAAATAAATAATAAAAGGGTTGTTTGGAATCACATTGCAATTTTAATTTATTTATTTATATGTTAATGGCGCGGCGCTCGAGACTAAGCATTAGCCAGAGGGTCACCGTTCGTCGAATTGATGACCATTTGTGAAGGTGCACTCAATGACCTTGTAAAAAATAATGCTTGCAATGCTTTCTAGCTGTACTATGTAATTGCGAGGATTCGTCAAATAAAATAAACATGATAAACTTTTCAAGCAGTGCAACAGTTCTTAACCAATATCACATTAAACGTGAAAACTCGCACTTATATTTTCAAAGAGTAATCTCAAAACTGTATGTTTGCTTGTAAATTCATTTGTGCTATTGTTATGAATAAATTCATAACTTCTTGCATATTTTAATGGTATCTAAAGGAAATTCTTCAATTGTTAAAAATTCAGAACATCTCCTTATTATTTTAATCAATCTGTAAAATGTATTTGTCAAAATGCCTTAATGGAAAAATAGCAAAGTAATTTACATTCCCAAGAAAAAATGACCATAACGGTCACGTCTAATTTTATTACAGATAAGAATTTAGACAATGTTAGAGATGTTAAAAATTAGTGGAACTTAATTTTTCCTTTGTCATGAAAACCATCTGGTCTTAGCCTGCCAAACTGTATCTATTTCCTTTAAGGGCCCTTCAGACACTGGCAACATACAGAGCTTCAAAACTCATAAATTATCTATTGCCCGAAAGTGACCCGTGAAATTTTGCACTCATTTACAATGAAGGACATTACTTTTTATTGCTCTTTTACAAAAGAGACCATTTCCCATGCAATTATCGCACTAGGGGGGTTGTGAGCGAGCGCTCGAGCGAGCTTCGATTCTCAAAAACCACATCAAATAAATATCAAAAGAAACCGAAGTTGAAGCTTTCCAGTTGCCAGTGTGTGAAGGCTCCTTTATCGTCTGCTGACGGGTCATTAGGAAGAAAAAGAAGAAATCGATCTTCCCGTCCCGCACATATGGTGAAACAGTCAGCTGTTGTCAAGGTAAAAAATAAATGGTTTCTGAGTCCTGTGTCATCAGTTGCAGATGCGTTTCAGGTTTTACGAGACGGTTTTGTGAATCATTGGGGCCGAGTTTTAACTGCGATAGAGAACATTAAGGCTTGCATGTTTTCCAGGTGTTTAAATCAGTAATAATTAGAGTTTTAGCCCACCAAAGTCTTACCGTGGCATCTGGGGGGGGGGGGCTAGTATATTTTAATTAGGGCAGTTATTAGCTTAAAGTTTTGGTTATATTCCCCTTGGTCGTATGGGATTGTAGTTTTTATCGCTAGTGAGTTGGCAACGCTTTTCATTGGATCTCGGATATGGCGTCAGTAGCTGGGTGTGTACAAAAGTTGCGAAGGGTGTTGTTGATTGGTGCGGCGATTTTGTTTGGCGTGTCAGGTTGTGACTGTGAATTGGTGTTATTAAATAGAGCAGAGGGGCTTCGGCCCTCTCTGTCTGGCATTCCGTGAAAGTCTTTTCATCCAACGATGACTTCTTTAGATGGCTCTCTGACATATTCATTCCTTCTTCTTGACACACACACTGACTGCCCTGAGTTTTTTTTTTTTTTTTTTTTTGGACGCAAGACGGACACTGATGTCAGCCGTTTTCGTGAATAGAGTCCCGGGAAAGGAGTCAGCCGCTGGTATGCTGATATGTCGCTGTAAGGAAAATAAAGTGCAACCTGTCTCAGCCGTCTTTGTCTGGAGGTGGCTTTTGAAATTGTTATCTTATGGGGTATCGTCTAGTTTACTCGATAAAAGATTGTCTTCATAGACACTGGAAAGATGCGTTTCGTCAAAGGGGAATTTCCTATGGAAAGCTGCGTCTCCAAAACTAGTCATTTACATCTCTCACTGGTCCTGTGGTCTTGCAGAATCGTCGTTTAACTCAATACGTGCCCATGAAGGATCGGACGAGGAAACATATTGTGACAGCTGTCAGCAGGCGGTGAACAAGATCTCCTGGTGGTGATTCTTATAAATTTTAAAATGGGATCATCGTTTCAACTAATATGTATGCATATGTTTTTCCTTTTCTTTATTAAGAAGCAAAACTGCCTCAGGTAGTTTGAAAACTTTTAAGAAATTTGCTATGCTTGTATTAATTTAAAGAAGAGTGTTTTAATGTTTAATGAAAAGAGAAAAAAAATAGGTTTGTTACTTTAGAATCAGTGAATAACTTATATTTAAGTAAATTTTTTAGTTTGAAAATGTTAATTCAGAATTTTTTCTAGTTGTTCAAAAGATGTGTATGAACAGTAAAAATGAATGATTTTGTTCGGTTTTAATGAAAGATATTTGGCAGAAAACTTTTGTTGTCTGTAATGAGTAAATATCAGACAATTAAATAAATCTCTAATTTAAAACATAATTTGTATGTATATGTTTTCCTTTAAATCTGTTCCTTTTACGAGATAAATTTCTGAGTTATTTAATTATGAATAAATATAGTTTGGCACAATTTTGGGTGGTTAAAAGAAAAAAGTTTTCCTGCGAATTTGGGGTTATTATTATTATTATTATTATTAAGATTGTTTGTACCATCAGAGTGTAGTAGTCAAAATTTAAAGACAATTAATTTCTTATTTGTTTACCTTTATGGTAGATATTTAATTTATTTTCTTTTTGTGTGGTGAATATACCTCATGTAGAATCTGGAATATCTCTTATAATATTTAAAAAAATTCTGCTTAATTATTTTAATGAAATTTTAATTTATTTGAAAATTAAAATTGAAATTTTAATGGGAGGAAGTTAAATGCATTGTTCTGTTAAAAAAAAAAAAAAAAAAAAAAAAAAAATCCAGATTGTACATAACAAGTGTATTTGATTTTTTCTTGCTGACTCTTACAATTAAATTTTAAATTAGATTAAGTTTTAAACTTGCAAGTAATTTCATCTATGGTAAAATAATCTGTATGCCTTTCACAAGATCTGAATAATTGTAAACATTGCAATTTATATTAGGTGATTTTGTGAAGATATATAGGTTATTAAGAGTAAGATGATTTTACTTAATAATTATTTTTGCTAGTAGTAGTAATGTTTTGAGGTGTAAATTTTAGGAGTTAAATTTTGAAATTTTGTTTAAATATTTTAGAAATGCTTAGTACTGTGTAGGTTTTTGTATATTCATCAATTGCTTTATTTATTTATTTATTTATTATTTTTTTGCTTCAAAGAATTTTAACAGATAAATAAACAATTTTGGGTGTTTATTTGGATGGGTTTAATGTTGGATTTTTTTAAAACTCTCTCTCTGATGAGTACAGTTTAGGCGCTTTGTACTATATATATATATATATATTACCACTATACGAAAAATAATGTTTATGTTGTCGGCCAAAACTCTTTGACTGCTGTTGTTTTATATTGGTCCTCTAATTTTATATTCGTGTGGCTCAGTGGCTAGTGCACTGATGCTGAGAAGTTTTTAATTTTATAAACTTCAGTTTTACAATAAAAAAAAACAAAAAAAAAAAAAACAAAAAAAAAAAAAAAAAAAACAGCATCCGTCAAAGGTGTTGTTATAGTTCATTTATAGATAACGAAATTAAGTCATTACAGTTATTCATGGATTTTATTAGCATGACTTGCTTGCTTCACTGGTCAGTATATTGAAATATCACTATTTTTACATCACTTTATTAAAAAAAAATTCATTGAAAAAACTGATTTGGGACGATTACATGTAATTTTGGATTTTAAAAGTCTCTCTAAACTTACCACATTGCTTATTGTTGCATTTTGCCGCCCAACCACTTCAAGTACCTGGCGTTGCTAGGCCACATCTCTCTAGGAGTCCATCATTCCGCTTTTTCATGTATTCACTTAGAGTTCCAAACTGATACTTTTTACTTTCTTCTATCTTCAATAGAAGAAAGTATTGGATTCGTAAAAATTTTCGATTTCGTGTTTTTGATGGATTTACACGTTTTGAGAGCTGTAGAACACGATTTGACCATTTTTAGAAAATGTCTGTCTGTCTGTCTGTGTGTGTGTGACAAAATTTTGTGGCAATTGTACCTCAGGAACTACTGGACAGAATTTCATACAAATTGGTATGTAGTTGCACCTTGACATAAATTAGTGCCCATCAACTTTTGGTAAAAATCGTCTTACAGGTTGCGTTGCCATCCCGCTTTTTCTAAATTTTTAACATGGTGATATAGGGCACAAATTTTCAAGATGGGTATTTTTCGAAAGGCCTCGTCAGTACCTTTAAAACGAATGGTCGAACTATAAATCTGTGATAATTTAAAACAAAGTTATCGATTTTTTTTACTGTTTACGAAAAAAAATTAGAAAAAAATTATTATTATTATTTTTTTTAAACGAAATAATCAAAACTTGGTATTTAGTTGGCTCCTGACATAAACTGGTGCTGATTAGATTTGGGGATCAATCGCACAACAGGAGGCGCTGTGATCGTATTTCTTCTAAATTTTTAACATGGTAGTATAGGACAAAATTTCGTATAAATGTACATAATGAGAGTTATTCTTAACCTGTGATTGTAAAATTAGTATGAATTATTGCTAATAGTAGTAGTTAATTAGGAAAAAAAATTGTGCATGTGGGGGCATCGCTTCCCCCCCTGGGGGGAAGTACCCTCTGGGGTGGGGTAAATTTTCAAGATGGGTATCTTTCGAAAGATCTCGTCAATACCTTTAGAACGAATGGTTGAACTATAAATATGTGGTAATTTAAAACAAAGTTATCGATTTTTTTTTTTTACTTTTAACGAAAAAAAAAAAAAAAAAAAAAAAAAAAAACTTGGAATTTTTTTTTTTAAATATTGTTATTGAGTGAATTTGTATAGGAAAATATAGAAGAAAGTCTCGTGGTGGCCACAACATACTAGTTTAATGACTGAATTTACTGTAAATTGTAAACTTGAAATCCTTGAAATATTTCGCAATTTTTTGTACCTTTCACGTCTTTCTGTGTTCTGCTGTACATGAGAAGATAGCTAGACATACATGGATACTTTAGTGGTAAGTTTTTATGTATAAAAAACATGCAAAAAAGTATAATATTAATTTTGAACAATGAAAGATAATCTCTTTACTAATAATATACTGTTAAAATTTACTGTGGATTATTACAATTAGAAGTGCCTAAACATGTCACTTAAAGTAGAAATGTTATGAATCACATAAACATTTCAATTTTCATACATGTATTAAAAAAAAAAAAAAAAAAAAAAAAGTGGATCCGGGATAGAATTTAATCAGAATACTTTCTCTAGAGATTAATATTCAATGCATCTCAAAAGATTATATCCAAATTACATTTTAATGGAAAAATAATGAAACAGTGAGATTTTTATGAATTGTAATTAAATATCGATTTTTAGAAATCCATTCAGGTCTTTCTTTGGGAGAAAAAAATAAAAATAAAGGGAAAAATGTCCAGTTTTCAATGCAATGTAATTCAACTCTGGTTGAACAATAATTAAAGTAGATTTTAAATTTCAATTTTCGACTCAACTTATTTTGATCTTATTATAGTTTTTAGATTTTAAATTTTGTCTGACAATGAAACGTATAATAAAAATATGAAATATGACAGAAAATATTGGCAAAAATGAAATGCAATAAACATTTCTTTGTAAATTTTTCCTGTTTTAATTCTGAACAGTTTTGCAAAAATTATTGTAGCGAAGAAAGACAAGCTTAATTTTAAGTTTTATTTTACTTCTACTGATAATTTTATAGAAATTCTTTCATATTATATAAACAGGTGTTTAATATTTGAAAAGAAGTGATAATTACTACACAAGTTGGTTGATTTTAAGCTTCTGAAATAAAATATTTCTTTTATTGTTTTATAACGGATCAACTATGAAACTGGAATATGCGTAAGGGTATTGAACTATAGTATTGAAATGATAATTAGAAAAGAAAATTGAAATAAAGAAAACTTCGTAATGATCTTCAATTGATATTTATTACGCAGAAAAATTATCTAGAATAAAAAGGAATTCATACGAAAAAAAAAAATAAACTAAATAATAATAATTTAATTTTGCAAAAATGAAATGTGTAGAGTGTTTTTAGTTATTTATATATTGTAATTATTAAAAGGATAGATTTTTAAAATGTAGCTCCTTTTAAATAAATAAAATAACTTGTGCATTGTGTTGGAATGGGTTAAGCCTTTTCCTGCATAAAAAATACCGTTTGAGTAAAGTAGATTTACATACAAATTGAAAAGAACTGGCTATCTATTCGCTTTCGATAATATTGACCTTGGCGACAAACTTCGCAATGAGGCACTCAAATTTAGTGAAAAATGGTAATTTATGTTTGCCAAAATTTCGATGCTCTGTCTTTAATATCAGCTGAGTTCAGAAATTTTCCATTGAATTCAAGCGCAAAGTTAGAATTTTCGCCAAATTAGGTTAAGAGTATAAAATAGTAGATGGACTTCCAGGAAGTCAGTTGTGTTTAGGTGGACTGTTTTGTTTAGATACTGTCTCTTTGATACTGTGCCTTAAGCGGTTGATCACTACCTTTGATTAAGGAAAATTACTGCCCTGCTCTGCGGTATATTTAAAACTTCTTTAATTGGTTTTTGCGGTACGAGTAACAGGTCTACTAAACTATGTTAAAAAATATTTGTTGAAGAAGATGCATTTATCGACTTGATTCTGCTGGTATTTTAACGAACTATTTTCAATACGCACGAATGCCAACATTTTCGTAATACAGTGTATTGCATGAAAATAAACGCACCTTAGCTTTTAGAATTAGAATGGTACAAAAGTGTAGCAAGAAAAGAAATGAATAGGTGACACTTGATACAAACTGTATGTGTAAGATTCAAGAAATGAAAATACGAGTCAAAACAATGAAAGACCAATCTTTTTTAGAAAATAATTTTATTGAATTTATGACAAAAATACATGTTGCATGAATTTAAACGCACAAGTAAATAATAAATAACTGGGTAACAAATACTGTATCTAATACTTTGTAAAGCCAGCATGAGCTTCTAGAACAGCCAGTGAACACCTTGGCATTGACTGCTATAGTGGCATGAGGTCATCCAAGCTGATTGTGTTCCAAGCTAAGAGAATTGCCGACTTTAGTTCATCTTTTGTGTTAAACTGCCTTCCGTTTACGTAAACACGCGGGCCAGAATACCCCATACGTTCTCCATTATGTTTAATTCGGGGCTTTTTGCGAGCCAGTCCAGAACTTTAATTTTATTGTCACGAAACCATTTTTTCACGATATGTGCTGTATGTACAGATGCACAATTTTGCTAAAAAATATAATTCCTTCCAGATTTTTTGACTGCTTCACGGCGGATGTTCATTGTGAGCATCTGGACATAAACTATAGAGATCATAGTGCTCTCCACGAACTCTAATTCGAAATTCCCTTTAAAACCTATGGCTGTCCACACCATAACAGACCCACCTCCAAATTGATGTTTTGAAAAGTACATTTTTTTTATTCTCAGTCTGTGCCAGTAGCTATGAAATCCGTCCGGAACATCGAGATTATTTTTTTTTTTCATCTGAGAAGATGACTTTTTCCCAATTTAGTCGATCTAGAATTCATTTTCTTGCCCATTCCAACCGCATATCTTTGTGCTTTTGAGTGAGGTGTGGTTTCGCCTTCATTTTCTTAAATTTAATGAATGTTGCAGCTTTTATAGTTCTCCATATGGTTGTCCGATGAACACCCAGCTTGTATTGAGCCTTTATCTTCACACAAGAAATATTCTTATTCTTTGCAGTGTTGCATATTTGACATTTGTCGTAACTGGTGAGTTTTCCTGTTCGCTTCTTATACGCTTTTCCCCCATAATTTGCTCCTTTCTTTATATAATTTCGCACAACACTCTCACTTCTTCCGATTCGACGCCCAATTTAACGATTGCTAAAGCCTTTACCACGCATACAGTCGATTTTTATCCTCTCGTTTACTGTCAAAGTTTTCCCTCTTGCCATCCTGAACAAACTCCGTAAATTTTGCACTCAAGCATTAAAACTATTTTTAGAGAACTTTAGCAACACGACTATCTGTTTTTTAACATAATTCCGGTGGCTCGGTTAAATTTTAAACTCAAAATACAGAGTGCGTTTAATTTCGCGCAACAAACGAAAAACAGAGAAAAATAAGAAAATGCTTAAACAATCATTTACATAAGCTTGCATCAGCCTAAACATACGTGCTCAAAGCACCTTATTGTTAGTCATATGCAATAACTGTCCCATTCCTTCCTTTAAAATTTAAAAAATCCTATTTCTGGTTATTGGAAAAGGTGCGTTTATATTCATGCAACGCACTATATGTATTTAAACAGCTGCTGTTTATTTTAAAGAAATTATTCCTACAAATATTAATTGATTGAAGTTTAAGTTACAGTGAGTTTTCTACTAAAAAATATTTAGTCAGTCTGTGTGGTAAAATCAGTTACTAATTAAAAAAGAAAAATAAGTGAAAAATAATTAGAATTAGCGAAAGTATGGCACTAAAATTAACAAAGTTTCTTATTCACGTTGAAAAAGAAAATTATTCTGTCTCTCTGTCTTACACTAATCTCTTTTTTTTTCTATCTTCAATTAACGCAAGTTGCCATTTTATTATATAACTTTCTGTAATTTTATCCTTAATCCCACATTCAGAATTATTTTAATCGAATAGTTAAACCCTAACATAAAAACAAATGAAATAACCATTAAATAAATTTCTCTCTGAACGAAAAACGATAAAATTAATCTTTCCATTTTTATTGCGAACAGAACCGAGAAATGCATTTTTAACAAGTGCAATTTTGTTCGAATAAATTGAAAGATATTCAGAATAGAAAAAGGTTTTTCTTAATCTTACATTTTAGAAATCTAAATTTGTTGAAGTGATTAAAACTAGAAAAAAAATATATTGTGAGAGTTAAAGTCCAATCTTGTTTAAAATGTAAGTAGCTATAAGCTGATTTTTATTGTTTTAGCAAACGCTTAAATAAAAAGAGTAGAAATTACGCCACGTTGTGAAAATGCATTCAGCTTTTGAAAATTAGTATTAAATTATTTTTTTCTTTTTTTTTTCTTTTCTTTTTTTTTTTTTTTTTTTTTTTGAAATTTTACCTTTAATCGTAATCATATTTTTTACTTTCCGAATACTATAGTGAGGAAAGTATTGTAATCATGTCAAAAATCCGAATTTGAAATTTTAATGTTTCTATACGTTTCGAGGTCCCCTGAGTCCGTTTCCACTATTTTTACGGTGATGTATGTATGTGTGTGCGTATGTATGCCTGTATGTATGTGTGTGTGTATGTCTGTGAGTGAACACGCTAGCATCTAAACGCTTTGTTCGAATAAGCTGAAAGTTGGTACGTATATTGTAAGTCACCATAGTATGAACCCTATAGATTTTGGTGAATCTGGCACTTATAGTTTTTTTTACAGGGAAACCAGGAAAAATTCTTTATCATTATGGCCTATGGGGCCAAATTTTTAAAAGTACGATAGCGTCTAAACGCTTATTAATCTGAGCAAAAAATTTGTACAAATGTTATAGGTCACAGTTGCACGAACTGTATAGATTTTGGTGAATTTAGCACTTACAGTTGTTTAACAGGGGCACAAGGAAAATTTCTTTATCCTTATGGTCTTTGGGGCCAAATTTTAAAAAGTGTGATAGCATCTAAACGCCTTATTCAATTGAACTGAAAATTTATATGAATATTATAAATCACAGTTGCACTAAATATAAGCATTTTGGTGAATCTAGCATTTATAGGTTTTTACAGGGACACAATGAAAAAGTCTTTATCATTATGATCATGGGCTCGAAGTTCAATAGCGTTAAATAAAACATCTTGTAATATATGGAGAAAAATACTCAAACACTCAATTATGGTTTTCTCTCTTTTGTTTGTTTAACAACTCCTCTTACTTTACCTTATCTACAAAACTGTTAATTACTCAATGTTCGAAAAGTCGAGTGGAGTCACTCCAGATTTTTTTTTTTTAATTAATTTTATATATGAGAATAAAGTATTGAATTTGTAATTTTTTTTTCTGTCTGATTTAATTAATTCACGAATTTTGTGACGTTGTGAAGATTATTATCTTCAACGTATTTACTGCTTTTGTTATGCAATACTTAAACCTTGTTTCATCTTTTCGTTTTCTGGTGTTCTTGAGAGATGGACCCAAGTTTGCCATCATTTTGAGAGTTTCTAACTATTCAACAGTGAAAACTTCCTCATCGGACCACAGATTATCTTATATGCGCTAGACTTAGAAAAAACCCCGAAACGATTTGCATTTATCTAATAGATTTTGCTTTCCCAGATCACTCAAAAACTGCCCGTTGAGTAAATGTAATTTATTTTAATGAATAACATTTAAAAATAAAAGCATTACAAGAACAAGAAACTGATTATACTACAACAGGTAGCCCATAAAAGCTTCTCAATTTTTTTCCGGATACTTAGTAGCCACCTTGCATATGTGTACACTTTTCTTATTTTATAGAAAATCCATAAAACCTATTGCTTTTGTGTAGCCTTTATCTAGTGATTGTCTTTATAGTTGTATATAGTCCAAAAACAGCACGGCAAAAAAAAAAAAAAAAAAAAGAAATATACGTATAATATATGTATATATATATTCTATATCTATGCAATGAATGGTCTCACAAAAGCATTTTTATAGCTTTATTTCTAATGAGAAAGCTATAAAAAGATTGTCTTTGTGTATCCTTGTATATCGTCTAATTTTTGCGTATGTACAATATACTTTACTAAAAATTCCTCATAACACTGAAATGTGACACTGAACTGTTTCGCTTTATATCTCACATAATGACGCATAACAAATTTTTGGGACTCTTTAAAACCATGAAATTACCTAATTCTGTTTTATTTTTTAACAGAACGCTTTTGTGTATTTTTAAAAATATGTATTAAATTCGTTTTGTTGCATACATATTCTAAAGATATTAAAATAGGCTTTCAAAATATACCTTTCATAGATTCTAATGAATCCGAAATAGTTTGAGATTTCATAGTACAGAAACCATTTATGTAATTTATTACGATCTTTAATAGAGAATAAGCCTTAGTCAACTTCAGTAAAAGAGAAAGAAAAAAAAAATTATTTTCAAGACATTCTGTAAATACTAACAGAAATTAGAGCGCTAAAAAACAGACAGGTAGATTAATTGAAATCATAGTCACTGATAAGTATTGTTGGAAATTGTTAAAAACGCTTATCATAAACAAAAGTGCAATTCTACCACTTTTAAAACACAGTTCTCAATGTATTTGAATATATATATATATATATATATATATATATATATATATATATAAAACCTATAGACTTACATGTAACTTATAGATTTTGTTAATGTTCGCGATAACATGTCCTTTATTGACAATGCTATAAACAGCGCAAATGGTTTGTGTGCAGGAGATCACAAAAGATTCGACATTCATTACAGCCCATGAGACAGATTACATTTTAATATTTTTGCATTGCACGCAGCATAACGAAATTTCTATACATAATTGTGATGCACAAAACATTTTTTATGTGGTATAATGCTTAACTGTAACTAATTGGTTTAAAGAATTTATAACGGTGCTTTTTGATATTCTTTCCTCAATATATAAAATGAACACATATTTTTCTAGTTTTGCTATTTTTAGACAATATGTAAGTCTACGCAAACGCAATTTTTTGTAACAAGTTTCTTCAGAAGTAAAGTTGTAAAGATAATTTTTAATAATTTTATTCTTCTATAAATAAAAGCAAAAATTTCTGTAGCATGTCATCACAGAAGTAAAACGCATGGAAATTAATAGTAATGTAGCAGGTAAACAAATTCGAGTGTGGATAATCTATTGTTTCTCTTTTTTGGTTGTATTTAACACCTTACCTGCCGAGTAAAACTTATGAGTTGCTCTTCCCTGTGCCACCGTTCTCTCTCAAGTCTGAATTGAATAAATCTTTCGAAATCCCTGTCAAGATCACTTTCAAAGTTATTTTGTTGAATTCCCAATCTATATTAGCAGTTTCACTGATATCAGCACAATACAAAAAATCTTATTTCGGAAAAATGTATACATACGCCCGGGCAGTTATGGATTAAAATCAAAATTGCTAAGCATATAATATAATCTATATTACTACTTTTATATATCGGTCTTTATATACATGTGTGTATATAATGGAGATAATTTGAATATGAAGAGTGAAAAACAATAAAACATTGTAAAACCTATTTGCATATTCGCTGCAGAAGAAAAATACAGCATTAAATGTATGAAAAAAAAGTCCAAGGTAATAATAAATAGGACAGAAAACAATATCTCAGACAAATGAAACAAACAAGAACGAAAAACATTTGAGGTATCGTCAAGAGATTCCTCCAATGTAAGGTAGAAATAATAAGATATTTCAAGTGTTGGTTGTAAAAAAGTGAAGAGTAGTATAGCTCCCTACATCTTACCAAGAGGAACGAAGAAATCGGACAGTGGTTCAATATACCTAAACACACAATAAAATACAAAAATAGTTTATATAAATATATAGAACCAAAGATTACAAAACTTTGAATAAACACCATAAAATGCAATAAACTCGCAACAATTGTTTCGGGTAGAAAGAACCCATGAACCTTCGTCAGGCGAACAAAGTAGGCACGAGTGCTGCAGTCAAAGTGGCAACGCACAGTCAGTGCATTGGTAACATCTGTAATAATACCCAAAACCAAACCAATTTGGACAGCAGACTTATCTTACAAATATCTTGGACAAGTTCAGTAACCATGTTGCTCCGCTATTTTTATTTATTTTTTCAAGTAGTGGCAACTTGAAAATTTGAAATCTACATTGTAAAAGGCGTATTTAACACCGGATTTGCTTGAAGTTTGATGTACACATAGATCGTATAAGGATCTCAACCAAGTTTTTAAAGAACTTTATTCGTCATTTTATAAAAAATAACGACTACCTTAAATTAAACGGGGCCCTTGAAATTAGGGTACCACTAGAAAATTCATTATCACGATAATTTTTGAAATACCAAATCAATGGTGGACACTGAACTTATCATAGAAATATATTTTCGATGAGTTCGTTGGAAAACTTGTCTACCATTTTGTTTTCAAGTTGAGGCCACTTGAAAATGTGTGAAAATATGAATAACATAGTAATGAAGTACTTTTTTCGCAAATAGAATAAATAAGTGAAGTAAAATGAAGCATAGTAAATGTCTACAATAAATTTCCATATATTCTAAACTCCCATAACGGACTATTTAAAAGTCCTTTCCACACTCATGCTTAAAAATCCAAAAGTGTTAACTTTAAAATTTTTTAAATGTTGGCGAATGAGATGAATTTAAAATAATAGTATAAACTATTATTTGGGGCACCGAATTATTGTGCCACTTATCCGTACGATATTCAGGCATTAGTTAACTTCAAATTAAAATATTTTCGTATACAAAAATAAGTAGCAGGAAAAATCAGAAATAAGCAACTAATTCGTGTATCCTCCATTCTTTTTTAGGACTCTAATTTTCCTATTTTCAGTAACTGCTTACATCTGGCCATCTCTATTAAATATATATATAATAAATAAATAAATAAATAAATAAAAATACCCCTTTCAGAGAACAATTGTTTTCCAAATCACATTGATCTATAGTAAATACCTTATTTTATACGATTTTCAAAAATACGAAATTATATATCGCTCCATGCGTAGTATTTATTAAACACTATAACTATCAATTTTATTGTTACAAAAAATCTATAAAACCGATTATAAATTTTACAACTATATATAAAGTTATTTTACAATTAAAAGTTAGTATATTCAGCTAGGTTAAAATGGACCAATTGAGAAAGAGGCTTCCGATAAAAAATTTAAATTATCGAAATACATAAATATCCAAAAGAGAACAAAGTTGTTTATAATCTAAATTATTAAAATCTTTTTCAACTACAGTTTTAATTATTGTACTAGCGTGTGATATATATCTTTAAAAATGTAAACTAAACACTGTTAAATAAATTTAATTAAACTTAGTTTATCCCTCGATTCAATAAAATATGCTAATAAGAGTGTTAATTATTTAGCTTATAAAATGAATCTGAACGATCAAGAAAATAAGTTTATTTTTATTTGAAACTCTAAACCTCTTAACGGTAATAGCTTTTAACAGAATGTTTTAAGAAAAGCTAATAAAGATTTTATAAAAATATATTTTATAAAGTTAATATTATAGATGTTTTCCATGATCAAAGAGTTTGCTAAGTACACATCTGCTTCTGACATGGTTTAAAATTTGTCTACCGATTTAATGACGTTTCTCGGAAACATTTTTTAAAATCTAACTACTGAAATTAAAAACTTAATATCTCTTTCTTCAGAAAAATTAAAAAAATAATAACGAAATTTTGAGGAAGAGTATCTAGTATTCCAGTAGAAAAAAAATGCTTTGATTTACACGTAAAATTGTATTTCATAAATGTATCATTTTACATTACACAAACACACAGACATTATATATATATATACATAATTCCATTAAAAGAAAAATAATAATAAAATTAAGTGAACAAGTAGTAGAATTATTTTAGGATGTTTTTTGGTTATTTATCGTGGATTCTTTTTGAAATTAGAAATTATGAAGGGAAATAAAAAATATTAATCGACAATTTAATTAAATTTTTCTTTTTGCATGATTGTATAAGAAATGTTGCTAATTAAAGTATTTTTCATGGAAAATTTCTTTTGTAGGATAGCTTAAAATGCTCCAGTAGTGGAAACTTTTGAAATTTTGCAGAAATAAGCAAAATAAAAATTGCACTGATTGGAAATATATCCTCAATAAACAAAAGGTATTTTATATGCATCAAAGTATCGAAGGAAATCAAAAGGATTTAAAATTTGTCTACCGATATAATGACGTGTTCACGAAGCATTTCTTTAAACCTATCGACAGAAATTAAAAACATAATATCTCTTTCTTTAGAAAAATGAAAAATAAAAAATAATAACGGAATTTTGAGGTAGAGTAAGAGTATTCCAGAAAAAAGTAAAATTATTTGAATTATACATACAATTATATTTCATAAATGTATTTCTTTATACTACATACATACATGCATATATACATATATATATATACATACATACATAATTTCATTAAAAAAAAATATTAATTGTACAAGTAGAAGAAATATTTTAGGATTTTTTTTTATTATTTATCATGTATTCTTTTTAAAGTTAGAGAATATGAAAAAAAAAAAAAAAAACAGTAATAAACACATTAATTAAATTTTCTTTTTACATGATTGTATAGGAAAAGTTGCGATTTCAAGCATTTTCCATGTAAAAATTCTTTTATAGGAGAGCTTAAAATGCTCCAGCAGCGGAAACTTTTAATATTTTACAGAAATAAGCAAAATAAAAATCGTACTGATTAGAAATATATGGTCAATAAATGAAAGGTATTTTATATACATCAAAGTATCGAAGGAAATCAAAAGGAAATCGAAGTAAAAATATACATATGCTTGTATTAGAAACTAAAAAAAAAAAAGTGCTTCTGTGAAATTCAACGATTTTATCTGGTACATTTCTATTGTGGCGCTTTCGTCAAACTGTTTTATTTAAACTGAGTCTTAAGTTGTAAGTAGCACTTTAACTAAAGCTTGTATGATAATCTCAAAAATGCCTGGATTAGCCGGTCTCGCTTTCAGATATTACTAGAGGCTATAGCTGAAGTCTACTGCCCTCTACAAAATTTCACAACCATCCATACTTACGCCAAATAATTAAAGCTCAGGCTTTCAGTTGCCTGCAGCTGGGTTTAGTATTTTCATTTAACAATGGATGTATGTAAAGTATACTAGTTTATGTATTTCTAAAAATGAGATAAAACGGGTATGATTTGAAAATTTCTCTTAATGGAATATTTCATATATATATATATACAGACACGACATTATTTCATTATTTAAAACATGAAAATCTGACATTGACAGATTTTAATTTAGTGCCAGAGGCCTACTACTAAACATGTTAATATCGACAAATTCTTCTTTAGTTAATTCGTGACGATCTAAATTCCATGATAAAGTTTTCATTAAATCAAACCAATGTGTTTCAGCTGCAGATACTGTAACAAATAACGTTGGAAGTCCAAACTGTCTTATAGCCGCAAAACAACGTTTTTTCTCTTTTTCCCAATGAGGGGGAGATGTGCCTTGGGGGGGACTCATGTCAAAGGTGTGCCTTGGGGGGGACTCATGTCAAAGTTGTAGCTTGGGGGTGACTCATGTCAAAGTTGGGCCTTGGGGGGACTCATGTCAAAGTTGGACCTTGGGGGGGACTCATGTCAAACTTGGACCTGGGGGGGGGGACTCATGTCAAAGTTGTGCCTTGGTGGGCTTCATTCAATAAATCCCCATTCAATAAACCGACTGAAATAGGCCCTTAGCACTATTAAGAGTGACGTATAAAAATTCGACAACGCTGTAGCGACTGGAATAGGGGTACCTTGGGGGGGACTCATGTCAAAGTTGTGCCTTGGGGGGACTTCATTCAATAAATCCCCATTCAATAAACCGACTGAAATAGGCCCTTAGCACTATTAAGTGTGACCTATAAAAATTCGACAACGCTGTACCGACTGAAATAGGGTTACCTTGGGGGGGGACTCATGTCAAAGTGGGGCCTGGGGGGGCCTCATGTCAAAGTTGGGCCTGGAGGGGACTTCATTCAATAAATCCCGATTCAATAAACCGACTGAAATAGGCCTCTAGCACTAATTAAGAGTGACCTATAAAAATTCGACAACGCTGTACCGACTGAAATAGGGGTACCTTGGGGGGGGACTCATGTCAAAGTTGTGCCTTGGGGGGACTTCATTCAATAAATCCCCATTCAATAAACCGACTGAAATAGGCCTCTAGCACTAATTAAGAGTGACCTATAAAAATTCGACAACTGTACCGACTGAAATAGGCCTCTAGCACTAAAAAAAAAAAAAGTTTTAATCGATACTATTAAGTGCTAATCGTTTATATATTTCACCCCGGCAAAAAAAAGTGAGACAAATAAAAAATGTAGCATTTCTGAAAAATCAGTTTAACTCAACTGCCTTTCAGGAGGATAAATTGCGAGATAAAGATGTGACGCATTTTGTACACGTTGGATCACTCATACATATTTTTCAATTACATAAAATCAAAACTGCCATTTTTAAAATTTGTGTCCCTTTTCTTACACGAGTGCCATATGTAAAAAGAAATTAATATTTTGTCTTTTGTACATTAATTTTAATACTAAAGTGTTTCATTTGAATGTAAATTCAATGATAGATAAATTTACAGTTACGCGTTTTGTAGAGACGATATTTTCTACTAGAATTTAAAAAAATAGTATTACTGGGTTAAAAAAAGTAGTAAATTAATAAATGAAAAACTAAAATAAACAAAAACTAAAATAAACTAAAATTAATTAATTAAATGAACAATATAATTTATTTTGTTTTATTTGCTTGATTTGGATAGTTCTGGTGTTCTAAAGTAAAATGAAAGAAATTAAAGTGAATATATAAATCAATTTTCCATTGCATAATTGTACACTTAATTCGATAGTAATGATGTTTATTTTGTGTCTGCACGTATAGAATTCCTTAATACAGTTATAAAAGGGAGATCAAATAAATGGACATGATTGTAAAATTTCTGTCAATGGAAGAACAGAACGTTTAAATTGGCACCATTTATGCATTAGAAATTTAGATTAAGTATATTCAAAAAGTATTCAACATAAAGCTGCACATATGGAAAAGGAAATTTAATCTTATATTCTATTTTTTTAAACAAATTAAAAGGCTTTTAAATTAAATTGAAATAAAATCGCTCTAATCAGATACTTTTTGCAAATCAATTGTTTCTTTAGACTTGTTTACGAAATATTCGTTAAAAATAGAGTGTTCATGAAAGTCGTACGTTCTATTTCCACAATTAAGCTGTTATTTGGAAAATAAATTATTTAATAATCTTTGGAAGATAAATTATTTAATAATAGTTACATTTGATTCTCATTTAGAGAAGTTTTAATAAGAATATTCTAATATTTATACGTTACGCATAAATGTTCATATATTTTGATGTTTAATGTTCTTAAAATAGCAAATGTGATGTTTTATCTTTTATATAAATTTTACAAGTAAAGGAAGACGTGTTGGTTTTGTAATGTGGAAACGATATAAAGTAAGCAGAAAATCAGTGCCATAAATTTAAGCTCGATTAAAACTAATGAGTTTATCTTAAGTATAACTCCAAAAGAAATTTCGTTTTAAGATACTAAATTAAAAACTTTTCTGTTTTACATTTAATGTTAAAATAAAGTGGGGCATAAAATATAATAAACATTTTTATAACTCATTTTAAAATTTTTTAATCAATCTGCTTTTTTTTTTTTTTTTCATTTGTCTGTCCTGAATCTTGATAGTAAAAAAAACACATTTGTTTCAAGTTTTATGACAATTTTTAAATAATTTTTTCATACTTCATTAGCATATTTTTTCTTCCAAAGGTATTACGATTTTGAAAATAAAAATTTTTTAAAAGAAGTTATTGGTTAATTAATGTTCGATGAGGTAATTTTTCACTCTGCCGCTGACAGTTTTTTTTTTTCAGTTAAAAAAAAAAAAAAAAAATCAAAATGAAATTAAACTACACTTTAAACTGAATATATTCAGTCCTTTAAAAAAAAAAAAAATCAAATTCAAACAAATAATAATATTAAACTTACATCTCTGATGAATAGGTCATAGAAAAAGTTTGCATTAACTGATTGAAAAACAGGTTTAAATAAAGAAATAAAATTAACTATTTCAGAAATACTTAAAAAACAAAATAAAAAAAAATTAATAATAATAATAATAACAATAAAAAAAAACGCTTAAAAAATAAGTATTTAATACAAAATTTTAAAAATATCTTTTAAAACAATATCGTTAAGCTTTTTTTTTTATCTATACTAATATATAAATGCGAAAGTTTGGATGGATGTATGGATGGATGTTTGTTACTCAATCACGCCACAACGGCTAAACGAATCTGGATGAAATTTGGTACAGAGATAGAGAATGGTCTGGAATAGAACATAGGCTACTATTTATACCGGAAATTTGATTAGATTTTTTAAAATTAATTAAAATATGAAAATAATAAACTGGTAATTGACTTAATATAAGCCATTTAAATTTTTAATTGTTGCCAAAAAAAGTTTACGAGATATTTTTATTTATTAGTGCTAGAGGCCTATTTCAGTCGGTACAGTTGTCGAATCTCTATACGTCACTCTTAATAGTGCTAAGGGCCTATTTCAGTCGGTTTATTGAATGGGGATTTATTGAATGAAGTCCCCCCAAGGCACAACTTTGACATGAGTCCCCCCCCAGGCCCAACTTTGACATGAGTCCCCCCCAAGTTACCCCTATTTCAGTAGGTACAGCGTTGTCGAATTTTTATAATACACTCTTAATAGTGCTAAGGGCCTATTTCAGTCGGTTTATTGAATGGGGATTTATTGAATGAAGTCCCCCCAAGGCACAACTTTGACATGAGTCCCCCCCAAGGTACCCCTATTTCAGTCGGTACAGCGTTGTCGAATTTTTATACGTCACTCTTCATAGTGCTAAGGGCCTATTTCAGTCGGTTTATAGAATGGGGATTTATTGAATGAAGTCCCCCCAAGGCACAACTTTGACATGAGTCCCCCCCAAGGTACCCCTATTTCAGTCGGTACAGCGTTGTCGAATTTTTATACGTCACTCTTCATAGTGCTAAGGGCCTATTTCAGTCGGTTTATAGAATGGGGATTTATTGAATGAAGTGCCCCCAAGGCACAACTTTGACATGAGTCCCCCCCAAGGTACCCCTATTTCAGTCGGTACAGCGTTGTCGAATTTTTATAATACACTCTTAATACTGCTAAGGGCCTATTTCAGTCGGTTTATTGAATGGGGATTTATTGAATGAAGTCCCCCCAAGGCACAACTTTGACATGGGTCCCCCCCCAGGCCCAACTTTGACATGAGTCCCCCCCAAGGTACAACTTTGACATGAGTCCCCCCTAAGGCCCAACTTTGACATGAGTCCACCATAAGGCCCAACTTTGACATGAGTCCCCCATAAGGCCCAACTTTGACATGAGTCCCCCCAAGGTACCCCTATTTCAGTCGATACAGCGTTGACGAATTTTTATACGTCACTCTTAATAGTGCTAAGGGCCTATTTCAGTCGGTTTATTGAATGGGGATTTATTGAATGAAGTCCCCCCCCCAAGGCACAACTTTGACATGAGTCCCCCCCAAGGTACCCCTATTACAGTCGGTACAGCGTTGTCAAATTTTTATACGTCACTCTTAATAGTGCTAAGGGCCTATTTCAGTCGGTTTATTGAATGGGGATTTATTGAATGGTCCACCCAAGGCACAACTTTGACATGAGTCCCCCCCAGGCACAACTTTGACATGAGTCCCTCCCAAGGTACACCTATTTCAGTCGGTACTGCGTTGTCGAATTTTTATAAGACACTTTTAATAGTGCTAAGGGCCTATTTCAGTTGGTTTATTGAATGGGGATTTATTGAATGAAGTCCCCCCAAGGCACAATTTTGACATGAGTCCCCCCCAGGCCCAACTTTGACATGAGTCCCCCCCAAGGTACAACTTTGACATGAGTTCCCCCAAGGCCCAACTTTGACATGAGCCCCCATAGGCCCAACTTTGACATGAGTCCCCCCCAAGGCAACTTTGACATGAGTCCCTCCAAGGTACAACTTTGACATGAGTCCCCCCCAAGGCACACCTTTGACATGAGTCCCCCCAAGGCACACCTCCCCCTCATTGGGAAAAAGAGAAAAAACGTTGTTTTGCGGCTATAAGACAGTTTGGACTTCCAACGTTATTTGTTACAATATCTGCAGCTGAAACCCATTGGTTTGATTTAATGAAAACTTTATCATGGAATTTAGATCGTCACGAATTAACCAAAGAAGAATTTGTCGATATTAACAAGTTTAGCAGTAGGCCTCTGGCACTAAATTAAAATCTGTCAATGTCAGATTTTCATGTTTTAAATAATGAAATAATGTCGTGTCTGTATAATTTTTAATTTTTAATTTTTATTTATTTATTTATTGTTTTCAACATAAAATGAAATATGTTTTCCCGCGAAAAATCAAAAATTACTAAATGTTAAATTGGTCGATGAGAAAATGCCACTTTATAATTAAAAAAAAAAAAAAAAAAAAAAAAAAGTAATATTACAAATCTAACATATTTCTTCTGAATTTTATTTCATAACATTTTTTTATATACTCAACTTCAGATTTTTTTTTTTTTTTTTTTTTTTTTAATACGGCGGATGAAACACGCTTGGCATAAAAGCTAATTCAGCATAATATTAATGGTATTTTCTAAGTGATAATTCTGGACAATTTTTTTAATTTTGATGCTGACGTAGATCGGACATTTTTCGCCCAGGAAAAGATAGAAAGAAATACGGAGGCGATGTGATGACGTCACTGGCCGTTCGTGGATGCAAGAAAAATATTCCCTATGTTAAACGCCCATTGGCTTTTTTGTATAAAAAATTATTAAAAATCGAAGAAATTTATTTCCCGATTTTAATCCCCATAGTTAGGTATATATATGTATTAGTTATCGTGTCCATGCGTTAGATTAAGTTATTTTTGTTGTAAAATTGATAAAATTTCAATTTTTAATTTCAAAACTGTAGAAAAAAAAATGGCAAACTTCCATATTCGATTCAAAACACAAACATTTCATTTCAAAGGATGATATTAACTTAATAAATATCCAACTAATATACTAATTAAAAGGAAAATGATAAATATTTTATCATAATTTGAAGTCAACTTTGTTTTCAAATGTCGAAATAAAGTATCTGATATAAGATACTAATATGTTGCAGCGGAATAGATTTGAGATTGGTCATCCTTGGCCAAAAAAAAAAAAAAAAAAGATCGCCAAATTATTTGGTGAACATAATTTAATTCCTTTCAAAAATCATGGTTATTTTAACAACTTATATTAAGAGAGTAATGAATAATATGGAGCAATATTTCGTACAATGCATATTACGAAAATATACATCTGTCATGTATATTTTCGTATTACGTTTTTGATCACCAAATACAATAAGCGCCAAGAACGACAGAGTTTTGAAATTTAAAATTAAAATTTTGTCAATTTGACAGCAAAATAACTCAATCTAACATATGCACATGATAACTAATCTATACTAATATATAAATGCGAAAGTTTGGATGGATGTATGGATGGATGTTTGTTTCTCAATGACGATACAACGGCTAAACGGATCTGGATGAAATTTGGTACAGAGATAGAGAACAGTCTGGAATACAACATAGGCTACAATTTATACCTGAAATTTGATTAGATTTTTTAAAATTAATTAAAATATGAAAATAATAAACCGGTAATTGACTTAATATAAGCAATTTAAATTTTTAATTGTTGCCAAAAAAGTTTACGAGGCGTTTATTTTTATTTTTTCAAAATAAAATGAAATATTCTTTCACGCGAAAAATAAAAAAACAAGTTCTTCCGGGTTATTCGAAAGGGTAGGTTGATTTCTTTTTCCTTATCAAGTAGCCGTCATTATGTTTCAAAATGGCGGCTACAAATTATTAATGCACTTGGTAGAAGTATTGATGTAGGCTATGCACATATCGAGTTTTAAGCAAATCGATTCATAAATACATTTTTGTGTTAATTTAAAATTTTCAAGTGGCCGGCCCTTGGAAACAAAATGGCGGGTTAAGTTGACAAATATATGAAATGTATTTGTGAGATAAGTCTACTGTACGCATATAGTTCGAATTAATTCAAAATCTCAAAAGTCATCGTGTTGAAAAATTAAGTTTCAAACACTTTGATCAAAATAGCAGAGAAAGTTGCTGATCTAAGATATCGTTGCAAATTTGAAAATAATTTATTTTTTGTAGAAATTCTTTCAAAGAGGCTTAGTAAGTTGATAAAATGTTAGTTTTCTGCATTTTTAGTTTGTTTTAGCATTAAAATAGCCTAATTTTCCCTTAAAAACGCATTAAAAAGATCCAGTAATGCAGGTAATAGATTTGGCGCCAAATTTGGCGACTTTTCCACTATGGCGCCTTTTTTCGCGACTTTTGGCGAGAAAATACTTATTATCGATATACCAAAGATGGACGCAATAACGTGATTGGTTCACGAGTTACGTGAATTTTCTAGATTTTTGTTGTTTGAATGATAAATCCAATTTTCAACTTTGAATTGAATTGATTAAGTATTTCTAAAGTTACCGTAATAACAAATTTTCAAGTGGCCACCACTTGGAAACAATACAGTGGAACAAGTTGCCCAGCAAACACATCCAAGACATTTGAAGCATAGGTTCACTGTCCAACTGTGGTTTAAATCAGTGCCGTGTTTCAAAAGTTATTATTATGGCAAATTTTAGAGCGGCAGTCTAAGTGGCTGCTACTTGGAAACAACATGGCAAAACAACTTGCCCATCGAAATCATCCAGTATATTTGTAAGATAAATTTATTGTCCAGTTTTAATTTAAATTAAATCAGTATTTCAAAAATTATCGTCATAAGAAATTTTCAGGTGGCACCACTTGTAAAAAAAAGTGGAGTGAGATGCCCAGCGAACTTATCTGAGATATTTGAATGATAAATCCACTACCCAAATTTGATGCGAATTGATTCTGTATTACTAAAGTTACCATAATGACAAATTTTCAAGTGGCCGCCACTTGGAAATAAAATTGCGGATGAAATCACCAAGTGAACTTATCCTAGATATTTGAACCATAAGTTAACTATCCAACTTTTATTTGAATCAGTTTAGTATTTTAAAAGTTATCGTGATGGCATATTTTCAAGTGGCAGTGTGATTTTAAGTGGCTAGAACTTAGAAACAAGATGTCGGGACAAGTTGCCCAGTGAAAACATTCAAGATAATTATAAGATAATATCACTGTCCAAATTTGGTTCGATTTGGTGTACTATTTCAGAAATTATCGTGATTTTAAATTTTCAAGTGGGAACCTGATTTCAAGTGGCCCCGCTTAACATTAGATATCTGCCACTTTATAAAAATGGCGGATATAGTTTATTAATAAACTTCATTGAAATCCTTACGTGGTCTGTATTTACATCAAAAGTCAAACAATTTCAGAATACGCTTTTTACAATTTAAATTTGAAATTTTCAAGTGGTCTCCACTTGGAAACAAAATGGCGGAGCAACTTGGTTAACAAACTTATCTAAGATATTTATAAGATAAGTTAAGACACTGTTCAAATTTGGTTCCATTTGGAGTATTATTTTGGAAGTTATCATGGTTTTAAATTTTCAAGTGGTGGCCTGATTTCAAGTGGTCCCGCTTAACTTACGATATCCGCCATTTTATTTAAAATGGCGGATAAAGTTCATTAAAACAGTTATTTGAGTCACTTGTATAACCTATGTATACATTAAAATTAAAAAAAAAAAAAAAATCGGAATATGTTTTTTACAATTTGAATTTGAAATTTTCAAGTGGTCTCCACATGAAAACAAAATGTCGGAGCAACTTGATTAACAAATTCATTTAAGTTATTTATAAGATAAGTTAAGACACTGTCCAAATTAGGTTCGATTTGGAGTATTATTTTAGAAGTTATTGTGATTTTAAATTTTCATGTGGTAGCGTGATTTCAAGTGGCGCCGCTTAACTTAAGATATCTACAACTTTATTAAAAATGACGGTTAAATTTCATTAATAAACATCATTGAGACCCTTATGTGGTCTATATTTACATCAATTTACAAACAAATTCGGAATACGCTTTTTACAATTTGAATTTGAAATTTTCAAGTGGTCTCCACTTGAAAACAAAATGGCGGAGCAACTTGGTTAATAAACTCATCTAAGATATTTATAAGATAAGTTAAGGCACTGTCTAAATTTGGTTCGATTTGGAGTATTATTTCGGAAGTTATAGTGATTTTAAATTTTCAAGTGGTAGCCTGATTTCCAGTGGTCCCGCTTAACTTAAAATATCTGCCACTTTATTAAAAATGGCGGATAAAATTCATTAATAAACTTCATTGAGACCCTTTTGTAGCCTGTATTTACATCAAAATTCAAGCAAATCTTGCTTTAAATATGCTTTTTACAATGTCGGTTTGAAATTTTCAAGTGGCTGCCACTTAAATACAAAAGTCGGAGCAACTTGGTTAACGAGCTCATCCAAGATATTTATAAGATTAGTTCACTGTCCAAATTTGGTTCGATTTGCAGTATTATTTCGGGAGTTATCGTGATGACAAAATTTTCATTATATATATATATATATATATATATATATATATATATATATATATATATATATATATATATATATATATATATAAACGAAGTGATTGCAATAGGTCGATTTCTAAAGAAATCAACCTAATACTAAATGTTAAATTGTTGAATGAGAAAATGACACTTTATAGTTTTTAAATAAATTAGTAATATTACAAATCTAACATATTTCTTCTGAATTTTATTTCATAGCATAATTTTATATACCTAAACTTCAGATTTTTTTTTTTTTTTTTTTTTTAGTACGGCGGATGAAACACGCTTGGCATAAAAGCTAATTCAGCATTATATTAACGGTATTTTCTTAGTGATAATTTTGGGCATTTTTTTTTATTTTGATGCTGAAGTAGATCGGACATTTTTCGCCAAGGAAAAGATAGAAAGAAATACGCGAGCGAAATGAGGACGTCATTGGCCGTTCGTGGATGCAAGAAAAATATTTCCTATGTGAAACGCCCATTGGATTTTTTGTAAAAAATTATTAAAAATCGAGGAAAATTATTTCCCGATTTTAATCCCCATAGATATGTATTAGTTATCATGTCCATGCGTTTTAGATTAAGTTATTTTTGTTGTAAAATTGACAAAATTTTAATTTTTAATTTCAAAACTCTAGAAAAAAGATGGCAAACTTCCATATTCGATTGAAAACACAAACATTTCATTTCAAAGGATGATATTTAGACAATAAACATCCAACTAATATACTAATTAAAGGGAAAATGATAAATATTCTATCATAATTTGAAGTCAAATTTGTTTTCAAATGTCTAAATAAAGTATCTGATATAAGATACTAATATGTTGCATCGGAATAGATTTGATATCGGTCATCCTTGGCAAAAAAAAAAAAAAAAAAAAAAAAAAAATCTATCGCCAAATTATTTGGCGAACATAATTTAATTCCTTTCAAAAATCATGGTTATTTTAACAACTTATATTAAGAGAGTAATGAATAATATGAAACAATATTTCGTACAATGCATATTACTAAAATATACATCTGGCATGTATATTTTCGTATTACATTTTTGATCACCAAATACAATAAGCGCCAAGAACCACACCTCAGAGAAGAAGGGGATTGTCAAGTGATGTTGTAATGGAGCTAAACTACGATATCGTGGTTTTATAAGCGCAGGTCAATGGAATGGTACCACGATTACTTCCTGAGCAGCGTCAAGTCTATGAAACGATTTTGTGCCGAGTAAATAGTGGAGAGGAGGGATTATTCTTTCTTGATGCACCAGGGAGTACGGGTAAGACATTTGTGCTGAATCTTTTGCTTGCCCAACTCCGTAAGAACCGCAATATAGCTCTGGCTGTAGCTTCCTCGGACATTGCTGCAACTTTGCTTAACGGTGGCCGGACTGCACATTCCATTTTCAAATTGCCACTTAATCTTGCAAGCGAAGATATCCCAACATGCAACATCACCAAAAACAGCGGACGGGGAGTTCTTTTGCAGCAGTACAAGTAGAAAGTATGGAACGAGTGCACAATGTCGCACAAGCATGCAATAGAGGCGTTGAACCGCAGCCTGCAGGACATCCGCGGCAACCATACGTTGAAGGGTAGCGTTGTCGTTTTGCTCGCAGGAGACTTTAGACAGACACTAACAGTTATTGAGAAGGGCACACCGGCGGATGAAATAAACGCATGTCTCAAGGCGTCGCCACTGTGGTATACGATTCAAAAGCTCCATCTTACATGCAACATGCGCATCCGACTGTACAACGACCAAGAATCAGGTGTCTTTGCAAATAAGCTTTTGAAAATTGTGAGGGTCGTCTAGAAACGAACGCACATGGGAAAATTCAATTTTCTGAAGAATTTTCTCCTCCAGTGGCCACAGAAGACGAACTTATCATGCAAGTCTTTCCCGATTTGGATGTTAATATAAGTAATGATGAATGGTTGTGTGAGAGGGCAGTGCTATCGCCTAAGAACAAGAGTGTCAATAAAATAAACAAAATAATTTTAGACACGGCCGCCGGTTATTCAAAATTATACACATCTACAGACACTGTGATGGCTGAATTTCTCAACTCTCTGAAGTTAACGGAGTACCGTCCCATATGTTGGAGCTTAAAGTTGGCGTTTCATCTATGCTGATGCGTAACCTTGATGCACCCAGACTGTGCAACGGCACTACGTTTCGTATCACAGAGCTGGGTCTTAATATTATAAATTGTACCATTATTACAGGAACTGCTAAAGGAGACAGCGTTTTGATTCCCCGCATACCTATTATTCCCAACAACTTGTCATTTCTTCAAGAGATTGCGATTTCCATTGAAATTGGCTTTTACAATGACAATCAACAAATCCCAGGGCCAAACCTTAAAAGTGACAAGCATTCATTTAGGAACTCCATGCTTCTCACACGGTCAGTTATATGTTGGTTGTTCACGTGTTTTCATGTGCCCAGAACTTGCATGTGCTGACGGAAAATAATAAGTCATTTAATGTTGTATACAGATCGGTATTAGAATAAAAATAAATTGTATATTCTTCCCGTAGATCTTTCAATGAGTTAGAAATTTTTTTGAGTATACTTTATCAGACTCTGTTTTGCACAGCACCACAATGATAAGGTTTCATTACATTACATATTATGATCAAATCGTCAGTTCCCACACATACACATCAAAATTTGCACGTGAACGAAGTCGCGGGTAATAGCTAGTTATTATTATATGTTAGGAGTAATGCAAATACTGATTTTTTTTTTTAACTTTTTATTTCAGATTTTTTTTTTTTTTAAGATGTCAATTTTATTCATTCATTCTTTTTTTTTTCATTTTATAAGTGATTAAAAATAGATATTTTTCTTTCGAAAGCATTTTTGAAAACGTTTAGCTTAATTTGAATTCTTATTTACTTATTTTATTTTAATTTTTTGTTTAAAAAAAAAAAAGCAATTATATTAATTATTTATTTCAGCACTTTTTTACTCACAGAAATATATACCCTCAGATAAATAAAAATGTGTACGTAAAAAAATGTCTTATTAAGTGATTTCCATTTCCACCACCTCACCCCCCTTATTTTTATCTCGTTTTCAGTTTAACGTATAAAATTACAGAGGCTCTTAAAGGGAAAAAAAAAAAAAAAAAAAAAAAAAACGGTATTTTTAAACTTTGGTATAAATGAATTACAAATAATTTTAGTGGAAGATTCCTCAAATCGTTAAACATTATTAAATATATATATATATTAAATTATACTTTGAAAACTTAAATATCTGAATAAATTTTTAAATATTATATGAATAAAATATATATAAATGATTTAAGTATAATGAATATATTTTATAATTAAAAAATAGCTCCTAAACATACATATATAATTATATCTTTATAATATAGCTTGAAAATATATATTATAAATTCGGAAATTTGAGACCTGGAATTTAAACTCAGATTCAAAACCTTTAAAAAATAAAATATTTATTAAAAAGTAACACTTTTTTTTTTTTTTAACTTTTACTTTGAAAAGAAATATTGAATGAAAAACTATTTAATCATTGGTTTTTCACATTTAAAAATTTCTATAAAATATAAATATCTATCATCCAATTAAATATTTTATAATTACAAAAGAATTATAATTTCTATTACTTCTGGCTCGTATTTCGTAAATAGATTTTTAAAATTTATGCAGGTGCAGTTTAAAAAAAGAAAAAAAAAAAAACCTGAAAATTTTAACTAACTTTCCAAACTACAGGCCAAACACGCAATAATACTTACATAACTGCAACATTTTCGATTTTACGTGTTTTGATAAATATCTGAAAAATTACTTGGTAGATTATGAGGAAATTTGAGGAATAAAAAGAACATGTTATATCTCATATATTTCAGTGAAGGTTTTGTTCCGAAGGCAAACGAAGGGCAAATATTAACCGTAATAATAAATATTTGGAATCACATTGTAGGAAAAAAATAGTAAGAACATAATATCATAACTTGAGATTCCTCTAAAATGGCCACGCGTCATAATTATAATTAAAAGAGCATTAAAAGCAAAGACAACACTTTAAAAACAAGTTATATATTTATTAAAACCATATTTTATAAAGCTTTTTACCATACATATACAAGTTGAAAATGATAGATGATAGAAGACCAGCAATTTACGTATCATGGGAAAAGAGCCCGTTATAGTTGTTAACAGCTAGTTAAAAACGTTATTCATCACCAGAGGAATTGACACTCGAAGATTGCTGACAACGAAAACTTTGTAAATTTTAAAGCTAATAGCTGAGTAGAAGGGATTTTGGAGGTGAAGGAACCTTGTTTCTTCAATCCAAGTTGTCAGCAACCTTCTACAGCAATTTCCTCTGGTGATGAGTAATATTTATAATTAGCTGTTAATAACTATAACCGACACCTGTCCCATGATACCTAAATTGCTTGTCTACTATCATATATCCTTTGTAACTTGTACGAGGGCTGTCCGTAAAATATCCGGATTTAATTTATAACTAAAAATATATAATGGATATGCATGCTTCAGTTAAATCAATTTCAAAGTATCGTCCTTGAGAAGCACCACACTTAGCCCAACGCTGTTGCCACTCTTGGTAGCAGGATTGGAAGTCGTTCTTTGGAATGACCAACAGCTGTTCGATCGCTTTTTGTTTGATGGTCGTCACATCCTCAAACCGTCGTCCTTTAAGCGTTTTCTTTAGCTTTGGAAATGCGAAATTTTTTAACCAAACAAGGCACCGTTCAAATTGCCAAAGTTTGGCACCAAACATGGCACCGTTCAAATCGCTACATACACAATTTTCTTTTCCCAGTTGACTATCTCTATTACAAAGAATATATATCCATTTCATTTGGTTTAGTGCAGTCTATAGACGTTAAACTCTACTTACCTGCAATTTCCCCCATAGACGTAATGTATTAGAATTCTCTTGATAGTCCCTGTACACGAACCATTTGCTTGATCTTAACGAAAAGCACACTGTAGCATCCTTATATGATACACATTTAGAATATTAGGTTTGAACTTTCTGCCATAATTTGTTTTTGAGATATGCTGATAACAGACACAAACACACACAGACACACATACACACATACAGACATACACACAGACCATTTGCGAAAATCATAATTTTCGAATTTAGGGGACCTCAGAACATGTAAATATAACAAAAACTCGCGTTCGAAAATTTGACCCAAAAACAATGCTTTCTCTACCTTATGGGTATGTGAGTGAAAGTAATAAATAAGTTGATTTAATTAAATTAACATAGTTCGTTGCTACTCTGAAAGTTTTAAATAAAATGTTTTTCAGTTAATGGGATTAAACACCATCCTTATTTCATGGTCCCGATCTTATTGATCATACAACTCCTCTCCATGTGTTTTTATTCCTCAGATAGAGGTAAGCAATGGTTGCGACCATCGTAGGTACTCCTTTAAGCTATCGTGAGGATGATGATGATGATGATGAAACTCAAGAAATTTTAAAAGAAAATATCCGTAATTATGATATTAGCTAAATACATATTCCTTGAATTTGAAAAAAAAAAAAAAAAAAAAAAAAGGTAAAAGACAGAAATTTTAGTATTCAACGGATACCATCATAAAATCACCAATAACTTGTAAAAACCAATATATGAAATGTAACACTAAATAGACTGTATTGTATTTAGGAGCAACTTCGAAAGCCTTCTTCAAAGTTTTCATTTTACTACAATTTGTTTTCGTATCGTAGTCGGATCCGCGCTAATACACATGCCTGAGAGAAGCTATAATTTTATAAAAATAAGGATTTGAGGAAATAATGGACCTTTACATCTTATCACCTGCAATGTTTCAGCGCTAGCGTAGCCGTAACGGCAATCCCTTTTTGGAATAGAATAATTCCTGTTTATTTACGACTGGCATATGTCAACAAATAGAAGTTGTTGATGGTCCAATGATGGGCCTCGCTCAGGGTTCGAAATGTTTTTAATTATTTTACAAATACGTATCGGCAATTGGTCTCATTACTTATCAGTCAATCAATCAGATTTTCTCCACTCAAATGCTGTTATCAACAACCCACACACAAGCTAACCAAGGACATGTCTCTGCCAAATATCTCTATCTGATAATATATACACACACATATATATCTGTATATATATATAAATTACGTGTCACGATGTTTGTCCGGGGTAAACTCCTAAACTAAAGAACCGATTTTAATGAAATTTTGCACACTGTGTGCAGTTTGGTCGAACTTGAGAGATAGGATAGTTTTTATCTCAATTTATTGTCACAATATTGTTTTATTGCAATTATTTGTTAATTATAGACCTTTATTAAAGTTGCTCCAAAATATCTGTAAGTTCCATTAATTTAATTGTTGAAAAAAAAAAAAAAAAAAAAAAAAAAAAAAATACGAGTTCATTTTCTTTCGACATAAAAATAAATACATTTAATCAAACGTGAACGTTAAAAAATTATAAAAAGTTAAATTATGCATCTCACGAAAATTGACGTCATAATCAATTTAAAGATTTTATACACATTGATAAAGTGCTAATGTAGTTCTATCATAGATATAGTAATATATATAGATCTCTCATCCCCATGTTATCGTACAAAGATTTTTGATGCCGAAAAAAAAAAAAAAAAAAAAGCTTTGGAAACAGCCATTAAGTGGTATTGAAAAAAAAAAAAAAAAAAAAAAAGAAAGAAAAGAAAAGAAAGAAAGAAATATGAATTTGAAACTGTATCTGGAGTCTTCCATTCCCCTTTAGCGAATAAATTATTCATAAATTTTATTTGCTAAAATATTTGTATGTATTCCTGTGTGTATTCACTCGGGGAAAGACGGCCATATTTTGGTGAAAACGTCGTCTTTTCCCAAATGAAAAGGAATAACTTTTTTCTCCCCAATGATCACTCTATTCTATATATGCTATACTATATCTATGAGTTCTATACGCAAGCGAAGTGTGACTCACTGACCGTCTGTGCAGCCAAGAAAAAGATTTCCTATGTTAATTGCCCACTGGATTTTTTGTAAGAAATTATTAAAAATCGAGGAAATTTATTTCCCGATTTTAATCCTTATATTTGGGTATAGATATGTATTAGTTGTCGCGGGTGTTAGATTGAATTATTTTGCTGTCAAATTGACAAAATTTTAATTTTAAATTTCAAAACTCTGTCGCCCTTGGCTTTTATTATTATTATTATTATTATTTGGCGATCAAAAGCGTAACACGAAAATATGCATGCCAGATGTATGCATTGTACGAAATGTAATATGTATTATTCATTGTACGTATGTATGACATGTAATATGTATTGTACGAAATATTGTTTCATATTATTCATTACTCTTTTAATATAAGTTGTTAAAATAACCATGATTTTTGAAAGGAATTAAATATTTTCGCCAGATAATTTGGCGATATTCTTTTTTTTTTCGCCAAGGATGACAGAAATGAAATCTATTCCGCTGCAAAATATTAGTATCTTACATCAGATATTTTATTTAGACATTTGAAAACAAATTTGACTTCAAACTATGATAGAATATTTATCATTTTCCTTTTAATTAGTATATTATTAGTATATTAAAATTTAAAAGCATGGTATATAAAAAGTTTTTTTTTTTTTTTTTTAATCTTATAATTATTCTTATCTTAATCCTCAATGTTTCCCATCTTTATTAACTTGAATTTACTATTAAAATTTTAACATACTCAAAAACTTCTCATCACTTCGTTAAAATACACTAAACTTTTCCAAAATCTTTTTCTATTTAAAATGATACATGTATTTACTTTAAATGTCCAATATTTCATAAGATTTCCAATTTTAAAGTTTTAAAATATTTATCAAATATACTTATTTTTCTGGTTTAGCCTTATTGTTTTCCTTTTTATGACTACAGCTGTTGCCCTCTTTAAAATATTTAAAATGATGAGGTCATTTTATAGTAAAATTATCCATTATAGCATATATTATATTTCACTCCTCCATAAAAATTGATTTTAAAATCGTCTGTTTCTTTTATACTTTTATTTTAATAGAATTTAATTTATATATTAGTCATTTTAGCAATTTTATCCAAAGTAGCATTAGAAATAATATACATCACTTCTCCATTAAAATTTATAGGACCCTACAATAAAATTAATTTGTGCTTAATATCAACACTACGAAAATTTTTATCAATCGCTTCCAAATTTTGACCTAAGTTTCAAATCTCAACCCTGTGGGTTTTTACATCGGCTACAACGTTTTCGTCTTTGTTCGTAAATAATAATTTGACTGTACTAAATAGTTTACAGCCGTATAATTCAACGTATAACTTAGTCACAGCAACGCGTGGCCGGGTCTGCTAGTATATATATATATATATATTAAATACTATGCGTCATTATTTCAGAAAACTGCCTCTAGCATTATCGAAAAAATATTTCTCGTTAATAATGAACAAGTATTTTTAGCTGCTAGGAGTTACACTAAATTTCTAAACTTAAAATTATTTTTACGAAATCATTTTTTAAAAGTCTTCTTTGAAATAGTTAAGAAAAATGAGTGGAAAATTTATCTTTCATTTGATTAAGAAATTTAATGATTTAGAAATCTCTTGTTAAAAATAAAATATATATATATACTAGCAGACCCGGCCACGCGTTGCTGTGACTAAGTTATACGTTGAATTATGCGGCTGTAAACTATTTAGTACAGTCAAATTATTATTTACGAACAAAGACGAAAACGTTGTAGCCGATGTAAAAACCCACAGGGTTGAGATTTGAAACTTAGGTCAAAATTTGGAAGCGATTGATAAAAATTTTCGTAGTGTTGATATTAAGCACTAATTAATTTTATTGTAGGGTCCTATAAATTTTAATGGAGAAGTGATATATATTATTTCTAATGCTACTTTGGATGAAATTGCTAAAATGACTAATATATAAATTAAATTCTATTAAAATTCTATTAAAATAAAAGTATAAAAGAAACAGACGATTTTAAAATCAGTTTTTATGGAGCAGTGAAATTCAATATATGCTATAATGGATAATTTTACTATAAAATGACCTCATTATTTTAAATATTTTAAAGAGGGCAACAGCTGTAGTTATAAAAAGGAAAACAATAAGGCTAAACCAGAAAAATAAGTAAATTTGATAAATATTTTAAAACTTTAAAATTGGAAATCTTATGAAATATTGGACATTTAAAGTAAATACATGTATCATTTTAAATAGAAAAAGATTTTGGAAAAGTTTAGTGTATTTTAACGAAGTGATGAGAAGTTTTTGAGTATGTTAAAATTTTAATAGTAAATTCAAGTTAATAAAGATGGGAAACATTGAGGATTAAGATAAGAATAATTATAAGATAAAAAAAAAAAAAAAAAAAAAAAAAAAAACTTTTTATATACCATGCTTTTAAATCTTAATATAGTAATAATATACTAATTAAAAGGAAAATGATAAATATTCTATCATAGTTTGAAGTCAAATTTGTTTTCAAATGTCTAAATAAAATATCTGATGTAAGATACTAATATTTTGCAGCGGAATAGATTTCATTTCTGTCATCCTTGGCGAAAAAAAAGAGAATATCGCCAAATTATCTGGCGAAAATATTTAATTCCTTTCAAAAATCACGGTTATTTTAACAACTTATATTAAAAGAGTAATGAATAATATGAAACAATATTTCGTACAATACATATTACATGTCATACATACGTACAATGAATAATACATATTACATTTCGTACAATGCATACATCTGGCATGTATATTTTCGTGTTACGCTTTTGATCGCCAAATAATAATAATAATAATAAAAAAAGCCAAGGGCGACAGAGTTTTGAAATTTAAAATTAAATTTTGTCAATTTGACAGCAAAATAATTCAATCTAACATCCGCGATAACTAATACATATCTATCGGGAAATAAATTTCCTCGATTTTTAATAATTTCTTACAAAAATTCCAGTGGGCAATTAACATAGGAAATCTTTTTCTTGGCTGCACAGACGGTCAGTGAGTCACACTTCGCTTGCGTATAGAACTCATAGATATAGTATAGCATATATAGAATAGAGTGATCATTGGGGAGAAAAAAGTTATTCCTTTTCATTTGGGAAGGACGACGTTTTTACCAAAATATGGCCGTCTTTCCCCTAGTGAATACACACGGGAATACATACTAATATTTTAGCAAATAAAATTTATGAATAATTTATTTGCTAAAGGGGAATGGAAGACTCCAGATACAGTTTCAAATTCATATTTTTTTCTTTCTTTTCTTTTCTTTTTTTTTTTTTTCAATACCACTTAATGGCTGTTTCCAAGGCTTTTATTTTTTTTTTTTTTTTCGGCATCAAAAATCTTTGTACGATAACATGGGGATGAGAGATCTATATATATTACTATATCTATGATAGAACTACATTAGCACTTTTTCAATGTGTATAAAATCTTTAAATTGATTATGACGTCAATTTTCGTGAGATGCATAATTTAACTTTTTATAACTTTTTAACGTTCACGTTTGATTAAATGTATTTATTTTTATGTCGAAAGAAAATGAACTCGTATTTTTTTTTTTTTTTTTTTTTTGGCAACAATTAAATTAATGGAACTCACAGATATTTTGGAGCAACTTTAATAAAGGTCTATAATTAACAAATAATTGCAATAAAACAATATTGTGACAATAAATTGAGATAAAAACTATCCTATCTCTCAAGTTGGACCAAACTGCACACAGTGTGCAAAATTTCATTAAAATCGGTTCCTTAGTTTAGGAGTTTACCCCGGACAAACATCGTGACACGTAATTTATATATATATACAGATATTTGTCAATGTCAAATTTTTTTAGAAATATTTTTTTTTCTTTTTTTTCAACTCGCAAGATTCTAAAAGTTAAATAGAAAAATTATATTATTTTTAACGTATTGTCTTAGCGACTTTCATAAGCATGATATTTATAATATACTAAACGCGTCAGGAATGCAAATTTTCCACAGCACTTACATTACTTTTCACAAACAAAAAAATTACTATTTTTGCAATTTTTGCAGTCTCTACAGTAAAAATCTTGCATTCAATTGCAGAAAGAGGTTATAGGGTAAGTGCTCCAGTGATTGGCATGCTCCAGTAATTGACATCTATACCGAAATAATTAATAAATAAGAAAAATAATAAAATCATATATTTACATATAATAATTTTAATTTTTTATGTCAAACACTGGAGCATAGGGTGCTAATAACTGGTAAATTTAATAATTAGCAGTGTCAAACACAGGAACATAGGGTGACAATCACTAATAAAATAAACCTGGCAGTTTCAATTACTGGAACATTGAGTGTGTGCAAAAAAAAAAAAAATTCATAAAAAAAGTAATTGTTATCAAATGTATATATTTTAACATGAATGTGAATGTATTTTAACATGAATGTATATATTTTAACATGGTTCTGAATGTCTTTCATGCCATATGTATTAACTTAAGGTTTCTAAAAATATTTTCTGATGACTAGAACATTAAAAACATCAGATATTGCTCTAAAAGTGTCAATCACTGGTGCACTTACCCTAAATGGTTACTATATAATATTAGTGATGCAAAATCTGTACATCATTATCGATACAGATGTGATTAATTTAATTTTTGATCGTAAGATATATCTAAAGAAATAATATTGTTTAAAACCAAATCTAGCTTATCTGAGCGTGAGACACAGAATTCCAAAGAAAATGGTAGAATAATTCTAGATATTTGTATAATAATTTTATAAAAGTTTTGAGTAAAGTCGTAACAAAAACATTTTTAGATTTTAATATTAAAGATATTATTTTGATGAGAAAAAATGTACACATCTGTTGTTGACAGGGTTCAAAATCAATCCCTTTTCTTACTGCCATCTTTAAAAATGCAATTTCTTTGAAGCGATTTACTGAAATTAAGAAAACAATTTTTTTTCTCTTGCGGATGATTAAAAAACTTAATAAAGTATCCTAGCTTCGAGTAAAATAACATAGTTGAAAAGAAGTTATATTTAATGAAGAGTGAGAGAAAAGAGAGCTGTAAGGACTTTATGTCTGATATTTTTCTTTCTTGAATTGGTGTTGTTTTTATCAAAAGAAGAAAGTTAAAAAAGAAAAAATAAATGATCGCTAAAATTTTCAAAAACAATTTTCTCCCTTAAATTAAAGTATTAGTAAGTGTTGTAAACATATCGTATTTAGTGTAGGAAATTATTTTTAAAAGTTTGTGAATGATGTTGCTGTTACTTTTAGAGTAAGTTTTAGTTTTACATTTTTGACGTTCTATTGCAGTTTAAAGAATAAATTACATTATTAATATCTTCATTAATAAAATGTATGCTAAATTTAGTTTCTAAGAATTATATTTGCGGTGAATTACTTTAGACCATTTGTAATTTTTTTTTTTTAATTGAAAGTTGTTCGCAGGAAAATTTTAGTAAAAATTTTATATACTTCCTAGTAATATCAATAAACGTTTATAAATTTCTTACTTTTTCTTACCCATATATAGAGAATTGTTTCTAGTATCTGTTCTTTAATATATATTGTTTCTAGTTCAAATTTCGAAATTTATTTCTTTGTTATATTAGTACGTTTTGAGGTCCCCCGAATATTTAAATCATGTTTATAGAGATTGATTTGTGTTCATGTGTCACTGTGTGTGTGTGTCTGTCTTTTATCAGCATGTTTCAAGAACAAATAGAGTAATAAGTCCCAATCTCGGTTTTCTAAATCTGCATCATATAGTGATGCTACACTAAATTTTTTGCTGAGATCATCAAATGTTTTTTGTACAGATAATTAAAATACTTATTCTAATACCGAGAATTAAAATACTTTTCGTATATGAGGGAAATTTCTTATAAGTACAGTGAAACATATATAGGCTGCACTAAACAAAAGGGAATTAGCATATTTTTTTATATTCAAAAAAGCATGTTTTGAGTAGATTATGTTATGGAAATCGTTTATCATTAGTGTACAGGGCTACCCAAAGTACTTGGGAATATTGGGGCTATACTTAAAAATTGCTGGAAAGATATTTCATTTTGTGTTAGGCATTTTTCAGATAAAATTGAATTTAAATACAGAGTATGATTTGCATATAGTTTATAGACATAGACAATATACAGGAATACCCAAAATTGAGCTAAACGTTCTTTGTAATTGATGGAAGTAATTGAAAGTAAGATGCAGTAAAAGTAAAATAAGAAAGTAAGATGAAGAATGAATGTAATTGATGGAAGTGCTTTGCTACATTATACTATGTCGACGAACTCTGCTCAGAAAGGAAAATTAATTTTTCATACCAATACTGTATACAAACTATTTTTTTTTCAGCTCTGGTTTTTTGTATAATATCATGTCTTCAGATGCCCTGAATGCGAAAGTCCAATTTTCAGCGGTTGAAATGTATGGCTGTTATCAGTATAATTTAAAAGCAAATAACTGTAGCACATGCAGATTTTAGAAATTAAAATTCGTATTATGTTGCCACTTGAACATTTTAATTAAGATTATCAAGTTTGAAGGCAAATTGAAAACAGCCTTGATTTTTTTTTTTTTTTTTTTTCTAAATAAATGTAGGCACTATACTTGACCGAGATGTTGAAGGGGGTGTCAGCACTCGCATCACAGAGTTATATGTCACATAAAACTGTTTCTGAACTTGTTCTACATTATCTTACATTACTGATGTCACGACGTATTCTGCAATCTATTTTCAGAGTAATGAAATGCTGTGTAAGAGAATGTCACGTGAGTGACACACTTCTTTTTTACTTTCACTTACCCATAGGGTCGAGAAAGTATCGTTTTAGAGTCAAATTTTCGAACGTGAGTTTTTGTTATATATACATGTTCTGAGGTCCCCTGAATACGAAAATAATGTTTTTAGCGAATGTACTGTGTGTCTGTCTGTGTGTCTATCTGTCTGTATGTCTGTCCGTGTGTCTGTCTGTTATCAGCATATCTCAAGAACAAATAGTAGCAGAAATTCCAAACTCGGTATTCTAAATGTGTATGTTATAGGGATGGTACAGAAGCTTTTCGTTGAGCTGAAGCCAATGGTTCGTGTACAGGGACACTCAAAAGTATTCAACTACATTACGTCTATGGGGGAAATTGCAGGTAAGTAGAGTTTAACATCTATAGACTACACTAAACCAAATGAAACGAATATATATTTTGCGTAATAGAGATAGTCAACTGGGAAAAAAAATCCCCCCCCCCCCCGTTGAACCATAGATCTGCGATAATTTAAAATAAAGTTATCGATTTTTTCCATTTTTTTTTAAATGTAATATTGAGAGTAAATTCACCTTTTTTTTTTATATTTAGTGTTATACTATTTGTCGGGGAGGAGGAGAAGGAGAAGGTGCGCACATAGGAACTGATTTAGAACGGCGCTGAGCAGTTTGGTTTCAGTCGCCTTTCGAATCCGGACGAGGTACGAGGTATCTCAACATTAAATAAACTCAGAACTATTAAATATTCTAATCGTACACATTATAGTTCCAGTCATTATTCTTAAATATAATAAATTCGTAATTACTTATTCAAGTCCAATAAACGATTCTTCAAAATATGGAATATAGTCTTCTAATTGTGTGGTGTGGTTTGTCGTTAATCTTCGGAATTCTGGCAGAGGGGTAAGTAGATTTAAACTTATTCTCATTTAATTATATGCTGATTTGTGTTTAGGTAAAAGTTGCAAAATTTGAATTTATAATAAACTCGTTAGCAATCCTTAATCCGAGATACTAAATTTAACCAACCCTAATTCGAAATGCATAAATTGATTTAGTCGAAATTCTATGTTGGCTGCAAAGCCATAGTGGTCCGTCGATTCACGGAGGTTTAATTATCTATTAATTTAATTAGATAATATAATTAATCGTAATTCGTTAAATTAAAAAAAAAAAAATATGTAAAGTGAAAAAATTCTTTTGTTTACGTAGGATTAAATTATCTGTATAAGAACTTTAAAGTAAATTAAAATTAATTTGTGGAAATAAATCATTAATACAAAGTTAAATTGTTTTGATATAAAACGTAATTCAAAGTAGTTTCGTTTTCATGCATACTTAAAAGTTTTGTTTTGAGAGAAAACGTAATTCAAAATAGTTTGGGTTTCAAACCGAAAGTTTCGGTTTGGAATTTCAGAAATAAACTTTCATGTTAAGTAATTGTTGAATAAATGAGTGTATGAGAATGAAAAGGGTGCATTTAATATTTTATTAGTTTATTTATTTCAGTGAAAAGAAAAAAAAAAAAAATCTATCCTATTATGAGTTGTTTCTTTTCATTTGTTCTTATTTTTTTCATATTTTACTTCCTGATCTGCTGAATAATAATTTAATTCAATCGATTAATTCATATTTAAATTTAATTGTTTGTAATTAGTTTACTCATAAGATGGGTAGAAAGGGAAAAACAAGGGCGAATGACGATGAACAGAGTGCGTTGTTCCCAAAATCTAATGAAGTGATAAAATTTGAAAATGTAATTAAAGAAATAGAATTTATAAAATCGAAAGTCAATGATTGTGATAAAGGCGATCAAGCCAGATTAAAAATCTTAAAAGATAAGGTAAATGCACTGGAGGTTAAATTCGAGGAAATAGTTACAAAATTTTCCGAAGAGGAAAACGATGAAAACTCTGAAGAGGTGTTAAAGAATAGGGACATTCTGTTAGAATTATCCGTTGTATTAGAGAGTAAATCGCAATTAAATACTCCAAATGTAAATAATGATGCAATGTACCAAACCCGGGACTTCTGTTAATTCGCATATTAGTCTCCCTAAACTTGAAATTCCTTATTTTTACGGGGATAATGAATCTTGGTTATCATTTAAAAATTTATTTAAATCATCTATTCTGGATAATGACAGCCTTAGTGAGGTTGAAAAGCTACAATACCTCCAATCGTGTGTAAGAGGTAGTGCATCAAAACTTATTCGTGGATTTTCGTTACAATCGGAAAATCTTAAACACTGTTGGGAAATTCTTACTCAGCGCTACGAAAATAAACGTCAATTAGCTATAACTCAAATAAATAAAATCTTTTCAGTAAAAGTAAACAAAGCGGATGATCCTAAATCGTTTTTCAATTTAATAGATACTTGTAACGAAGCGGTGCGAAATTTATCGACCCTCGGATTGGAATCTAATCCTCTTAGCGATCTTATTCTTATAAATTTCATGATTTCAAAATTGGACTCATCCGTTAGGCATAGGTGGGAGCTCAGTCTAGAGAATACGCAAACTATTCCCGATTTAAATTCGTTTCGTACATTCATAGAAAGGGAGGCGTCGAGTCAAACAAAACTGGAAAATAAACCAGGGATGTTTAAGAAGCCAGTTGAAGGTAATAGTGTAAAAAAATCTTATGTCAATAATTCAATCCTAGTAAAAGAAAATAAATGCGTCGCCTGTTCTCAAGTACATCAATTGTTTAAATGTCCCAAATTCAATCGAATTAGTGTTCAGGAGCGATGGGACTTAGTTAAATCAAAATCACTGTGTGAAAATTGTTTGCGAACTAATCATCAAGTGCGTCAATGTAGAATTAATATTAAATGTAAAGTATGTGCAGGTTCACATCACACTCTTCTGCACATTTATGCACAGAATTCTGCAGATCAGGGAGGCGGCCTTGTTGCTACGTCGGTGGCCAACAGTTCACAATCTAATGCAAATTTTAATAACCAAAAAGTGCTATTGGCTACTGCCCTTATAAAGGTTAGGTCACCTAACGGTAAAATTATTCAATGTCGGGCGTTAGTTGATAGTGCCTCACAAAATAGTCTCATAACAAAGGAGTGCGTTGAGAAGCTAAATTTGCCTTTGTTTGGCACTTCTCATCGACTTATAGGCATAAACGGTCTTTCCGCAGAAACTGTTTTAAATTTTACGGAATTCTCATTCTCGCCATATTTCGCTAACGAGTATAGGAACATAAAAGCGCTAGTAGTAAATAGGGTTACTGCCCCTCTGCCGAATTTCCGGGTGCAAACGACGTCTTGGCCACATACAAACAATCTTCAATTAGCGGATATGAATTTCTTCAAGCAACAACCCATCGAAGTTTTATTAGGTGCAGATATTTTTGCGTCACTAATTTGTGGCACACCGATATCGGGAAGGCCAGGAGAACCATCTGCCATTCCCAGTTCACTTGGGTATTTACTCAGTGGACCCCTCTCAAGGGATGGAATGGAACCAGAATCAACATATAGCTCATCGTTACACTGCCTTAACTTGAACGATTTTTTTGACAATCAGCCCATAATATCTTCTAAGAGTGACACCGAAGCCGATCCGGCAGAGGAACTATATAAATCTTCCACCAAGCGCAACCCCGAAGGTCGCTATGTTGTAAAATTACCCCTCCATGATGAGATAGATTTGGGGGAAAGTGCCAACTGTGCACTAAAAATGTTTAAGAAACTGGAAAATCGATTTGCGCAGAATCCCAACCTAAAAAAGGAGTATGCTCAGTTTATGTGTGAGTACTCCGATCTAGGTCATATGACTTTACTAAGGGCTGAAGAGCTTAATCGCCAACCCAATTATTATATGCCCCATCATGGAGTTATAAATGAAAATAGTAGCACTACAAAACTACGGGTAGTGTTCAATGCGTCGGCCTTAACTACAAATGGCAAATCCCTGAACTCCAATTTGCACAAAGGGCCAAAACTCCAATCCAGTATTTTTAGCAATCTAATTAGATTTCGTTTAAATAAAGTCGCCCTCTCGAGTGATATCGAGAAAATGTTTAGGCAAGTTCTAGTCGCAGAGCCTGATACAGACTTTCAAAGAATATTTTGGAGGGCCAATGTTTCAGATCCACTCAGAGTGTATAAATTGAACACTGTTACTTATGGCACAGCCTGTGCTCCATTTTTAGCCCTGCGTACCATATTACAGCTATTAAACGATGAAGAACCCAATTTTCCCGTAGCTGTGCAGGCTGCCCGCAACAACCTGTATATGGACGATTTCCTTGGAGGTGCTGAAACAATCGAAGCCGCTCAATCATTGGTCACAGACCTTCAGGCATTATTTAATGCTGGGGGCTTCAAGCTGCGAAAATGGGCTTCAAATTATGTGGAAGCTCTAGTTCAGGTCCCAGAACCTTTAAAATCAACAAATCAGGAATTATCCTTAAACCCCGATCAATCCCAACGTATTTTAGGACTAAACTGGAATTTAACATCGGATACACTGCAGGTTGGCGTCAACACAGAAGAAAACGTTAAAACTAAACGACAATTATTGTCCGTAATTGCACGCATCTTCGACCCTTTGGGTCTGTTATCCCCTGCCACTATTCTTTTAAAATTGCTTCTACAAGATGTTTGGAAGCTAAAACTTGGTTGGGATGATCCTTTACCACCAGACATTCAAACCAGGTGGAACGAATTTTATGAAAAAATTGCTTCCTTTAAGGCCATGTCAGTACCCAGATTTTTAGACCTGAAGTCTGAACCTATTTTCCAGATTCTGGGATTTTGTGATGCGTCAACAAAGGCATATGCTGCCGTAATTTATATACGCCCAAGTCAGAACTCATCTTTAAAATTGATTGCAGCTAAAACCCGTGTAGCTCCTTTAAAACCCATTACCTTGCCTAGGTTGGAGCTATGCGCGGCTGTATTACTCTCGGAACTTTTGGCAGTCGTCCAGAGCTCGCTGGATTATCAGGTTGAGGACATTCTCCTATGGACAGACTCAACAATCGCCCGTAGTTGGATCTTAAATCCACCCTTAAAGGGCAACACATATGTCCTACACCGAGTAACCAAAATTAGGGCTCTCACAGACCCCACATCATGGCATCACTTACCAAGCAAACTTAACCCAGCAGACTGTGCAACCCGTGGGCTGTTACCCGACAAATTACACCACTTTAACTTGTGGTGGTCTGGACCTGATTGGTCAAAGATTCCGGTCTCAGATCATGAGTCCAAGATTGCTACCTCAGTCCCATGTACAATTGTGGGAATTCCTGGACTAATAGAGTCAATTCCAAAGCAAGAATCCGTTATAGAGGATTTGGTTTCAAAATTTTCATCAAGTAATAAACTTTTTCGTGTAATTGCATTTATGAAGCGATTTATAAATAATATTAGAAATGCTACAAAATTGAAAGGACCAGTCTCAGTACAAGAAATTTCAGAAGCTAGAAAAATTGTTATTAAATTCGTCCAACAAAGGTCCTTTGCTTCAGAAATCGCCCTTTTGCAGCGCGGCCAACCCGTGGCAAACAGCAGTAAACTAAAAAATCTCAATGTGTTTCTTGATTCAGAAAATCTATTGAGAGTGGGAGGTAGAATTGATAGAAACATCACTCTGCCCTATGATACTAAACATCCAATACTCATACCTAAGAATCACCCTTTTACATCGACATTAATAAGACATTTTCACACGTATAGTCTTCATGGAGGTGTCGACCTAGTATTAAATCTCATTCGCCAGTCTTACTGGATTCCTGATGGTAGATCCACTGTGAAAAAAGAGCTTCGTAAATGTGTCACATGTGCCAAAGTCCAACCGACCCCAATTCAACAAATGATGGGTGACCTTCCCAGTGCAAGAGTCAACCCTTGTAGACCATTTCAACATGTTGGCCTTGATTATGCAGGCCCTATTCAAACAAAGTGTGAACATAAACGAACAAAAACAAAATTTAAGTCCTATATTTGTCTATTCATCTGCATGAGCACCAAGGCAATTCATCTCGAATTAGTCACGAACTTATCAACTGAACATTTTTTATATGCCCTACAAAGATTCATAGCGCGTCGAGGCTATCCTACTGACATTTATTCTGACAACGGACGCAATTTTGTGGGTGCCAATGCCCATTTAAAAGGGCTAGTAAAGCTTTCAAAAACCAATACTATACAAGACTTTGCCACAACTAGACAAATTCATTGGCATTTTATGCCACCTTACGGGCCTAACTTTGGCGGCCTATGGGAATCTTCGGTTAAATTGGCCAAACGCCATTTACTCAAAGCGTGTAAAGGCAATTGCCTGACCTTTGAGGAGAGTGACACTATTCTAACTAACATTGAAGCCTGCTTAAATTCACGACCCTTAGTCCCACTTTTCACCGAGCCCCATAATTTCTTAGTGCTTACACCAGGACATTTCTTAATTGGGGCTCCGCTTCTCCAGCTTCCTGAACACTCTTTTAACCAAACTAATCCATTGTGTACCAGTTTTTCTTCCAGGTGGAAACTCGTCCAGCAGATCAAGAAGCAATTTTGGAGTACATGGGCCAAGTCTTATTTGACATCACTCCAATCAAGAGAAAAGTGGACGAGCGGCAATACACATCTGCAACCTGGTCAGCTAGTCCTGGTCTTGGAACCTTCTATTCAGCCAGCACACTGGACCCTTGCCCGAATTCTGGAAGTCCATCCTGGAGATGATGGCATCGTAAGAATCGTCACTCTGAAGACACCATCTGGAGTCATCAAGAGACCGGTGAATAGAGTCGCCAGTCTGCCATGCTCAGCCCCCCCCCCGGAGGATGTCGGGGAGGAGGAGAAGGAGAAGGTGCGCACATAGGAACTGATTTAGAACGGCGCTGAGCAGTTTGGTTTCAGTCGCCTTTCGAATCCGGACGAGGTACGAGGTATCTCAACATTAAATAAACTCAGAACTATTAAATATTCTAATCGTACACATTATAGTTCCAGTCATTATTCTTAAATATAATAAATTCGTAATTACTTATTCAAGTCCAATAAACGATTCTTCAAAATATGGAATATAGTCTTCTAATTGTGTGGTGTGGTTTGTCGTTAATCTTCGGAATTCTGGCAGAGGGGTAAGTAGATTTAAACTTATTCTCATTTAATTATATGCTGATTTGTGTTTAGGTAAAAGTTGCAAAATTTGAATTTATAATAAACTCGTTAGCAATCCTTAATCCGAGATACTAAATTTAATCAACCCTAATTCGAAATGCATAAATTGATTTAGTCGAAATTCTATGTTGGCTGCAAAGCCACTATTTCTCTAATATGGAAACCGTGTGCATTATCATGGAAGATAATTTTTGTTAAATAATAATTTTAATAAAATATTTTTACTGAGTCAATTTGTAAAGGAAAATATAGAAAGAAAGTCGTGTTTTGGCCACAACACACTAGTTATTTCTTGTTAGTGGATGGCAGACTAAAATGTCTGTCTGTCCGTCTCTCCTCGCTCTAACTCCCGTAAATATTCATGGAATTCCTTGAAACTAACACATGTTATTCAAGTTTAATGTGGAATGTTCACTATTGAAAATGAAGTAAATACCACTACTGGTTTGTGTATAGAGATACCCAAAACAAATGTAAAACATTGCGTTCTTTGAGAGGTATTTCAATAAACCATATTTTAATACATTTTTTTTTTCACAGAAATCTTAATGAAAATGCATGTATTACTAGAGTTCAATCCAGGATTTAATTTTTGGGGCCATTTTTTGAAAAAATAATTTTTTTTTTTTTTTGTGATTTTTAAAAAATTATTTTGGTGAAAAATGTATTAATGTGTGAAACTTTTCATTTCAACAGTCACAGTATACATGGCGTTTAATAGTGTTTCGTTGAAACAAGTATAGGTTAATCATTTCAAATAATATTAAAAGAACGGCAAAGATTTGAAAAAACATAATTTTTATTAAAGAAATTTTGCTTTTTTAATTTTGTGATTTTACAAACTGGATTTTTGTGAAGGGAATATTGAAATAGAATATGAAATAAAATTTGGTGAAGGGAGAACCAATGGCGCGTAATTTTTGCCTGGATCGGCCCCTATTATTCATACACGTAAAACAATGTTTTCTTCAGAATATAGTATGATTTATAGTAAGATTTATAGAGCCACACGAAATTAAACGAATACATTAAGGTTTATAACTGAAAATCACTGCAATTGTACTTTCATTTTTATTAAGCATTTTAATACTTTATAAAAATAATTAAGAGTGATTATGATGTCAATTAATATATTTGTCTGTCTATCTATCTGTCCGTCTGTCCGCCTCTAGCATCCATAAATATTTTCAGAATTTCCTGAAATTATGTGTGTTATTCAAGTTCAATATGGCATGTTCCCTATTTAAAATGGTATAAATAGCATAACTGATTTATTTAAAGAGATACCCACCTAAAAACGAAAATCCATTACGCTTTACAAAAGACACTTTTCTATATCATATTTAAATAATTTTGTACTGCTCAAATCATAATGAAACTGATATTCATTATTCATGGTATAAGAGAAATCAATAGAATATTTTAATTTTTGAGTTAAGAATTACAAGGTTACACTGAAATTTTCAGATACATTAAAGGCTACAAATAAAAAATACTGGAATTTGTTTTCTGTATGTATGAAAGGTTTCAATTATTTCCAACGTTATTTAAGATTGAATTCAATTACTCTGTCTATCTTTCTATCATCCTATCTGTATGTTGCGTAATCGCGTTACCAAACTACTTTGAACAATATAATGATTACGTACAGTTGTAAAGTGTTAGTGATATATGTGGGCTGCAAGATTTTTTTTTTTTTACGTTGAATAACATTTTTCTACTCTCCTTTCTGAAAAAAAAATGTTGTACTTTTTTATATATTTCTACTGAGGCTTTTAAAGAAGCCATTTTAAATAAAACCACTATCAAATTAGATTAACATGTAATTTAACAATGCAATATATTTTTAAAAATTAGAATCTATTTTTGGTATTTCGTTGTTTATAATAAATGGGTAATATTCTTCACTCTGTAAAATGTTTGGGAAATGATAAGATCTGTAATAGACGATCATTTAAAAAATTTGGAAGAAATAGGGGAGGGGGGGGGGGCATTCTACTACACGCAATTTTAGAAATTTTCCTATTCGGCGAGGAGAAAACCATAAAAAGACATTTGAATAAATTTTGCATAATACTTATGTAAATGACTTTGCAAAACGATAACGTTCCAAAAATATTCTGTCTTAAAAAGGAGAAAAAACTATTTATTTGCTATCCAATTTATATACTCACATTTATGGTTTGAGAATAAAAGGAAAATTACAGCCAAGAAAGAATTTTTTGTAGCTTTTTTTTAGAAGACGTTAATATTACAGAAGTAACTTTTTAAGATTTTAAGGTAGGTGAATACAATGTTTACAGAAAAAAAACTTTATATTCTTTTTTTAAGTAAATAAAATACATTTTCAGTTTTTAAATTTCGCCTAAGAAATATTTCTAAAATAAGATAGATGGTGGGAAAGTTTTCAAAACTTTATTCTATAAACAAAACAAGCTACACACACGGAAAAACATGTTTTGTGAAAAAATAATTATTTGCATGAGAAAATTATAGTTATGGAATTGTACTGTTTTATAATATTTTTTTTTAATAATTATTAATTTTTTATATATAAGTGATGAATAATGTTCAATAAAATTTTACAAAATATACAAGACGGGAGAGAAACATTATTCAAAAGCATTGAACACACACGTGTAATTTCCGCTGAGATATGAGTATTTGTTACAATATTTATTTATTTATTTTATTTATTTTTTATTCTGCGCATACGCGAAAAATAGAATTATTATTATTATATATATATATATATATATATTTCATCACCTAGGTTGAAACGAAGATATCCTGGGCAACATATGTCAAAAGTGCATTTGAAAAAAGTAAAAATTAAGAAATTATCGACAAAAGGATGAGTTAGATTTTAGATATTTTGAAATTTCATCCAGTGTTGAAATTTTATAAGGGTATTTAACATGCAACAAATACTTTGGAGATCAAATTAATTTAATGACTTTAAGAAACCATTTTTTTTTCTGAAAAACACCTTATGGGATTGTTATTCTAACATAATTTTGTTTATGTAGTAAGATTTGTAAATTTCTAGGAGTTTTTAACAAAACAGAAAGTTTGGAACTTGTGTATTGTAATTGGAACTTAAAATTAAATAGGTGACATGTTAAAAGTGTTTTATGAAATTTCAACTCATTTAAAATATCTAAAATCATGCTCATTCTTTTGCCGATAATTTGCTTAATTGTTTGTCTATTTAAATGAACTTTTGGCAAAAATTGTCAAAAAGCTTTCAACATATGTAATAAAAAAAAAAACATGAAATATAAAAAAATATTCACTACAAATGGACATATCTCCGCAAATATTACACTTTCGCAATTTATGTTTCGGAATAATTTTTCCTGGTAATTGGACAATTTGTTTGCAAGTTTATAAATATTTTGTTGAAATCCATTCTAAAAAGAAAAATTTCGATATATTTATATAAGATAAAATTTTAATATAGGATGGAGTAAAACTTGAATTATTAAATATGTAGAACTAGAACAGAGTTTTTATAAACCAATGCGCAAATGCAGCAAAAGGAAATATAAAACTATAATAAATAAGCAAAATAATTAACGCCAGATGAAAATTAATCCCAAAACACATGAGGGCCTTCATCAGGGGAGCTCCCCCATGTAGGGATAGGAATATAAGAAGTTTCTGACCAAACGCTCGTTATTTAACCATAAAACAGGTATCTAGCTCCCAACTTCTCACAGATGGAAGCAAGACCATCCAGCAAACGAATTTTAATTAATACAAAACATAAAAAGCAATTAAATTCAGAAATCAAGCACAAAATACAATACATCAATATAAAATACAAGAATATAAATAATACATGAATATATAAATACATTCCTGGGCAAACTCGAATAGTCATTAGAATATGGAAAATTGAACCCCCCCCCCCCCCTCTATTATAAACATAGAATACGCTTCAGCTCCCTATAGTCCATATAATGAGTATACGATATTTTAGCAAAATATCTCTACTATAACGGGTTCTAGTTATGTCTAAACAAGGTAACTGTAATTACAACCACCAAGTACACTGTTAAAAAAATCTGTAAAAGTACAGAAAAAGTATTGAGACTCTCCGTAAATTTGCATGAGTTCTCTGTACTCTAGTTAGCTGAAGCGGATTCTACGTTTATAATGGGGAGTGGTTTTCAATTTTCCATATTCTAATGACTATTCGAGTTTGTCCAGGTATGTATTTATATATTCTTGTATTATTTATATTCTTGTATTTTATATTGATGTATTATATTTTGTGCTTGATTTCTGAATTTAATTGCTTTTTATGCTTTGTATTCATTAAAATTCGTTTGCTGTATGGTCTTGCTTCCATCTGTGAGAAGTTGGGGGCTAGATACCTGTTTTTTTCTTAAATTACCAGCGTTTCGTCAGAAACTTCTCATATTCCTTTCCCTACATGGGGGAGGGGGAGCTCCCCTGGTGAAGGCCCTCGTGGGTTTTGGGATTAATTTTCATCTGGCTTTAGTTATTTTGCTTATATATATGTTTGTATGTATACATATTTGAAATATATATATATATATATATGTAATATGTTTAAATAACTGTACGAATCCCACAAAAAAACACAGAAACATTCTACTTAGTAAGAGAAATTGTGTATTAAAGTTACAAAAAGTTACAAATCATTTGTGTCTTTTTATGATAGAGGTTGATCCAAGTTTTTTTTTTTTTTTTTCTGGTTTGTCCCCAAAGTGCAGTCGTGACTAAATGGATAGCGGAAAATGTGAGTTTTTAAATTTTCTTCGCTTGTCTGAAACTCAAAATGGGCCCACCAGCGGCCGAGCGGTTCTGCGCTCAAAGCTGGTAGATGGGAGGTGCCGGGTTCGGTCCCAGGTCGCGCTCATCGACCTAGCCGTTCGGAGTTTTCCGTGGTTTCCTCCGAAACTCGCGTAAATACGGGCTAGGACCCCTTAGAAAGACCCCCACGGAGGGCATTCCCCCTCTAGGCCTAGGACACATCAGGAGTCAATCGGCCTTAAATCCTACAACCAACCTGAAACTCAAAACCCTTTTCTTCAAAACTTTTTTAGAAAATAGAAAAAAATATATATATATGTTACCGTTAAAGCTCGAAATCCGTTAATGTGCAGATTACCTAGCTAATCTGCAGATTAACTAAAATGACCCGTTAAAATGTGGAATCATGAGTTTTCCGCATTTTAACTAGGTAATCTGCAGATTAGCGGCTTCTGTGTCGTTAAAGTTCAAATGTTTGTTTCGAGCCTTAGTTTTTTTACATTCACCATGACGTCAAACAGTCATGTGATACAGATACGCGAATGACCTTCAAACACAAACCAAAACTTTCATCCTTTCCGCTCCGCTTCCGCTATGATAATTATTGGTAAACGCATAACTTGGAGCTTGGAGCATCGAAGACATGGTTATTATAGGTTTCTTATCATGACCAACACAAAACTTAAAGTAACAAGTAAGTTACAATTGTTTTAATTTTGATTTTATTTCTTCTCTTTTTTAATTCTGTCAATATGAGTTTGATAAGGGTCTGCACTGCATTTTATTATTGAAATCTAATCTTAATCTAAACGCTCTATCTCCTGAAACTTCATTTTGAATTATGAATATTAAAATTTACAACACAGTAATTATTTCCTCCCGAAATAAAACTATTAAAACACAACTTTTTAAAACTAATTTCTTTAAAAATTGATTTAAATTACTATTACTTACTGAAAAAAAAATGTTTTAATTTTTAACTCTGAAAAATATAGCATTCAATATTGTGGCTTTCTTTAATAAATACTTAATATGAAATTTTTATGCATTTTTTAGCATTTCATTATATTTTGTTGTTGTTTCTTTCAATTTCAAGTTTCCTTTATATATTTTATATATCATGATTACATTTTTATTTTTATTTTGTTCGCTTTTTCAGATAATTTCGTTGTAGTTTATCACATAAAATGTGTTAATAAAGATTTTTTTTTTTTTTTTTTTTTTTTTTTTTTAATTAATGAATTTTTAAACTTGTACTTGTTGTTGTAATATGTATGCTGCATAATATAGTTTAATAAAGCATTGAAAAACAGTCATTTTAATTTTCCTGCGGTCTAAAAATTATTAAAGCAGTTTTAATTATTTGAAGTACTTCTTAAATAATGCTTCTGAATTGTCTAATTTAATATTTCTTTATCGAATTAAAAATTGGTGCATAACTTAAAAAAGAAAATAGTAATAGCAATGTAAGTTGTTAATAAAACTTTTTTTTTTTTTTTTAATTTAAATGGTTAAATATTTTTATTTTGAAAAGAAATCGTTACTGTATATTAATTCAAACATTCATTTATAAAATAGAATTTATTGAAAGCTATTAAAGTTATTATATTTCATATTAAAAATTCATAACATCTTCAAACTTATATTGACAGAATAAAAAAGATGAAATAAGTAAAAAAATTAAAACAAATATAACTTTAGAAGACATAAAAATTAAAACACATACAGATTAAAATAAGTAAAGAAAGAAAGAAAAGGAAAGAAAACTAATTTTTTTCCCCCGAATGAAAAAAACAAATACAACACAGCATGCTGTAAAATTACAACACCAGAGATCTTATTTTCACTTTAACGAGTGCCTAGTAGGTAATGTGCAGATTATCTAGGTAATTCGCAGATTACCTAGGTAATTTGAGAAATGAAACAATTTTCCTCACTTTAACGGATCGCCCTAGTTAACGTGCAGATTACCTAGCTAATCTGCAGATTAACTGATTTCTGCACTTTAGCGGTAACATATATATATAAAAAAATAAAATAAAAATAAAAATAAAAATAAATATGTCAAAAAAAAAAAAAAAAAAAAAGTAGTCAAAAAGAAAAAAATCTAACTTGATCACCTACTGTAGTTATTGTATGAAAGCAGTCATAAACTTGTGAATTTTTTCCTGTGGAAAGAAATAGACCACATAATAATGTAGAATTTTCACGTTTTATTTACAAAATTTTCGCGGTTGTTCCTGATTGTAAATATTATTTAGCTATTAATTTACATTAAAGCAATACCTGGATTTTTTTTTAGTGTTGCTCTGCTTTTGAAAATAAATAAATAAATAAATAATAAATAAATAAATTATTTTAAAAAAATGTAACTAAAATAATAAATTATATGAAATTAAACAGTTTGATAACGGTATTTACTAAATCCGAATGAATTTCGTATACGCCTGAAGTGAAGCGTCGATGATATTCTTCTAGTTACGATTCACATATAATTTAAACAAGAAAGAAAGATCTTGCATATTTAGTCGTTTACCTATCAGTTTAATTTACCTACTTGGTGATACCTTGAAATGCGTTTTTTTTTTAGTTACGCTAGTCATCGAAATTCGAGAACAGACTTTATTTTAAAATTAATTTTCTAAACTTAGAAAATTTTCAGTAGGGGATTTATTTACGACAAGGATTGTCTTTTTTATCTGTATTATCTTTGATTAGAGCCCCTATAATAATATAGGCCGACGCAGCAGCTGCCATTATTTTGTCTCAGAAAATGCTAGCTTTCTCACTTGGACTATATTCCTCATCTCCTAGTCTGGGAGAAATATAATCGTTTTATGTGCTTTCCTGGAGAGATTTGAGCAAATTATTGCTGACCAACCTCTTTTAAATCATTTTATTAAGTTAAATTACAAAAACAATAAAAAAGTAATTCAAAAATAACCCAAAAGTAACACATCAGGACTGAAACAATGGCTTTATTGCTCAATGACCTTCACCATTGGGTATACTAGAAGGCCATCGGCAATTTAGTAAATTACATTGAATTCTTAACTGTGCGTTTGTGATTATGAATTTTTAACTTGTGATCATTGAATTCTTAACTGTGCATTGAATTCTTAACTTGTGCGTTTGAGAGACTGAGATACGTGCCGTTTATTACTATTTCTGAACATGCGATATTCGTGTTCTGTGATGTAGAGATTGATGTTTCATGATAGGAGTTTCATGGTAGGAGTAATACTTTTATTAGATTTTAATAAAATGCTATCATTAACTATATAACTTCTCTGTTTATTTACAAACCGCTCACCATGAAAAAAAAAAAAAAAAATAAGTATATATTTTTTTTTTTTCGTAAAATTAAGCATAGTTTCATGTGTATAAGAAAATTATACTATTAGGTGTACCGGAAAGTTCTGTCGTTTTGAATTAAAATACTGACATCGGAAATTTATCCTGGATAAAATTTAAGATATTCTTAGGTAACTTATAAGATGGTTATTTGTAAAGTACCATGTAAACACTGTAAAACAAAAATTTCCGGTTTCATTTTATTAATTCAAAACGACATAACTTTCCGGTACACCTAATATTTCACATCATATGTATGATCACATCATATATATATGATTTTTTCAATATTATGCTTTCAAAATGCAAAAATAAAAAAGTTTTCAAATATAAAACAATGTTTAAGAGACAACAATGTCAGTTAATAATAATAATAATAATAAAAACCTATAATTTTGTTTTATTATTATTATGAGGGATAAAAAAAAAAAAAAATCAAAACTTTATGTAAATTACCTTTTTTGACTGCATTTTTTGCACCGCGGTGAAAAAAAAAAAAAAAAAAAAAAACACCGAAGGTTTTTTTTTTCTTTTTCCGAGTACCTTATTTTTATAGAAACAATTTTTTTGTATTTTTACTATGCATCGTTATAATGTAAACACTAATGAAAAAAAAGTTGATTAAAAAATAAACAAAACAAACAAACAAAATAAAAATTCGTAGTTAAAGCTTGTTTTAATTATGTTAAAACAAGCATTGGCAAAAGTTTTTTAAAACTTAAAATAACTAAAGCAAAAAAACTGAAACTTTACAAAGATGTGGATAAAATTGAAGAATAGAAAAAACAATTAAGATAAGAAAATCCTTTAAAATGTTAATGTATTTTTTTTTTTTTTTTTTTTAATTTCATTTTTTTTCAAGTAAAGAATTTTTATGGAATGGATTCAAAAGTTTCTTTTTCTTTTTTGAAAGTATTACATTTTTAAAAATTTCTCTTTACTGAAAAATTTGGAAAGTATTTAAAGTTTTTTTTTTTTTTTTTTTTTTAATTAAGGGAAAAAAAATAAAATAAAGAAATAATATAAAACTATTCAACTTTTTTTAAAAAATAAAAATATTTTTGACATTTGTTATTATTTAGTATTTATTTAATACTAGCCGCCTTTGGCGACCAGCTGGTTCGCGATCCTTGAAAAATCTGACTTTATGAAACTCCAGCTCGGTGGCGCCTGCGGCGCCTTTTTCTCGTTTCAGATCTTATAACAGCTCATTGACATATAGAGAAAATAGCTTTATTGTAAAATTTAATCGCAGTAAATTCCCGATCGGTACCCTGCGGCGCTCTCTTCCCGTTTGAATATCTGAAACATCCTGTTCGCTCACAGTGTTACGATCTTTCAAAATTCTGACTTCAGCAAAGTCCCGCTCGGTGGCGACTGCGGCGCCTTATCCCCGTTTTAGAACATACAACACCTTCCTCGCTCATTAGAATTTAAAATATTTAAATTTTAAAATATTACAGCATCATCTGGCGGTAAAAATTTCTGTAATCTACTGTTCAATTATAAATCAACAAACCTTTCAAATGATGTATTACTTATGAAAATATTTTAATTAGAAGGTGAGATACAAAAGAAAACCTAACCAGGAGACCTTAAAACATGTAAATCGGGTAAAATCTCGAATTCCACTTTCGATAATATAAAAGAACGTTAAAATATTTTTCGAATGATGTATTAAAAATAATTTAATCATAATTAGAATTTGAAATAATGAAATTTTAAAATATTACATCGCGATCTGGCGGTAGAAATTTCTGTAATCTACTGCTCAATTCCAAATCAACAAAGCTTTTAAATGATGTATTACTTATGACATTATTTTAATTAGTAGCTGAGATACAAAAGAAAACCGATTCAGGACACCTCAAAAAGTGTAAATTGGTTGAAATCTCGAATACCACTTTTGATAATATAAAAGTATTTAAAAATGTCTTTCGAATGAAGTATTAAAAATAATTTAATCATAATTAAAATATTAGAATAAAATTTTATTTGCAATTAAATGCAAATTAAAATGTAATTTTTTTTAAATATTCTCCGAGATTTTTTTAAAATTATTATTATCTCTCAGTAATCCGACTTATCCATGGTTTTCTCCGAAACTTGCATAATTCCGGGGTTATATAACGTTAAAAAACCTTAGTACGATGTGTTAGCAGAAATTGGAATTCGAAACTCTGCAAAATATTAAAGAATAAAGGTGTTCTGGGTATTCCGTTGTTTTCTCCGAAACTCCCGTTTCTTTTCTACATCTTTGCCCTTTCGCTCCCCCCTCTCCCTTTCCGTCGCTAATAATAATTTTACAGTCGAAAATATCCGCAATCGATTTACCTTGCCTTAAAATCTAAATATGCCAACCAATTTCAAACGCTGTAACTCTTTTTTTTTTTGCCCCTTTCCCCCCTTCCTCAAGCCCTCCCTAATAATTGTACTCTTTAAAAAATATTCACAATCGGATTATCGGGCATTAAAACCAAATACTACGAAATTTCAACGGCATATCTCAATTTAAAATATTGCAAAATATAAAAGAAAACTTAATCTTTTTCCAATAAATATGTAATTTTTTTGTTTCTTGATATATTTTCATGAAAATTGAACAGTAGCTTTATAATATGCTGTCTAGGCCGAATATTAATTCAAATGTAACGTGAATGAAAATTAGAAAAAATTAGAAAATTGCAATTTCCCCCCGCACTATAAAACACGTGACATCTTAATTGATTACAATCATTTCTTTTTTCATCCAGACAGTTGTCTGCGATCTGTTTTCATGGCAGACAATTGAAATGATGTTACCATCTAAATTTTATACTTTAGTTAATTTAAAAAAATCTAATTGTTGTATCAATAAGCTGCTTGCACTCTTAGATTCGGAAAAAATTCCCCTTTCATTTGGTACGAAATTCGTAACGATCGGACTAATATTTCTAATTTATTTTCCACTTTTTCTGCTTTTAACTCCGTTAAAATATCTATTTTTATGCAATCGCGGTTAATTCTCAGTGATTGAGATGGCTTCTTCATTAGACATAGGTCTACATTTTAATTAATATCTCCTGAACTAATTAAAATTTTTAAATTTTTTTTTCACTATGCACTCGGGCAGGCTTCTGAGCACCCGTATGTCAAATATTGTAGTTCTGCGTTCAATAGGGGCTGAACGTATAGATGCTCAGACAGACAGACATCTTCTTTTATTATTATAGATTTATTCAAAATAGTAGTTTCAACCAACTACTTGGATTAATGTATAAACATCACAGAAAAAATTGATGTCTTTAACAAAAAATCATCATCATCATCATCATCATCATCATCATCAACAACAACAACTTCTTGAAGGAGTAGGCAGGGTGCCTGTTCTGGCTTCATTGGTGAATCCATCGCTTTCTCGGACGTCCTCGGTCTCTTCTGACTTTCGGGGTGTAGTCAAAGGCAGCTCTGGGGAATCTTGTCACTGGCACGAGTTGTACATAGTCTTTCCATTTAGTACGATATTCTTGTACTCTATCACATAAGTTGAATATCCAATTCATTCCTGATGTCTTCATTTCGGATCTTCTCGGTGATTGTGCAGTCCATTATTGATCTTAGATGTCTCATTTCTGTTGCTCGAATTCTACTCAGATCTTAACTCGTCAAGGCCCATGTCTCTGCGCCGTAGAGCAAGACGGGTGTAGCCATGATTTTATAAAGCTTAAGTTGAGTTTCTTTTCGTGCTCTCCTTTTGAGGGTTTTACTCAAGGTTCCGCAGATGTGTTGGAGTTTGAGCAATTTCTTTTGTATTTCGTTCTCATATTCATAAGTAAGGTCACAACTAGGTAGGTAAAGTGTGATATTTGTTCTATGACTTCATTTTCAATGACAATTTTTGTGCGAATAGGTTCTTTACTTTTAAAAGCCATAGATTTTTTTTTTTATCGAGATTTTCATTCCATAATCTTGACAAATTTTGTGAAGTCTATAAAAAATAATATTTGGTAAAAAGAAGTTAAAAAAAAAAAAAAAAAAAAAAAAAAAAAAGAAGAAGAAGATTGTTCAGAAGGAATTTTTAACACTAAATATAAATTGCATAGATCGAGATTATCCTTCTGTGTATACAAAAATTGGTATTTAAACTATACACCTATAAACTGTACCACTAAGATTTATAGTCTAAATGAAAATATGAAAACTATTGCAGGAGATCATCTCCAGTGAACGAAAAATAAATTATAGTATAAACATGAATAATATTTATACAGTACAGACACTTGGGATGATGTTTATACAATAAAATATGAAAAACGATTTTTCTGAATGAAATACATGCTAGACGATTCAGTCTGCTGATTTTTATTAGAGATCGAAAGTAATATGAGAAAATTTAATAACGAATATATCGTCTTTATCTTTTAAAACTTTTCTTTCTTTTTCCTATAGCATAACTCTATCTCAAGCTTAAGAGGTACAAATTTTAAATTACTTTCAATATTTTTGAAATGGCACATAATTCTATATGTGATTATTATGGTTATGATGAACAGAATCTTTTTATGATAACACAAAAAAGTTCTAAAATTCTTCAATATTTTTTTCGGTTGAAAATAATAAAGCACGACTACTCATGAAGCAAGAAATGTAAGCACAATTGCTTCGTGAAAGCAGCAAGAACTACTTTTGCCTGATGAACGTTCATGCTTAACTATTTCGACTCGAAACATTTGTTACACTTTTTTTTAAATAATTTATGATGTTATCTGAGAAAATATTCATTTATCTTCAAACAACGCTAAAATCAACTTCCTGTAAAGGATTCCCGATTCGTAAGACTTTTTTTATTTTTCAGTTTTCTTAAAAACTTTTAATTGTTACACTGATAAGCGTGTTTGGAAATAAAATGAAGATTTTCGATAAAATACTTTATGCAGTCTTAAGAAAACATATATAAAACATATTTTATATTATTATTTTCAAATTAAATAAATGAATATTTAATCAATAAAATAATTAAAATAAAATGATCATTTAAAAGTAGCACATAATCCTCGCTCTACAAAGAATTTGCTGTCTGGACAGTTTAGCTTATAAACATTTTTTACTTCATTCATTCATTTGCTATGTACATGTTGGATACATGTAGAAAATAGATATTTTATTATGAATTGAATTTTAGCAAAAAGATCGAAATAATATTAATGGAGTATAAATCAAAATTGACTTTTCTTTGCTAGTAATAATGTCAGGAATGAAAAATTGCTAAAATATTCAACATAGCATTGTATATATAATTAAAATATATATACAAATTATAATGAATAATACACTGCAATGTGTAATATAGCTTTATTAATAATTGTTGTTTAATTATAGATTATTGCTCTTGTTTTCTACATAATTTATTGTACAACTGATCATGGCAATATTTTAAAATTTTAAAATAAATTATTTAATTTGTTTTTAGAAACCATTATTTATGTCCCTTCTTTGAAAACTTTATTTTCAAAATATTTCTAGCAGAATAAGTAATATTTAAGCTATGTTTAAATACTATTGTTCAGAACTAAGGTAACTTGTAAACAATGCTTAATCTTAGTTAAAATGTCTAATAAGTCTTTAAAATGATATATAATAGTTTCTGAAAAACTTAATATTTGTTTACTAAGAAATCTTAAAGTTTCGGTTAAATAAGTTGTTATATTTAAAGAAAGAAAAAGTGCTTAAAAAAAAAAAAAAAAAGAAAGAAAGAAAGAAAGAAAGAAAGAAAAGTTAGGAGATTATTCTTAAAAGACTATTTTTAGTAGCACCTCAAGTAGCACATTACTGTGAATTGGTTTTGATTATGTAGTTTAATAAAATTAAACTTAATTTCCTAGAATCTTTTCTTTTCTTTTTCTTTTTTTCTTCTTTCTTTTTAAGTATTTATAAACTTATAAATTTATGCATTGAAATTTTTTATCTCTCACATATGCCATTATTGTAACAAATTTCCAAAGGAAACGGTTTATTAAATACACATATATATACCAAAATAAAAAGGTCTTTGAGAATAATTACTTCAAAGAAAACATTTGTCGTTTACTCCTAAAACAAGTCATTAACATGCAGTAAACAGTATATTTAATTATTTTTCGTAAAAAACATTAAATGAAAAATATTCATGGCAATTACAACTTTTTAAAAAAGACTTTAAATGAATTCCGTGTTTTTACAGCACATAATTAAGTCTCTAAATGTCATATGCAAATAAGCTTTAAAAAGTTGTTTTCCTCTTTGAAAAAAGAAAAAAAAAAGTGAGAGATAGAGGTAGAAGAAGAAACAGAAAATAAACCATAAAATAAATATTTACATGCAATGATATGTTTACTAAACAACAAATTTTTATTTTATATGATTCATTTTTTAAAACATATTTACTAACATAAATTTTATTTAATGTTCATAAAGTACCTTTTGTTGGAATGTACGTAAGAATTACGCAAGTTTGCGATGAACATTTTTTCTTCGATTTGATTTGTTTTTCTGGTGTTCTTTTTGGATGCTGATTATGGAAAAAAATATTCAAAATTTTCCCTAACGTACAGTTTTGACAAAAAATGGGATTTTTTAAATTAAGTTATTTCCCTAAATTAAGTTATTTCCCATCTAAGTTATTTCCCTAAAAGTCTAGGTGATGTTAGTGAAGAACAAGGCGATCTACTTCATCAAGACAGAAAGAAATGTAGAGGAGGTATCAGGGACGATGGAGTGTTAGCATGTTATCAGATTGTTGGATTCTGCCCTTTCTCTTCAAGGCCCTTAAGGGCCCTCTTCACTCACCGTCGCCGGAAGCCGAAGCTAATGTTACTCTATGGGAAATTTTTCTTTACAAATAACTTATTAACTAATACATATTTTTGAATTCTGTTTTCACATTCAGAAAATTCCCAGTTGTTAAATTGACGGACCTTTTTTAAAAAATTATTTTTTTTTAATTTTTTATACTTTATTTTGATGCTGCAAAATGCGAATTTTCAATGTGTGAATTTTTTTCATTTTGCAATTTCAGAATAAAATATTAAAAATTAAAAAAAATACATTTTTAAAAAAGGTCCGTCAATTTAACAGTTGGAAATTTTCTGAATGTGAAAACAGAATTTAAAAATATGTATTAATTAATAAGTTATTTGTAAAGAAAATTTCCCCATAGAATAACATTGGCTCGGGCTTCCGGCGGTAAGTGAAGAGGGCCGTTAAGCCGTGCAGAAGAAAAAAGAAAATCTTTAAACGGGGTTTAGAGGCAAAGAAACGCATTCGAGAAATAATGTGTGAAATATAGCCTATTTCAATGTGTTTTATACATGAAGAGTTTCGAATTTGTTATAGTCTCTGCGTGAATTCTTCTGATCTTTATTTTTACTTTGTGAAATACCCTTATGTGATAGGAAGAATAGACAAGCATTTCTAAATTCAGCGTATCAATACACATTAGAGACACCCAAAGCAGTGAAAAAAAAAATGTAAAGAACGATATCGCAGACCTGTGTTATTTCCATTGTTTAAAAGTACTAAAAAAAAAAAAAATCTGAAGTGACTCCACTCGACTTTCCGAACATTCAGTAATTAACAGTTTTGTAGATAAAGTAAAGAAAGAGGAGTTGTTAAACAAACAAAAGAGAGAAAAACATAATAGAGTGTTTGAGTATTTTTCTCCATCTATTACACGATGTTTTATTTAACGCTACTGAACTTTGAGCCCATGATCATAATGATAAAGAATTTTTCGTTGTGTCCCTGTAAAAGAAACCTATAAATGCTAGATTCACCAAAATGCTTATAGTTAGTGCAACAGTGATTTATAATATTCATATAAATTTTCAGCTGAATTGAATAAGGCGTTTAGATGCTATCGCACTTTTAAAAATTTGGTCCCATAGGCCATAATGATAAAGAATTTTTCTTTGTGTCCCTGTAAAGAAACTGTAAGTGCTAAATTCACCAAAATCTATACAGTTCGTGCAACTGTGACCTATAACATGTGTACAATTTTTTTGCTCAGATTAATAAAGCGTTTAGACGCTATCGCACTTTTAAAAATTTGGCCCCATAGGCCATAATGATAAAGAATTTTTCCTGGTGTCCCTGTAAAAAAACTATAAGTGCTAGATTCACCAAAATCTATACGGTTCGTACTATTGTGACTTACAATATTCGTACCAACTTTCAGCTTATACCAACAAAGCGTTTAGACGCTAGCGTGTTCACTCACAGACATACAAACATACACACACACATACATACATCATCTCAAAAACAGTGGAAAAGGACTCAGGGGACCTCGAAACGTATAGAAACATCAAAATCTCAAATTCGGATTTTTGACATGATTACAATACTTTTCTCACTATATGTAGTGTTGGGAAAGTAAAAAAAAAAAAATGTATTTCTGAAGAGGGTGTTAAATTATGAAATATGGTAATTTCTATAACGATTAGAACAGACAGTGAAAATCATCCTGTTAAAGTGTTAGTTAGAATAAAACATAAATATTTTTTTTTATGAGATCATTTTAAATTTAGTTGCATAATTATAGAATTTCGTTAACTAAAAATTTCTGAACAACGTTCAGATAAAACTTGAATTATTAAAGATTTGGAAATAGAAAAAAAAGTAAAATAAATAAATAAATAAAATTTGAAATAATTATTAAGACTTTAAGGTGTATTTGTAACAATGCGGCTGCAAGACATTGTTAATGAGCATACTATACTACTAACAGAAAATCCGTTTTACGGCAGAGGAATACATATGATTAAAATTGTTTTTAAGAACAAATAATTATTAATATTTTATTTTTATTGTTTGTGCAGTTAATTTATATTGTGATTAAAAAGCATTATTTATACGAGTAAACTGTTATTATCTAAATGTACAAAGATAAAACAAAATTAGAATTGAATATTGATGAGAAAATCATAAACTAAGTTATCTAAAAAGAAAAATAAATAGACAAAACTAGTTATAATTCTGCAGCGAAGAATTTTCTATTTGAAAAATTTTATAAGGAAAATTTTCCAATCTAAGATACAAGAATTAAACACTCAAAAAATAAAAAAAAAATAAAAATAAATATAATGCATCTTTAATGAAAAATCTCAATAGCGGTTTTTGTGGCAGTGTGGGGTTTAAGGCCGATTGACTGCATTTGGGTCGTAGGAATGGTTGGAATGCTCTCTAGGGAAGTCGTTACTCGACTTTCCTGAATATTAAGTAATTAACAGTTGTATAAATAAAGTAAGAAAAATCGTTAAATAAACAAAAGAAAATATTATAATAGGGTGTTTGATCATTTTTCAGTTTATAATATGTTGTTTAATTTAATGCAATTGCCCTTCAAAAAATGTTAACCCATAGGTTTTAACCCAAAATTTCGTTGTGTCCCTGTAAAAATATATAAGTTCTACTCACCAATCTAAGACTCACAAAAATATATACAGTATGTCCGACGGTGACCCTTGGTATGCATATAAATTTTTGCTCATTCGGATGAAGACGCTATTGCACTTAAAAAAAATTTAGCCCATGGGCCATAGTATTTATGTCCCTGTAAAAAAAAAAAAAAAAAAAAAAAAAAAAAAAAAAAAAAAAAACTATAAGTGCTAGATTCATGAAAAAAAAATCTATGAATTTCGTATGGATGGTGATTTACAACATGTGTTTAAATTTTCAGCTTAGTCGAATACACGCTATCGCACTTCAAATAATTTTAACCCATAGGCCATAATGATAAAGAATTTTTTGTTTTGTCCCTGTAAAAACACCATGAGTGCTAGATTCACTAAAACCAACAGAGTTCGTGCTATGGCCAATTATAACACGTATATAATTTTTCAGCTCAACCGAATAAGGTATTTAGACGCCATCACACTTCAAATAATTTCAGCCCATAGGCCATAATGAAAAAGAATTTTTTGTTGTGTCCCTCTACAATAACTATAAGTGATAGATTCACCAAAATCAACACAGTGTATGCAACGGTGACCTATAACACGTATATAAATTTTCAGATAAATCGAATAAAATATTAAGACACTATTGCGCTTCAAATTATTTCAGCCCATAGGCTATAGTGTTACAGATTTTTTTATTGTGTACCTCTAAAAGAACTGTAAGTGCTAGATTCACCAAAATCAACAGGATTCGTGCTACAGTGACCTATACCATACGTACCAATTTTCATCTCATTCAAACAAATTGTTTAGACGCTATCGTGTTTTCTCACTCACATAAACACACACACACACAAATAAATACACCACGAAAAATCGTATAAAATCGTATATATCTATGGTAAAAGTGTCTATGGGAAAATGGTATCAAAACCAATGTTGAAAATGAGACTTTTTTTTTTTTTTTTTGAGCTATGCGAGATACAAAATCCATTTCGCAATTCATTACTACAATACATTCCTTACATATAAAAATCTACAAGTAAAAAAGCTGCAAGAAGGATAAAGATATTTTTAAGTACATTATAAAATACAGCTTTTTGTGACTACCCTAATAAAAGGAAATGTTATGATAAGAATCGAGTCTTACATTCTAGTAGCATTTTATTGGAACAAAATATATTCAAAATATCTTCTATTATTTATAAACGATCGTCATTGTTTAAAAATACATTTTAAGTACCTTTAATAGTTAATTTTTAAAAACAATTTTGCCAAAACAAAGAAACTTCAGAATGATTAATTTTACGAAAACAATATTGCCGCATTTAACTAAAATAAGTCATATTTACTTCCTTATTCTAAACAATAATATATTTATTTATTTACTAATAAAAACATTAAATTAAAAAAATGTGCATGGTAGATATAACTGATTTTAAAAGTTAAGATTAAAAACTATTAAAAGTTTAAAATTAGAAAACATTTCACGTGTATATATAATATATAACAGGTAACAAACCACTTTAAAACACGTAGATAAAATATTTTTATTAAAAACTACACAAAGCTTTTCGCCATTATAACAATAGCATCATCAGGTGTAATTGCGTTACATAGAACCAGAAATATATAAATAAAAAAGTTCAAATGGTTTAAAGTTACGGTTACAATAAAGATTTTTTAAAGTTACGGTTACAATAAAAATTTTTTCATTTCAATATCATTTTCAGTATTTTTTTCTCTATGAGCACAACGCGTGCCATATTTTATGAAGTGATGCTGCATCCTTGGAGTTAATAACTTTATTGTACTTGATGATATTTACTGCTTCAGTCATTAACAGGTCTTGAAAATTGCGAGGGGCTGAAATAACTTCGGACTGGGTCCACAGAGGAATAGCTTCAGGGTGCTCGTAAAGAAAGTCTACTAGAATTGAACTTTTTTTCTCTTTAATATTACGAATGTGTTCAGTAATTCTTGCTTTAAGTGTGCGACGTGTTTGCCCAATGTAGTAAAACAATTCATCATTATAGTTGATAGGGATCTTACAAACCCCTCCAGTAGGTCTGTTGATATCTCTGTCATTAACAACTAAGTTTTTTATAGTACAGGGGAGGAGAAAGGAATGTATAGATTAAATTTACGTAAAATAAAATGCTTAAAATTTTTAAATTCATTACAGAAATTTAGACTATTGGTATATTTAATTTTAGGATTATGGTTAATACTAGTATTATTATAGATTTTATTTTTGACCCCATTGATTATTTTTAAAACAGTGTTTTTACTATACCCAGCGTTAATACCTAATTTTATTAATTTCTTTATTTTCGTTAAACTGAAAGGAAGTATAATTAATGGCACGAAAAATCTTTCCTTATACCTGTTTCATCCGCTTATCCTATTGAATTTAAAATAGCCTTTTTTCGCTCTTATATTTTTAAAGTAAATATTATCAAGTACAATAAAGTTATTAACTCCAAGGATGCGGCATCACTTCATAAAATATGGCACGCGTTGTACTCATAGAGAAAAAAATACTGAAAATGATATTGAAATGAAACTTTTTTTATTGTAACCGTAACTTTAAAAAATCTTTATTGTAACCGTAACTTTAAACCATTTGAACTTTTTTATTTATATATTGCTGGTTCTATGTAACGCAATTACACCTGATGATGCTATTGTTATAATGGCGAAAAGCTTCGTGTAGTTTTTAATAAAAATATTTTATCTACGTGTTTTAAAGTTGTTTGTTACCTGTTATATATGATTTTAAAAGGTTTTAAAAGAACTAATTGTTTTTTTGACATATTAAGGTCACTAAATCTTACATGTTAATAATCTTCTAAATGGTTTTTTTCCTCTCTCTCTCTCTCTCTCTATGTATATAAAGGTTAGATCATTAATTTAAATGTTTACATCTAATAATATCTTTACTAAATAATAATCTTTTGCTCACACATAATTTATTATTTAAGTCTTAAATACAAAGAGAAACTCCATTAAATCTGTATGAGGATAAGACGTTTCTCGCTTAAATTTGTGTAAAGAACCTTAGCATTTCTTAATGTATTTTTATTAATAATAATAATAATAAATATATTTTTAAAGAGAACTTTAAAGTTGCTGTAATATTGCAATTTCCATAAAATTACAAAAAGGAAAAGGAAAATTTCTTGTCGAAATATTAATAACTGTTATTTACTATGATTATTCTAGTTTTAATTGCATAATAATATAATTTCATTAATTCAGATTTTATGTGCTCTGTTCAGATTAAAATCTCAATTACTAAGATTTTGAAAAAAAAAAATAACATTAAGAAATTTAGGGATATTTGTAACAATGCATCTCTAAGAGGTCTCTAACAGGAGATACACATTAATTAAAACAATGGAAAATAAAGAAGAAAAAACAATTTTTTTTAAATAGTTTTTTTGTTTATGCTAACATATAATCAGATTTTTTTTTTTTTTTTTTTAGTAAGAATAAGCTGATATTTTAAAATTACACGAAAATAAAATGAAATCTCTAAAAAATATTTTGTTTAGAAAAAACATTTATTAACTGATCAAAAATATAAGTAAAAACACAAAACTTTAATAAATTTCTGCAGCAAAAAGTTTTTTTTTTTTGTCTTTGAAGAGTTAAAATGAAAGTTTATGAAATGAAGATAAATCTAATTTGCATATATGCACATGTATATATTACAACAATTATATAAAAAATCATAAAAGAAAATATATATATATATATATATATATATATTTAAAAAAAAAAGAAAGGAAAATTAGCATTTAAAATATTAAACATCGCGCCTGTTTAACGAAATCAAACATTTAAAATATTTTAACACGATTAAAAAAAAAAAAAAAAGTGAATACATATTTTAAATGAACACAAATCCGTATAAATAATATAAATAGATGAAAATAATGAAGTAAAATAATTCATCGAATGGAGATAAAAGTGATGTAAAGAAACAGCAAAAGGAAAATCTTCTTAATCTTATTATCAGTTACAATTTCGTGAAAATAATCATGTAAAAGATAAAGAATCTAAATATTTCTAAAAAGTTATAGTTTTCTTGAAATTAAATATTTTCGAAACAAATTCTCTATCTTGAAAAAGTCGCATTTGTTTTAACACCTTTCAAATAGCTTTAGCAGTTAATTTAAAAAACAACTTCCCTCAAATAAAGAACTTTTAGAATAGTTTCTTTTAAGAAAACAATTGCCACTTACTGCTAAAACAAGTCATTAACATACAGTTAAAAGTATATATTTTTCTTTATTTATAAAAGCATCAAAGAAAAAATCCATGGTAATTACAGCTGATTTAAAAGTTTTAAAAGAATTCAATGATTTTATAATGCATAATTAAGCTTTATAAATGTCATATGCAAAAAGGCTTTTAAAGTTTGTTTTCCCTTTTATTTCTTTTAATATAAAATTAACATAAATAAATATTTGCGGGAAATTTTATCTTTAAAATTCGGCTGAAAAAAAAAAATCGTATTTAATAAAACTGACATAATTTTTACTTCAAATGGATGAAGTGTTTATTATTTAAATTTTTGTAAGAATGTTTGTTTGGATTTCTTTAAATTACTGAAAGAAGCAACTGAATTTCTAAGGAGAAGTTTAATTATGCTAAAACATAGTTAGTTTAACAAAAACGAGAAAGAAAAATATTTTTCCCAAACCATTTAAATAGGTTAAAAAAAGTACTTTTTTTTTTTTTTTTTTCGTGTGGGTGTGATTACATTGTTTTAAACTTGAAATACTAAAAAACTATAGCCCTATTGTTATTTAAAATAATGATGTTAGTTAAATATTAGACAGAAGTAATATATATATATATATATATATATATATAGTACACTAGAAGTTTGTTCTCGATTTGTGACAATTTAAAATTTCCTGTTTCTGATGAATTTATGCGTTTTCAGATACTCTGAAAAAAGATTTGAGTATTTTTCAAAATGTCACTTTGTGCATTTTACTCTATTTTTGTGTCTGTTTATTATCTGTGTATTTCATAAACCAATGTAAGGAATTGTACAAAAAATTTTATTTGGTTGAACATTGGTATAATGTGCTGAAATTATTCTGTGCTGAAATTATAGCCATTTTGGAAAATGCGATATCAGAAATTCTGTAATATATAATTGCACAAAACTTGAGACATAAGAGGAATGGAAATTACTATTATGTAAAACTACTCTGATTCATTTTGGGTACAAATTAGCCTACAAGTGGAGTTCCATCTACAATTTATCCTATTTAGTGGAAGGGTATATATTAGAGTAAAAAAAAATGTGGCATATGAAATGGTATTGAAAATGGTATTTTGAAAAAGTATGCTGATTAAATTTGGATGAATATCGACGCATGTATGGAACTATTATAATGCAAATTTTCATCGGTGTAGAAAGGCTATATATCAGATTGTATGACACATAAATACATAAAACTTGCTAAGATATAAAAATAACACACAAATGTATCCTTAATTAATTTCTGAACTTATCGGACGACATATGATCTTGTTATTATTCACTTTCTGGGATTTTTAGCTTAATATATCTTGGCATCTATTGTGTAAAAACGCACCAGAAAGCATAAGTAAAATCTAAATTAAAACAAACAATTAAAAATTACCTTAAAATCAAATCAAAACAAACTTATTTAATTATTTATAATTTTAGAAATTATCAAATGTAAATGACAATATTACTGAAACCTGTCATAATGCTTCTTTAAAATATCATATTAAAATATTTATTATATGCGACAAATGCGCTTCATTATACAAGAAGAAATAAACTCTATAATGGGAAAAATGGGGTTTATTTTATTTTTTAATTAAAATATATTTAAAAACACTTTAAATATGTATTAAAATTTATTAAAATCGTTTACAAAGCTTTTCGCCAAAACGTTATGCATCATCAGGTAATTTACACAAAAACAGATGAGAGAGCATCTTATATATAGTATGGTCACGCCAGGGTAACATGTCACAATTTTTTGTTGAAGAAACTTGATTTTAAAAAGAAGACAGGAGATTTCCTATAACAACATGGAGCATACAACTTGAAAAATTGAGGTTAACTGAAAAGATATAAATATCATTAAATTTATTTATATATAAGATGCTGTATCATCTGTTTTTGTGCATCGTGAATAACATATCATGTATGCTCAAGAAGGAAGCAAAATAAGAAATAAGCTGTTACAATACCGTGCAATTTGTAGGAATCTGAATCGCATAATTCTTGTTACGCATAAAAACGATTGTGAGAAAATTTCTTCGCAATCCGCATTCAATTTTACCAATTCGTTCAATTTTTAGGAATTTTTAAAATGCATTCAGACGTATGGGACACCGGGTATATATATATATATATATATATATATATATATATGTAAGTGAAGACAGACTCGACACTTAAAGTAATAATAATCTATTTAAAAAAAACTTTTTAAACACAAATTCTTAATTTATCATATCACATAAATCTTTTCGAAGTTATGATTTTGCAAATTTTTTTGTATTAAGGTGAAATGATAAATTTCAGCGGGAAAGAATTTGTACTCTTTTATAAACCACGAAAGTCTAGGCAGTAAGGCAGTCGAAGATTCGATACATGCCTGACCGAGTTTCAATATTTTTTTCTCAGGCATTTTATCCATTGACCGATGCATTGCTATGATTGGCCATTAGGTATTGCTCTGGTTGTGCTATCTATCGGTCATTACAAACGTAAATATGCATTTTTTTTTTTTTTTTTTTTTTTTTTTTTTTTTTTTGTAAATAACTGCATAATTGTTTTAGAATTATAAAAATATGTATACAATGTTCTACCTCCAAACTATTTTTTAATTTTGAGTTTTAAAAAATATTTTAAATGTGTTTGTGTATTACTTTGTGTATTTATCGATGAGTTAATATTTATAAAACATTTTTATGTTTGAATACTAAATTTTTGCCTTAAAGTTTAGCATTCGAACATAAAAAAAAGGCTTCTTAAAAAAACTCTTCAAAAATTCTAGGATATTGTGTAGTTAGCGAAAAACTTTCTTTTATCAATTGACATCTTTTCTACTAATTATCTGTAAAAATTAACACTCCGGGGTATCGAACGCTCGACCACCGCGTTTCTAACATGGCGTTCTAACTACCTCAGCCACGGAGAGACAAATGAAAAAGCTTATATTTACCTTAAAATGGAGGCGCATTTTTTATTAGCTTGAGATTCACAAACATACCGTAGTGAATGACAGTATGTACAGAAGAATTTGGGGAAAATAGTGCCTGTTTTATGATATCTCTACACCATTTTAAAATAACTAAAAATATAATATTTATGAAAAGAAGAATAATAAGAAGGATAAATAAAAATAAATAAAAATTAATTAATTAAATATTGAAATTTATATAGTGGTATTTTGACACATTAATTCTCAGAGTAAGCTGGGAAAGATAAGAGTTCCATATTTTTTTTCCTAACCATAAACAATTATAATTTTACATATTATTACTTTCACTTACCCATAAGGTAGAGAAAGTGTTGTTGGGTCAAATTTCCGAGATTGAGTTTTTGTTATATTTACACGTTTTGAGGTTAGCTGTTTCCAAAAACCCTACTTTTAGCGGTTGATCTGTGATAGATATCGGCAAGAATAGGAGTTAAATCTCCTATTTTATCTCCTATTCTTGCCGATATCTATATGCATTATTTTGAGGAAAAATTATTAAAGATTTTAAATTTAAAATGCTGGTTACGTTACGTAGATGACACTTTCATTTTTGTTGAAAATCCGTTTGATGTTTCTGCCATTCTTAATATTGCTAATGCTGTTGATCCCCATATTCAGTTTACCTTCGAGTTAGAAAATTGTAATCAATTTCCCTTTCTTGATGTTTTAGTTACTAGGTACGATTCCTCTTTTAAAACCTCTTTGTACAGGAAACCTTTCTATGTTTCTAACCCTCCCCATGCTCTCTCTAATCATCCGGCTAAACAGAAAATTGGCAACTTTTACACTTACGTGTAACGTGCCCTTAAAATTTTTTCTGATACTTCTTCTCTTAAAGAAGAACTGAATTATTTAAAGTCTGTTGCTATTAAAAGAGGTTTTAGACCCTCTATAATTCATACAGCTCTCAAAAAGTTCAGTAGGCCAACTTAAAATTCTACTCTTTCCAATGATGATAAAATTAAACCTGATAATCTTGTTGTCTTGCCTTTTTAAAGTTTTGAAGCGTTTCAATTTTCACGTTATTTTTAAATCTGTCAATAAATTCCAATTCCCTTCAACCAAATCCCCTGTTCCTGAGCTTCATAAGTAGGGTATCTATAATGTCCCTTGTGATAATTGTGATTTATCTTATATTGGTCAAACAAAAAGATATCTTGAATGGCGTTTACGTGAACATTCTCGGTACGTTGTTAATTAAGAAATTTCTAAATCTTCTATTGCGAAGCACAGTTGAGAATTCGATCATAGTTTTAATTTTAAGAGTGCCAAAATTATCTTTCATGCCAAACGCGTTTCCGAACTGGATTTTTTGGAAAATTTAGCTATTTACCTTAATCGTGATAAAATTGTCAATGTAAAATCTGATTCCACTTTACTGTCCACAGCCTGGAAAAATTTGTTTAATTCAATTTAATAATTTCATTCATTATGTTTATAACATAATAATAGTTATAAAATAAAATAAATAATAATAATAAATAAATAAATTTTATTAAATTTACATATTAGTATAATATTAATTGAATAAATAAAACAAAAATAAAATTAAATTAACTGATTAGTCCTACCCTCCCTTCCTTTTTTTTTTTTTTTTAAGCTATTGTATAGCTTTTATCGCGGGCTTTGAGCGCGGCGACCGAATCAAAAAATTCCGTAACGAAAAAAAAACCTAACACAGTTCGGCAGACTTCGGTAGACTTCGGCTGTACGAAGCTCGCACGAATCGAGACGAGCTGCTCCGAAATCGGAAGAATACATAAGCAGCTGTTTGTGAGAAAGTATATAGGTGTATAGGTAGGTATCTATCATTTAAGTACAACAGTGAATAGCTGTACGCGTAAAATTTGTGTATAAAGTAGATCAGATAAACTTGAATACACCATTCGACTTGCAGGCCTTTAAAACCTATTAAAATTCCTTTTCTCTATTAAAATTTGTTTTCTTATCGGTCACCACGCTCAAAAAAGGTAACTTGAATTAATATCAAAGAAAAAACTTGAATATCCCCATTCGACGTGCAGGCCTTTAAAACCTATTGAAATACCTTTTCTCTATTAAAATTTGTTTATATCGGTCACCACGCTCAAAAAGTGTAACTTGAATTAATATCAAAGAAAAAACTTGAATATCCCCATTCGACGTGCAGGCCTTTAAAACCTATTGAAATACCTTTTCACTATTAAAATTTGTTTTCTTATCGGTCACCACGCTCAAAAATTGTAACTTGAATTAATATCAAAGAAAAAACTTGAATATCCCCATTCGACTTGCAGGCCTTTAAAACCTATTAAATATATTTTCTCTATTAAAATTTGTTTTCTTATCATTATTGTTATCTTATTCATTAATATCAAAGAAAAACCTTCAATATCCCCATTCGACTTGCAGGCCTTTAAAACCTATTAAATACCTTTTCTCTATTAAAATTTGTTTTATATTGGTCACCACGCTCAAAAAGTGTAACTTGAATTAATATCAAAGAAAAAACTTGAATATCCCCATTCGACTTGCAGGCCTTTAAAACCTATTAAATAACTTTTCTCTATGAAAATTTGTTTTATATCGGTCACCACGCTCAAAAAGTGTAACTTGAATTAATATCAAAGAAAAAACTTGAATATCCCCATTCGACTTGCATGCCTTTAAAACCTATTAAATACCTTTTCTCTATTAAAATTTGTTTTCTTATCGGTGACCACGCTCAAAAAAGGTAACTTGAATTAATATCAAAGAAAAAACTTGAATATCCCCATTCGACGTGCAGGCCTTTAAAACCTATTGAAATACCTTTTCTCTATTAAAATTTGTTTTCTTATCGGTCACCACGCTCAAAAATTGTAACTTGAATTAATATCAAAGAAAAAACTTGAATATCCCCATTCGACTTGCAGGCCTTTAAAACCTATTAAATACCTTTTCTGTATTAAAATTTGTTTTCTTATCATTATTGTTATCTTATTCATTAATATCAAAGAAAAACCTTGAATAGCCCCATTCGACTTGCAGGCCTTTAAAACCTATTAAATACCTTTTCTCTATTAAAATTTGTTTTCTTATCGGTCACCACGCTCAAAAAGTGTAACTTGAATTAATATCAAAGAAAAAACTTGAATATCCCCATTCGACTTGCAGGCCTTTAAAACCTATTAAAATACCTTCTCTCTATTAAAATTTGTTTTCTTATCATTATTGTTATCTTATCATTATTGTTATCTTATTCATTAATATCAAAGAAAAAACTTGAATATCCCCATTCGACTTGCAGACCTTTAAAACCTATTAAATACCTTTTCTCTATTAAAATTTGTTTTCTTGTCGGTCACCACGCTCAAAAAGTGTATCTTGAATTAATATCAAAGAAAAAACTTGAATATCCCCATTCGACTTGCAGGCCTTTAAAACCTATTAAAATACCTTTTCTCTATTAAAATTTGTTTTCTTATCATTATTATTATCTTAGTCATTAATATCAAAGAAAAAACTTGAATATCCCCATTCGACTTGCAGGCTTTTAAAACCTATTAAAATACCTTTTCTCTATTAAAATTTGTTTTCTTATCATTATTGTTATCTTATCATTATTGTTATCTTATTCATTAATATCAAAGAAAAAACTTGAATATCCCCATTCGACTTGCAGATCTTTAAAACCTATTAAATACCTTTTCTCTATTAAAATTTGTTTTCTTATCGGTCACCCCGCTCAAAAAGTGTATCTTGAATTAATATCAAAGAAAAAACTTGAATATCCCCATTCGACTCGCAGGCCTTTAAAACCTATTAAATACCTTTTCTCTATTAAAATTTGTTTTCTTATCGGTCACCACGCTCAAAATGTGTAACTTGAATTAATATCAAAGAAAAAACTTGAATATCCCCATTCGACTTGCAGGCCTTTAAAACCTATTAAAATACCTTTTCTCTATTAAAATTTGTTTTCTTTTATTATTATTATCTTATTCATTAATATCAAAGAAAAAAGTTGAATATCCCCATTCTACTTGCAGGCCTTTAAAACCTATTAAATACCTTTTCTCTATTAAAATTTGTTTTCTTATCGGTCACCACGCTCAAAAAGTGTAACTTGAATTAATATCAAAGAAAAAACTTGAATATCCCCATTCGACTTGCAGGCCTTTAAAACCTATTAAATACCTTTTCCCTATTAAAATTTGTTTTCTTATCGGTCACCACGCTCAAAAAGTGTAACTTGAAATTATATCAAAGAAAAAACTTGAATATCCCCATTCGACTTGCAGGGCTTTAAAAACCTATTAAAATACCTTTTCTCAAAAAATAGAGTTAGATCATTCAAATTTGGTACATCGAGGTTTTCGATACCTACAAATCGATTGCGGATATTTTTGATATATTCTCATTGCGGATACATTCTCATTTATTCAATAAGAAAAAAATTTGTTTTCTTATCGGTCACCACGCTCAAAAAGTGTAACTTGAATTAATATCAAAGAAAAAAAAATACTGCATAAATAAATTAAATAAATAATTATAATTGCATAAGTTGATAAAAAATGCTATGCAATAGCTTTACCGCGGCAGTCCTCGAGTGCCACACGTATTTTTTTTTTTTTTTTTTTTTTTTTGTGTGTGTACGTGTGTTCCTCTCTGATTGGTCCTGCATGATGCTTCGTATTGGTTGTTTGTGTTGCTCCTCCCCCTCTGGATTTTGCCCTACTTTCAGTCTTGCTTTTGCCTTTTGCCTCCCTTTTTTGCATTTGATGAAGAAAGGCTACGTCCTTTTGAAACCGGTTGTGCTGACTTAAAATTTATGGTGTGTGAAGAAGTTTGAATTTCTTTCTATTGATTGTACGCCAGTTTTTGAATTTAGTTTTGGTGAATATTTTACCATGTCCAGGAAATCTGCTCAGGAATTGAAGTTAAATTCTCATAGCATAATGTATTAAATGTATGCGTAAATAATGCATTTCTTTTTAAAGCTTAATATTTATCGTTAGGCTTTTTGTATATTTAAACGTTTTGAGGCTTCCTGAATACCGAAGTCAAGTTTTTAATGTTTGATCTTTGTATGTGTATCTTAGAGTAAATAAGAAACAAATAATTTCAGGCGATTAAAATGATTTATTTTGAAGTTAACACGTTTGATACTAGAAAAGTTTGTTCAAGATTGATACGTTTCGTTGAACGTTGCATGTGAAAGTTGTCTGAATAATTTTAAATGAACTTTTAAATTTAATAACAGATTGAAATTCTATATAAATGTATGTAAAATAATGAAACAGGAGATTATTTAGGGAGCAGTTTCACCCTCACATAAAATTATTCCTCAAATAAAGCTGTTCAGAAACCTAATTTGAATTGTTTTAACATAGACGTACGTAACATTACTCGTTATCTTACCCCTTAATATCCAATTTGTATTTATTGTATTAGTTTTTAGGGTAAGAGAAAGTCGTGTGAGGGACACGCCAAATTATTTATTTCCATATGAAGTCAATATGATAAAAATTGATATATTTTTTGTTAGCAAAATTGTGCTTACATAATTTGTCCTTTTTAATACTTCCTAAGAAAGTTGAATAGAGTTAATGACTTCGGTTAGTCTGTCTGTCCGTGCTCTATCTGCCGTAAATATTCATAGAATTTCTTGAAACTGATATGTTATTTAAGTTCACTATCGAATGTTCCCTACTGAAAATGGAGTATATACATTTAAAGGGTTCTGTACAGGGACACCCGAAAGTATTCCAAAGCATCGTGTTCAAAGAGAGGTATTTCTATAAACCCTATTTTAAAGCCGTTACTTTACATAAATCTTAATAAAATTGAAAAATGTTATTCAAACCCACTATCGAATGTTCCCCATTGAAAATGAAGTAAATATCATCACTGGTTTGTAGAGACAAAGCCACGAAAGCATTCCAAAGCATTAAGTTCTATGAGATGTATTTCTATAAATCAAATATTAAGAACTTTATTTTGCACAAATCTTAATAAAATTAAAATATATTATTCATACGCACAAAAGTATGCTTTCCATAGAATACAGTATGATTATCATTACTTTTACAGGGCTACACAAAAAAGTATGCAGTTGCATTAATTGGTATTATTGGAAATTTACTAGAATTGTATTTTCGTTTATATTAATCATTTGTATCATTTTCTATATGCTTTTAACACTTTCCAACAGGGTTGAAAATTGTTAATGACTGCAGTTTGTCGGCCTGTCTGACTATTTGTGCTCTAACTGCTGTAAATAATTATGGAATTTCTTGAAACTTATATATGGTATTCAAGTTCACTGTCGGAAATTCCCTATTTAAATTGGAGTGAATACCTTTACTGGCTTGTGCACAGGGACACCCAAAAGTATTCCAAAGCATTAAGTTCTATGAGTGTTATTTTTATAAACCGAATTTTAATAGCTTTACTTTGAACAAATCTTAATAAAATTGAAATATATTATTCATATGCACAAAAGAATGCTTACTACACAATGTAGTATGAATTGCATTAGATATACAGGGCCACACAAAAATGTTCATTTACATTGTGGGCTTTTATTGGAAATTTGCTAGAATTGTCTTTTCTTTTACATCAAGCGGTTTAACACTTTTTAACATTTTTTTAAGTGTGAATATGAATTAAATTTGTGTATCTGTCTGTCCGACTGTCGATCTGTCTATTTGTCCATCTGCCCGCCCCCAGCGTCCGTAAATATTTTCGGAATATTAAAAAAAAATTATGTATGTTATTAAAATTCACTATGGAATGTTTCTTATTTTAAACGTCATTAATAGCTACTGTGCAACTGGTTTGTGTACAGGGACACCCCCAAAAAGAAATGCCAATGCATTGCATTTTGGGACAAACATTTTTAAAAATTACTTTTAAGGAATTTTCTATTGTAAGAATCTTAAAGAAATTGATATTTATTGCTAATTTGCTAAAGTAATATTTTGTATAGAATATTATTTTGCTAACCTGCAGATTTACAGGGCTACTCAAAGATATACAGACACATTAAGGGCTGCAATTGGAATAAAAAGGCTACGTTTTCTTTTGTGTTAAGCATTTTTAACACTTTCTAACAATGTTTAAGAATGAATAGGAATTCAATTAGTATATCTGAATGCCTTTCAGAGCATCTGTCTGTCCGTTGTTTGATTACGGAGGAAAAGAGCATTGAAAGTTATACGATACAACAATTATGTACATTTGGAAAGTGTTAATAACCAATGCGTACCGCATGATTTTTCGTCATTTTTTTTATTTTTTATTTTTTATTTTTTATTTATTTATTTTTTTAATTGGTTCCGCCCTGTTTATGTGTCATCGTGTTTTATCATCTGTAAATATAATAAGTTAAAAAAAATATGTCTAAAGCTTAAGTGTAAAACTGTTTTCTTATTTTATGTAATAAACGAATGCGTAAGCTAAAAAATAAATACATTTTTATAAAGTAACAATTCAAGTACTAAATAATAAATATAATTAATAAATGTAAAAAATTAATTTTGTAAATAAATAAATAAATAAAAAATAAATAAATAAAATCCTCTAACTTAAAAACTACATAAAGAAACACAAAATGATATTTTTTTTTTCCTTTTTTTTTTTTTTTTCTTTTTTTAACAAGTCATTAATTAATGGGTTAAAATATTATGTAAAAAAAAAAAACTATTTACTGAATAATGAAACCCATACGATAAAAAAATTAAGAGAATTTATTTGAGTAAAATTGTGTTTAAATTTTAAGAAACTTTTTCTGAGAATTTGTACCTTGCTCAGGATTAAATAATTTCAAAGAATCTTTTTTATAATTTGAAAAATACGCCATTGTATTAAAATTTTTTAAATGGTTTTAACAGTTAATTTTAAAAACAACTTTCCTTAAATAAAGAAATTTTAGAGTAATTGCTTTTAAGAAAACAATTGCCGTTTACTGCTAAAAGAGGTCATTAGCATAGAGTTAACAGTATATTTATTTCTTTGTTCATAAAAGTATTAAAGAAAAAATAATACCTGTGGCGATTACAACTGATTTAAAAGAATTCAAATGATTTCAAAGGTTTTGTTGTACATAATTAAGGTATTGCAAATATGCTTTTATTTTCCCCATTTAATTAATTATTTTTTTTTAAATTAACATAAACATTTATGGTAAAAGATGCATTTAGGTTTTCCAAAAAAAAAAAAAAAAAAAAAAAAAAAAAATACTAACATAAACTTTATTTCAAATGCATGAAGTCTTCATTGTTTATCTATATATATAAAAATGAATGTTTGTCTGTATGTGCTTTATAAAATCGTAAACGGCTTGACCGATTTCGATCATTCTTTTTTTGTTTTTTTCCTTATAGGTCAGGGATGGTTTAGGAAAAAATAAATTGAAAAAATCTTTAAAATTAATTAAAATATGAAAATAATAAACATATTGACTTATATTGACTTAATATAAGCCATTTAAATTTTTAATTGTTGCCAAAAAAAGTTTACGAGATGTATTTATTTATTGTTTTCAGCATAAAATGAAATATGCTTTCACGCGAAAAGTAAGAAATTACTAAATGTTAAATTGGTCGATGAGAAAATGACACTTTATAATTTTAAAATAAAATAGTAATATTACAAATCTAACATATTTCTTCTGAATTTTATATCACAGCATTTTTTTTATATACGTCAACTTCATATATATATATATATATATATATATATATATATATTTTTTTTTTTTTTTTTTTTTTTTTTAGTATGGCGGATGAAACACGCTTGGCATAAACGTTAATTCAGCAATATATTAAAGGTATTTTCTTATTGATAATTCTTGACATTTTTTTATAATTTTGATGCTGAAGTAGATCGGACATTTTTCGCCAAGGAAGAGATAGAAAGAAATACGCAAGCTAAGTGATGACGTCACTGGGCGTTCGTGGATGCAAGGAAAATATTTCCTATGTTAAACACCCATTGAATTTTTTGTAAAAAATTATTAAAAATCGAGGAAAAATATTTCCCGATTTTAATCCCCGTATTTAGGTATAGATATGTATTAGTTATCATGTCCATGCATTAGATTAAGTTATTTTTGTTGTAAAATTGACAAAATTTGAATTTTTAATTTCAAAACTCTAGAAAAAAAATGCCAAACTTCCATATTCGATTGAAAACACAAACATTTCATTTCAAAGGATGATATTTACACAATATCCAACTAATATCCGCGATTGTAATGGAATGCTCGCCCTCTGGTGGGCTAAGGTGAAATTATCGTACCACTGATAGATTTCACGCTGAAACAATGATAGAATAACAAGAAAGAACAATAATTAACACACGTGGCTATCATATTTACTAACAACTGCAGTTGAGAGAGTGCCATCTATCGATCATTACAAATGCGGATACTGATTAAAAGGGAAATGATAAATATTCTATCATAATTTGAAGTCAAATTTGTTTTCAAATGTCTAAATAAAGTATCTAATATAAGATACTAATATGTTGTTGCGGAATAGATTTGATATCGGTCATCCTTGGTAGAAAAATAAAATATCACCAAATTATTTGGCGAACATAATTTAATTCCTTTCAAAAATCATGGTTATTTTAACAATTTATTTTAAGACAGTAATGAATAATATGAAACAATATTTCGTACAATGCATGTTACGAAAATATACATCTGGCATGTATATTTTCGTATTACGTTTTTGATCACCAAATACAATAAGCGCCAAGAACGACAGAGTTTTGAAATTTAAAATTAAAATTTTGTGAATTTGACAGCAAAATAACTCAATCTAACACATGCACATGATAACTAATACATATATGTACCCAAATATGGGGATTAAAATCGAGAAATAATTTTCTTCGATTTTTAATCATTTTTTACAAAAAATCCAATGGGCGATTAACATAGGAAATCATTTTCTTGCATCCACGGACGGTCAGTGACGTCACACTTCGCTTGCGTATAGGAACAATAATCGCATAAATTATATTTTGGTCTAAAACGGTAACAAAAATTTAAAAGTCGCCAAGGGCATTAAGGCTGTACCATGATCAAGTTTACATATTAACTATATACCAACTACTATTAACTAAGCATGAAGTATATATAACCACAAAATAATAATAATTGTCTCATGCGATAGAAGTAGCCGATCATAGCATATTGTAATATTATATTTGGCTTGAAATTGCTGTCATTCTATGGTTGATCGATTAAATCAAATAAATATAGAGAATAACTTGAGAGCAAATATTATGTACATCACGTATAATGTTGCTCATATAGAACTAGGATTCAAATATAAAAGGCTACTTCAAAATTTTCGATACTGTCCGTATCGAAATTGTCATATATGATAAGCACCTAAATGGAAGCCCACGGGTAAGTCATTGTCGTAGGCAATACGGACAGGTATCGCAGAATGCGAGGACGAACAAGGCGCTGCCGAAGGTAGCGGGAACCCAAAGCGAACTTTTGAGTGATTTCAGTATTATTATTTTCTCTTTTTTTCATAAAACTATACAGAAAAGAGTTTCCTTTAAATATAGTGACCAGCGAAGCGGGCAAAGCCTGCTAGTATTTATATAAAAATGCTTTGACTTGCTTTAAATAACTGAAAGAAATTAATGGGTTAATGAGGAGGAGTTTAAAATGCTAAAATATAGTGACTTTTACAAAAAAAAAAAAAAAAAAAAAAAAAAAAAAAGCAAATTATAATTTATATTTAAAAGTCATTAAAATAGTTTAAGAAAGTACATAATATTTTCTATATGTTACGGTTATCCGTTATTTTAAACTTTAAATGTAGGAAAAATTGAGCCATATATATATATATATATATTTAAAATAATGCTAGTTAAGCATGATTTTAAATATATATATGGCTAACAATTACTTTTTGTATAAACTACCATTTAAAATTTACTGGATTGTAAACATTTTCATGTTCTTGTTTTCGATGGATTTATACGTTTTGAGATCTCCCGAACAGGATATATCTATTTTTAGAAAGTGTCTTTTTCTTTGTTTTACTGTCTGGTCCCGTGTCTGTATATTATCTAAATTCATGGGATCTTTATCTCATGAATCTTTGATTAGAGCCGTATACAAATTTATAATTCGTTGAACCTTGACATAAATTTGTGGTGATTAGGTTTTAGCATATCGCCCAAGAGCTGACTGTGATAAGCTGAAATTTCCCCACTTAATAATTGCACAAAACTTAATACATGGATGATTATTAAGAAAAACTACGCTGATACATTTTGGGTGAAAATCGGCTGACGTGTAGCGATCCGTCTGAATTGTGACGCGTAAACTTATCAATAGTTTTCCTGTTTACCGGAAAGCTCTATTTGAGTCCATGTAGCGTATGAGTTGAATATATAAGACGTAAGATTTCCATCTCGAAAAACTATGTTAATTTTATTCGGATGGTTATCTGAAGATATGTAACAGAACTAATTATCATATAAAACTCTTCAGAAGCCTAATATGAATTGTTTAACACAAGTTTACATAACAATACTCGTTATCTTACTTTTTAATCTGCAACCTGTATTTATAGTATTAAATTTCAGGGTAAGAGAAAGTCGTGTGAGTGACACACCAGATTATTTTTTTATTATTGTATGATTAGTTTGTAATTTGGTTTTAAATATTTCTTAATGATAGCAAATTATCATTCAGCGCAAATAAATTTTTGAATAAATTTTTATTTTAAAATCAGTTAAAGTTTTTTCATAACACTGCAGAAATATTGCCTAAATTGCTCTTTTTTAGGTTGAAGAATTTTGTGTCGGGAGTCTTACAATTGAAAATGTAAGAATTGAAGTATAATTTAAAAGTAAAATAATCGAAAGGTTAAACACAACGTAATTAAAAACATCTGGATTGACACTACTCGGCTTTTAGGACATTAAGTAACTGATGATTGTTTAGTCAAATTAAAGTAAGAAAAGTCATGAAATAAACAAAAGAGAAATTTATAATAGGATGTTTGAGTATTTTTCCTCAATTAGTATTTTGTTTAATTTTACGCTATTCCACTTTAAATAATTCGAGTTCATAGATGATAATGATAAAGAATTTTTCATTGTATCCCTGTAAAAATCTATAGTTGCTAGATTCACCAAATTCTAAGTGTGACGGTGACTTTTACACATAATTTTAAAGATCAATAGAATGAGGCATTTAGATGCTATCAGCCCATAGGCGCCAGCCCATAATTTCAGCCCATAGGCGCCAATGATGAAAAACTTTTCTATGTGCAGATTCATCAAAATCTCCACAGCTCGTACGATAGGGACGTATAATACGTATATAAATTTTCAGCTCAATCGAATAAGGCATTTAGACACTATGGCAGTTTAAATAATTTCAGACCACAAGTCATAATGAGATTCGTGTCCATTTAGAAAAATGTAAGTTCTAAAACCAAACTCTATGCATTTTTTGCTTCAGTGACCTATAACCTACGTACTAACTTTTAGTTTGTTCGAACAAAGTGTTTAGACGCTATCTTGTTCATTCACACCCATACGCACGTGCAGTTTCACACATACACGCATACAAACACATTCATTATCCCAAGAAATTGCAAAAGTGATCTCAATTGACCTCGAAACATATACAAACAAGAAAATTTTAAAGCCGAATTGTTGCCATGATTACAATATTTCTCTTACATGTGTATGATCGGAAAATAAAAAAGAGTATTTTACGGAAACACAAATTTTGAAAACATATCTCAACATAAAAGACAAAAAAAAAGTATAAAAATATATTTTAATCCGAAGAAAAAGAATTGGAAAGCTTTTACGGAATGACATTTTAACAAATGATTGATAGGCATGCTGAAATTTTCACATTTTGAATATAGCTGTCAAGTAAGGATTTATATTACAATTTAAGTTCTTTTTATAAATTGAAAGGAGATAAGTATAAAGTATATTTTGACAGTTTTCTATTCGGTGTTTTTCTTTTAAATTTTACTTTTTATTATAAATTATATTAAATTTTGTTTTTTATATGTTTTTTAATAAAGGTTTATATTGAAAAAAAAAAAAAAAAAAAAAAAAAAAACAGAACATTTATACGAATATTTTGATAGTTCAATAATTTAAAAAAATATTTTTATCTACTTTAAATACCGGCGACATATTGCATTAAATTTGTATAGTTCAATTTTAATGGAAATAAAAATGTATATAAATAAGAATGCAGGAATTATGAACTTGAATTGAAAAGTAATATGTGCTTTTTTGTAAAATGTGTAAAACTGTCCTCACACCTTAATATTTATTTGATTCGCGCCGAATGAAATAAACATTATAAACATTTCCCATAAAACATTTTAAACATTTTTTATGGGACAGTTGTGTCGTCTGTATGGAAAACCGGCCAACTCCTTAAATTAGAATATGTATGTTTTCAGTTTTTTTTTTCCGTTAAAAGTAAATGTTTTCACCATCTGAAAACAAGAAACCATATCAAAACTGATTCATCTATGTGTTATTTGCGTTTGAAATTCATGATGTGCTGCAAAATCAATCAAATGGTGATTTTCAAAACTGGTCATCTCCGTATTTTTGAGATCGCGCTTCTGCTTCACCTGACTAAAGCAGCACACTTGCTGATTAGAATAATGTCATCGTGTTTTCTCTCATCTGTGACAGCTCTTTCTTGGTGCGCACAAAATTTCTAATAATTAAATTTCGTGTTTTCTACTACAGTTTAGAAGTTAGAAGAAGCATCTTCTAATCAGTCAAGGTAGAGGAAAAGTGACCCTACAACGTGGAAAAGGATCAAAGTCAAAGTTCAAAGGTAATGTACAATAACTTTGTAATAATATAATATTAATTGATAACATAATAGCATCTTAGTTAACATATTATGATTAATTAATTATATATTAATTATTTAATAGCATACATATGATGATTAAGCAGGTTACAGCGATGCATTTATGTAAGTTTGTTTATATTTCGAATGGTTTTCCATTGTTTTAAAGAATAGCTCGTGATTAAAAAGTTTGGGACCGTTTGTGTTGCATTTTCTTAATTTTTTTGAATTTTTATTTTATTTTTATTAGTTATTTTTTATCAGATAACAGAAATCAGTTAACGGTTTTTCAGATAAAGAAAGACGTTTATCAGATAACGATCAGTTATATCAGATAACGAAATAAGATAACAGAAATCAGAAATAAATAAAATTTAATTGAACAAAACGTTTTGTGTATTTGCAACCTTAAAAACCAAACAGTCACTTTAAATTTAGCTAAAATCAAATTATGGTTTGTTGCAAAATGGGTTAACTCTAAAATAAGTTGCAAAGGTAGCCAAATCCAAAATAAAAATTTGTATGATCCCCACCTATCACGTTTCCCTGCCACCTTATGTCGAGTTTTCAAATATATTGCATTTAACGATTATAAAAGTAATGAGTTTTGGTTCCTATCTTATTTTGTCTGCGTGTGATAAGAAATCAGCTTTTTCTCAAAATTTTACTTTTTAGTGATGGCCGATTTTGCAACTAGACGGCACAATTACTCATTTTTATTTATTTATTTATTTTTTATTATTATTTTACTTTTAACCTTTTGTTCCATGTCTGTTACTCCACCTACCGATTAACGCCCAGATATTAATCAGTATAGCTTTTCAGAATGAAAGTTTTATATATGTCCATGTGTGCAATTTTAACTAATAGATACCGGAATATAGCCATATGGGAAATCTCAGATGGTAAGTACTGGCAGAGTCCATAAATATTTAAGTTAATTAAACATTTTTTATTTTTACGAAGATCATCTTGCAAATCAAGTTTCTCTTCCTTATACATTGTAGAAGTAGAGTTATAGTTTTCCTGTAAACGCGGAAAGTTATAGTACATCAGTGTTAACTAAAGTAAAATATTTAGTCAAGTTGAACGAAAATAGGTTTTTATAATGCCCTTTTTTTTATATTAAGTTTTGAGAAAATGTATACAACGTAGTTTTAAATACGATATTCTGGGAAATAGGAGACATAGCACTAGTACGTGTTTTGCGATAAGCACCAAGAATCGAGAGAAACCAATTATTGTTTTGATGTAATTTAATATAAATCATTATGCAATTCTGTGGATAAGCAATTGACCTAGAGACACAAAAATTTCGTCACATACTGAGAAGACATATATTATCACAAATGTGGTAAAATCGTTTTTAAGACCGTTTAAAATTAAAAACCTGACATAAATTGAAAATGAAAACTTAGAATACTTGTCTGCTATTAAATATAGAAGAAATTAAAAAACATGGAAGGGAATAGAAAACTATATAAAGAAATTTAATTAGATATATTGAAGGAAAACAAAGAATGAAAAATATACAAAAAAATGCAGTAAATCTAAATGCCGTATTTGCATAATTATTTCTGTATGTGCTTTTTTTTTATGTGTTAATTCAGAATTAAAAAAAAAAAAAAAAAATAGAAGTAACCGATGATACTCAAAACTTATTAAACACAAAATGGAGAACTAAAAAACAACAACAAGAAGAAAAAAAAATATATAAGTAGAGCAAAAAAATCCAATGTATTTAATACAAGAATAATCCATCTAAATGGAGCATATTTTCTCAATTTTGAATTCTATTTATTCATGATCGTTAAAAAACAATTTAACGCTATTTATTTCATTTTTATAATACTAATGATAGAAAACTTTCATTAATATTGCTTCTGAATAGTTTTTTAAATACATTTAAAAATAGGATTTATTATATTTATTGGCTTCCCTTAATTTAACTGTTAAAATAAATAATAAGGAAAGAATTAAATGTATTATGCTAGTGTACATTTATTCGATTATTAATTGGAGTAAAAAGAAAATATATACTTTTCGTCCTAAATTTAGAAAGTTTTACGAAAAAATATATATTTCTATTTACAATTGCTCCAGTTTGTAAAAAAATCGCAAAATTTGAGGAGACACAGATCAAGACTCTGATACTATTTCAAAGTAACAAATTAAAATACGACGGTTGTCAGGGGCCCAAAGAGAAACTGATTAAAAGAACAATCATTTTTCATCCTCTTGTATTATTAAGATAGTAACAGAATCTCCAAGTATAACGTTAAAAATTGATCTAATGCAATTTTCTCATGCATTTTTGTAAGTATTATTAATGCAAATTACAATGTTATATATATATATATACACTGTCTAAAAACAAGTATTTTGACACTTTCGAATTTAGACGTTTTGTCAAATATCTAGAAAGGATATTTAAAAATCATCTTGAAACTTTGTTAGTGTAATGAAAATGTTATACGTCATATATTTCAAGAAAAGTTGTGTCCATGAGAGGAAAAGGGGAGCAGTAAAAAATTAAACAAATGTCAAAATGTTTTGGATCACCATGCGAAAAGAAATGTTTTAAATTTGGTTTGGCTGTAGCATGCGATTATGATGATATTTCCCATTATATGTATAATTTTTTATGAGGCTACTACATATATTCATGGAAATAAAACGGCTTGTTAAAAAAAAAAAAAATTGCATTTTTTAAATTATAACACGTACCCAGTGGAAAGACATTTTTAGAAAAATTTGCATACTATATTAGGTACAGTACACTGCAGTTAAAATTCAAAGATGTTAAATATCTTATAAAATATCAAAATTTTTACTAAAAAAATTTTAACTACGCATGCGCTAGCTTAAAAAAAAAAAAAAAAAAAAAAAAAAAAATCATTTTCATACTTTAATAGCCAAAATTATTTAGCAACTTATATGATAACTGCAAACAAATATCGCGCAAAAAAAAAAAAAAAAAAAAAAAAAAAAAAAGAAACCGAAAAACGAAAAACGAAAAAAAAAAAAAAAAAAAAAAAGCGAGATAAAATGAACAGAATTTCAGTTCTCTCAAAATAAAAGCTAAACTATAAGGGTTTTTACTCACAATTTTATTTTGATTCAGTCAATGCCCAATAGTAATACAATGTTCGCTGGTTGTAAAGAAATATTGATAATACCCCCTATCAGCTTCCCTTTTTTTTGAGAAGAATTGGATTTATGTTCTGTCTATCTCTAATACCTATTTCGAATTTACATGATATTTATTTGTGGTTTTCATGCAAGTTGCTCAATACTTTTGGCTGTTACATTATGCAAATGAATTTTGTTTTAAGCTAGCACATGCGTAGTTAAAAATTATTTATTAAAGTGCTCACAAAATTTCGCAAGATATTTAACATTTTTGCATTCTGATTGGAGTATGCTATGTCTAATGAAGTATGCCAGATGTTCTAAAAATGGTTTTGCACTGAGTATAATACCTACGTGTTATACCTAAAAAATGGATTTTACTTTATTTTATTTATATCTCAATGAATATAGTGGAGGCCTCATAAAAATTCATACAGATAATGAGAAAAATCCTCATAATCACATGCTACAGCTTAAACGCATTTAAAGTATTACTTTTTACAAGTCGTTCCAAAATATTTTGATTTTTGTTTAATTTTTTATTGGTACCCTTTTTTACTGGAGGACACAACTTTTGCTAAAATGTATGAAGTTTAACATGTTGTTTACACTACCAAAGTTTCAAGACGAATCCTAAAGAACATTTCTAGCTATTTGACAAAAAGTGTACAGTCGAAAGTGTCCAAATACTTATTGGTATACAGTGTAATTTTTTAAAATAAAAAATTCCTCGTTATTTAATTAATTATTTATTTTTTGTAAAATGGAAGACTTTTAATCCTTTCAGACAGTTTCACAATGCTACGTAGAAAATAATATATTGGAAATCTAATAAAAATATCTTTCTCATGAAATATGAACATTTGTATAAAATGTGTTATAACTGCGCATGTGTTAGCAATGAAATACTCTTCTTCAGTAATTTTACTGTCAAATGAATATATCAATTCTTAATGACATTTTTATCAAATATTAATATTTTGGAAATTATACATAATAGAATTATCTTGTTTAGAACTGACTTTAAACAAAAAGATATGCAAACAAATTATTGATTATTATTGTATATTAATACGAGTGATAAATACATTAAGTTGCATGTAATACTATACTTTAAATATATATAGATACTTACAAACGGAGAGAAATGTACCATAAATAAAATAATAGAAATTAAGAGGGATTAGACTGAGTGACTTTACAGAAAACATAAGTGTACTAATAGTTTTTGACTAGAAAAAAATGAAAGGCTCCCTTAAAATAATTAAGTGCATAAATTCAAATATCAACACGAATGAAAATCAAGTAATTTTTACAGATTTTCAGCACTTTTCAACTGTATATACTGGTTATATAGATTAAACTCCAATCTATGACATTTTTATCTCCATGATGTCAATTAAAAATTAATATTGTTTTAAAGAGGAAGAAAGCTCTCAAGTACTATCCTTATATATTTTTCTTTATTTTATAGATAAACATTACGATAGGTCTATTTTGCGCAGCCCTGTACATTATTTTAAACTACAACGGTATAAAAAATTATTATTGTTATTATTATTAACAATGGAAGAATTAATATAATAAAAATATCTTTATAGTTTTATGCCTCATGTAAAAGTATTAAAAAAGCAGTTCAGTGTAGTCTTTAAGAAGTTTGATTTTGTGTAGCCCTATATTTCCTAAAACTTTCATGCGCATTATATATTATACTAAAATACAGTACAGTTATATGTATCTCATGATATATTTCAACAACTTCGTAATGTAATTTGAACAAATAAATTTTTCTAATCATAAATTATTTTATAAGAAAAAATGATTTTCCGTAACTTATTAATGTAGCCCTAGACTTTTTTTTAATGTTGTTTGCTCTATAAACGTATTAAAATACGCAATAAAGATATTTTTTATAGATCTCAATGCAAAGAAAAGAAAGTGAGTCCACACACAAACTGGTACTTTTTTTTTTTTTTTTTTACAATTTTCAGTATAGAATATGCCATAGTGAATTTCAAATAACATAAAGCAATTTCTAGGCATTCATTAAATATTAGCAGAAACTGGAGCACGTTTAATGGAAAAGTCAGAGAGTCAGATAAATAAACCGAAGACATAAACACATAAACATTCTGAAATATTATTAGAAAGCAGATTATCCTGACAGAAATGGCCGAGGACTGTGATTTTGTATCATTCACACTTTGTGAAACATCTAGGAAAACTTCTGATGAACTATTTTGAAACTTTAGAGGTGGACAAAACATTCTATACCACATATATTTCACTAAACGTTTGCACTGAAAGCAAGAAAGGTACTGGTAAAAAATTAAATGACAAATAAATAAATAATATCCTAAGCCTATTTCTGTATTCTAAGTAATAGATATAAAATTCTGCACAAAACAGAATTTAATTTAGTACGTCAGGACTGATTTTAATCTATTCTTCCATAGTAAGGCCGAGCGTAACAACATTCCATTCCCTAGCATCAGTTACTATATATTTCTCAAAATGTCTTTGATATAGCTGTAGCACAGAAGCTCTTCGGCGGAATTTAAAGATTTGTAGTCTTTTTGGCGATGAACCAAAATGGTTATTGCTGGGAAAAGTGCAGCTGTTGTTTCTTCCTTCCTTTCTTTTCTTTTCTTTTTTTTTTTTTTTTTTTTTAAGAAGAAATCACAAAAGGACATTGTGTAAAATTATGTCATAAAACGATACGTAAAAAAAGTATCTGCCAGAATTTACAATACAAATTTACGACCAGCACATATTGAGCAACAAAGAAGAGGGACCACACAGATGGAACCTCCAGGCTTCCGCCACTGAATCCGGAGAACTATGGCAGGTGTTCTAGGAGTAATCAGAATGGAGCAGAAGAGATCCAATGAGAGAAACAACCCAATAAGAAAATTACAAAATGAGACCTCCTACTAAATTTATAATGAGAGGGAAAAAAAAAAGTAGAGAAACTTTCTCAGTGATTTTTGCCTGTCTTCTTTGAACGGTTAACTTGTAAAAAGTGATTTTTTCTTGACAGAAGGAAACACCACTCTTCAATTTATCAGCATTGCCAAGAAAAGGAGCTAGCCTTGGCCATGATAAAAAGGACGATAACTAAATCAAAAATATTTATTCAAGTGTGAGGAAATGTCTTATTCTAATGTGCATAAAGAAGAAATATGGAGAAAATCTTCACTGTGACGGTACATCTAACGACCTGGTTATACCTGTTTTCCCCTGTTTCTGAACATCTTACTCCCTGGTTACACCTGCTTCCCCAACCTGATAATCCGGATGGTCAGTTTACAAATTACTTAAAGTTTGCCAAGTATCTAAAACTAAAAATCTAGACCCAACTCCTTGTACTCATTTGTAATATGTTCGATATAATTGATCCAAAAGTGTTTTATTTTAAATCATGTAATTTCTCTTTTAGAAAGAAGTAACTGGTGAATTTTAATAAAGAAATTAATTTAAAATATATGAGATTGATAATAGCAGGAGACTTGGCGTTGGAGTAATAAAACAGGAATAAACTACTACGTCAGAAACGCCAAAGAAAAATTATTGAGGTGCATACAGCTGTTTCGGTAGCCTAAAGCGTACCGTCTTCAGTGCAAAAAGAATTCTGAATCTGGAGAAGTGCTCGTATATATAGGAGAGAGACCGGATTTAGTTCAACCAATAGGATTACGGAAGAGGTGGGGAGTGTGGCCAATAGGAATTAAGGAATGTGTAGCAGTGTAAACAGTAGAAAAATTAAGGAAATGTGGACTGAATGTAAAATTTCCAACAATCAGACAAATAGGGAACAGCGAAATCACAATTTACAAGGTTTTTAAAATTTTTATAAATATGAAAGCTTTGAAGCTTTGGAACCATTAAAAAATATATTTACACACACACGCGCACATATATATATGTACATATATATATGTATATATATGTTACCGCTAAATTGCAGAAATCAGTTAATCTGCAGATTAGATAGGCAATCTGCACATTAACTAGGATGATCCGTTAAAGTGAGGAAAATTGTTTCATTTCTCAAATTACCTAGGTAATCTGCGAATTACCTAGAAAATCTGCACATTAACTACTAGGCACTCGTTAAAGTGAAAATAAGATCTCTGGTGGTATAATTTTACTACACGCTGTGTTGTATTTGTTTTTATCATTCGGGAAAAGAAAAAAAAATTAGTTTGCTTTTCTTTTCTTTCTTTCTTTACTTATTTTAATCTGTATGTGTTTTAATTTTTATGTGTTTTAAAGTTATATTTGTTTTATTTATTTCATCTTTTTTATTCTGTCAATATAAGTTTGAAGATGTTATGCATTTTTAATATGAAATACAATATCTTTAATAGCTTATTAGAATTGTAATACAGTAACGATTTCTTTTCAAATAAAAATATTTAACAATTAAAAAAAAAAAAAAAAAAAAAAAAAAAAACATTTTATTAACAACTTATATTGCTATTATATTAAAAAAAAAAAAAAAAAAAAAAATGCACCAATTTTTAATTAGCTAAAGAAATATTAAATTAGACAAATCAGAAGCATTTTAAGAAGTACTTCAAACAATTAAAACTGCTTTAATAATTTTTAGAACGCATGAAAATTAAAATGACAGTTTTCCGATGCTTTATTAAACTATATTTTGCAGCATACATATATCTGCACAAGTTTAGGAAATATATTAATTTTACAAAAAAAAAAAAAAAAAAAAAACTTTATTAACACATTTTATGTGATAAACTACAAAGACATTATTTGAAAAAGCGAACAAAATTCAAAATAAAATTATGATCATGATATATAAAATATATAAAGGAAACTTGAAATTGAAAGAAACAAAAGAGAAAAACTGTAATGAAATGCTAAAAAATGCATAAAAATTTTATTTTAAGTATTTATTAAACAATGCCATATTATTGAATGCCATATTTTCCAGAGTTAAAAAATAATTTTTCAGTAAGTAATAGTAATTTAAATCAATTTTAAAATAAAGTAGTTTTAAAAAGTTGTGGTTTAATAGTTTTATTTCGGGAGAAAATAATTACTGTGCTGTAAATTTAAGATTCCAAATTTTAAATGAAGTTTCACGAGAGAGAGCTTATAATTAAGATTATATTTCATTAATAAAATGCAGACCATTATCAAACTTATATTGACAGAATTAAAAAAGAGAAGAAATAAACTCACAACAATTATAACTTACTTGTACTTTAAAATTTGTGTTGGTCATAATAAGAAATCTAATGTCATAGCTTCAATGATCCACGTTTTGCGCTTACTGTTTATCACAGCGGAGAGGAAGGGATAAAAGTTTCGGTTTGTGTTTGAAGGTCAATCGCGTCACAGACTAATCTGGGATTCGCGTATCTGTATCACATGACTGTTTGACGTCATAGTGAATGTAAAAAAACTAAGGCTCGAAACAAACATTTGAACTTTAACGACACAGAAGCCGTTAATCTGCAGATTACCTAGTTAAAATGCGGAAAACTCTTTATTCCGCACTTTAACTGGTCATTTTAGTTAATCTGCAGATTAGCTAGGTAATCTTCAGATTAACGGGTTTCGCGCTTTAACGGTAACATATATATATATATATATATATATATATATATATATATATATATATATATATATATATCCACGTTCATTGAAGGTGGAATACTACAAACGGCGACAACGGAGTATTACTATCCGAAACAGTACGCAATTGTTTGGGATCACCTTGTAAAAAGGAATGCTTGCAATGAGTTCTGGCTGTACCGTGTAATTGAGAGGATTTGTTTAATAAAATAAACATGACAAATATTTTGAGCAATGCAAGCTTCTAACCAATATCATATTACACGTGTGAATTTTAAATAATAATAATAATAATAATAATAATGATAAGGAATATATGTTTTCTTAGATTTTCATTCGCGCCTTTTGTAGATTTCACTAGGAGGCTCTGCTTGCTTTTCTAGTCAATATATTAAAACGAATTGGAAAAAAAAAAAAAAAAAAAAAAAAAAAAAACATTATTTTTATATTAATTTATCTATAAAAACTAAAAAAAAAGAAAGAAAACGAAATTAAAGAAACTGCATTGAAATTTCTCTAGAACTCGTTTTGGACGATTACATATAATTTTGAATTTTAAGGTTTTTATAACTTAACCTGCTACTGACGGTTGTATTTTGCCGCCCAACCGCTTCTGGAATTGGCATCTTTTGCATCTTTTTTTTTTTTTTTTTTTTTTTTTTTTTTTTTTAAGCAGCCCATTGTGCCATTTTCTCATGTATTTTCTTCGTGTTTCAAATTTATTGCTTTTTAATGACTGAAATGGTAAACTTGAAATCGTTCGTTTATTTCGCAGTTTTTTGTACCTTTCACGTCTTTCTGAGTTCTACTGTACATGGGGAGTAAACCAGGCGCGCATAGAATGTGAATTTAATAGTATTTTTCAGTGTAAAAACATGCAAAAAAAAATATAAAATTAGTTTTCAAAAGTAAAAGAATAATGTCTTTACTAATAATATATAATAAAAATTTATTTGGGATAATCACAGCTAGAAGTACCGCAACACGTTACTTCAAGTAGAAGTATTACGAATCACTTAAAATTTTCAATTTTCATACACATATAAAAAAACATAATCTAGATCCACGATAGAATTTAATCAGAATACTTTCTCTGGAGATTAATATTAAATTCATCTCAAAAGATTATATCCAAATTACATTTTAATGGAAAAATAATGTAATATCGAGATTTTTATGAATTGTAATTAAATATCGATTTTTTAGAAATTCATTCAGGTCTTTTTTTGAGGAAAAATAAAAGAGAATTTTGAGCTCTTAACGCAATGTAATTCAAGTCAAGTGGTATAATAATTAAAGTAGATTTTAAATTTCAATTTTAGCTTGACTTATTTTAATCTTATTATAGTTTTTACTTTTTAAACTTTACTCTGACAATGAAATTTGTTAAATAAAAATAAGAAATATGATAAAAAATATTGGCAAAAATGTAATTTAATAAAAGTTTCTTTTTAAATTTTTCCTGTTTCAATACTGCATAATTTTACGAAAAAGTATTGTATTAAAGAAACACAAACTTAATTCTACGTTTTAATTTACTTCCACTGATAATTTTATTAAATTTCTTTTATACTATTAAAATATGTGTTAAACATTTGAAAGTGTAGTGATAATTACTGCGCAAGATCGTTGATTTTAAGTTTTTAGAATTTCTTTTAATGATTTATAATGGAACATTTCTAAAATTAGAATATGCGTAAGAATATTGAAAATGATAATAATAATAATAATAATAATAATAATAATAATAATAGCAATAAAAAAAGCTTGAAATAAAGAATACTCAGTCACGATTTCAACTGATATTTCATATATAGAAATATTATATAAAATAAAAATAAATTCATTCAAAATAACAATAATAATAATAAAATGAAATAATAAATAAATAAATAAATAAAATTATAATAATTCAATTGAATTTTGCGAAAATGAAATGAGTAATTTTTATTTATTTTTTAATCTAACAATGCCCATTTAGGGTGTTATCCAACTGCCTTCACTTACCCCCCCCCTCTCCCCCCACCCACACACACATACCTTTTTAAAAACTACCAACTGCGCTCGAATTTGCAAACGCCTCATGCACCTGAAACCCCCGTTATGAATTTGGATCCTTCCTCATAAACTAATGAAATAGAAAACGAAAGGTGTGATGGGAAATCTTATTCTACTACTTATTTCTTTTTTCTTTCAAGTGTATTTTTATGAGTACTTATGTATTATAGGTATATAAATGTGAATAATCGCCAAAGATAGCAAATTTCATACTTATATAGGTAAAAATAATATGGTAAATTTATAATTAATTACGATGATATGCAAGTACAACATATTTATGTATGTTAGAGATTCATGTACTTCGAGGTTCAAGCAGGATACTTTGGTCCCGCCACTTTGTTTTCGCCGCTTTGATCCCGAGGAAATTTTTGTCCCTGGCTATTTTTGTCTCGAGGCATTTTGGTGCCGAGACATTTTGGTTCAGCTAACTTTTTGCGATCTTTCAAATATATATCAGTTTTTAATATGGTTGCATATTCGTTGATATGAGAGAAATGAAGTACTCTTAAAATATCTGTAATTAATTAATAGCATATAAGTAAATATATAAATTTTAAGACATTGAGATTGTTCCCTAGCCATCGAAATCCGGAAAATTTCGGTTCCACTGAGTTTGTTTACGAACATATAATTTTTTTTTTTTTTTTTTTTTTTTTTTTGATTGAGATATTTGTATTTGATTTCTATTTAACTTGCTTTATTTATAATTTGATTTAAATTTACTATTAGTGACAAAATTGTTTTGTTTTTAAAAGTATTGTTAGCAATAATAATAGTTATTCCTTATAAAAAGTTTCCCCATTTAAATATATTTATTATAAATTGAATTAAAAATAATAAAATATATATATATATATATATAAAAAAAAAAAAAAAAAAAAAGAAAGTGAAGAATCTTAGAATTTTAAATATAACTTGCTTTTAGCGACCGAATACTATTTCTTTCAAAGAACCAATTATTGACATTCCTTAACTCTTCTTCATAAGTATGAGCTTGTGACCGTTAACACTATACAACATTAATAAAATAAATAAATAAATAAAATAAATAAAGTAAAATATTTTCTCTTATTCTTCGATTGTAGTAATATAAAATTACTCAAAGTTCTACAAATTAAAAGGAAAATATGCCGGGTATTAATTGCTGAATTTTGAGTGATATAAAGTATTCATAAATGGAGTTGTTCTTATTTTAAAATTCTCCTGGAATTTTACTGAAGATAAAATGTAACGCTATAAAATTGTATCCGATATAACTAATTCTGTAAACGCTTCATACATAAGCATTCATGCGCTTTTATAACAAAAGTCACAATTATGGACTCTGCATCTGTATTTATCTAAACTTAATAAACATTAATGTTAAATAAATTCACACGTCTTACAAACTTTAATCCGAAAATTGTTAAAATGATTTCAAAACACTGCATTGTTAACAAGTCATCGGATAATAATAAAAGAGATAAAAATAAGCATAAATAGAATTAATACGACAGAAATCTTTCTACTATCACTGCTTTGGGGGTCCACAAGCATGACTATTACTCAACAAATTTCCCTTTTAATTTGTAGAACTTTATATGTTTTTTACACTAAAATTTAGAGGGATTAGTAAAAGCACGGAATGTATCAACAAATACAAATTACGTATTTACACGCTCAAGTTTAGCAGATCTCCACGAATGAAATCTCAAGATCAGTATTTAGGTTTCTTTCCTTTATGAAACTCTAATATTTAGGGGATGCTTGAATAAAGCATGACATTGCAAAATTTTGTGTTCGAACATTCTAAATTTGAATGTGATAATTAATAGCCGCATTACAAGGTTTTATATTAAAAACATTGTCTTTTATTTAAACTGAAATTTAGGGGACCTTCATAAATTAACAGTACTTAGATCTATCAATTAAATTTAAGCACTGAATCTAATAAATACATTAGTAATATACTGTAACAACTTTATTTTCAGATCCGGGTAAGTGGCCTTGACGGTAAAGTATTTTCTAGGTAGGGGATTCCCTTGATTGTCAACACCAGTCACTTCTGTGGTTCTTGGCTCTTGTCTTTTCTCATTGAACTGATGAGTTTTTCTTCTTGTCAAAAGGCGGCGCCAGGTGGCATCTATTCCAGCTTTTGATTTGTCGTGGTTGCACGCGGTTGGTTGGCTTAAAATTTCCACCGTTTCACTGAACAAAGCGTATTGAGGTTTATTGTAATGGGCTATTTTTTGAACACTATTAAAATCAATATCAATATCCTCTTTTTGATGGGTTTATGTTGGCATGTCAAAAATAAAAATAAAAACGCGCATAAAAGAACATATAAACAATATTATTAAATTTGAGAAAAGTACAACGGCCTTGCCCAAATCCATATATCGGGATATATGGGTTTGATATCGGGACCAAAACGTAGGACAAAATCAGCGGGACCCAAGTGGTGGGACAAAAATGGCTGGACCAAAACAGGGTGACCAAAATTTCCTCAGGACCAAAGAGGCGGAATCAGTGCGTCACGTACCCACATCGAGCTAGGGTTATTCAGTGATTTTTCTTTCTTTCTTTCTTTTTTTTTCTTTTTTTTTTTTTTTTTTTTCATGTACGCGGTGATAGTGGTTGCTGCGAAAAAGAGTTTTGTGTGTTTCAAGATTCGAGTACAGTAAGTCAGATGCATCCAGTGATTTTTTTCCTTCCTGTTATACATGCGTGATAGTGATAGCTGTGGAACTGAGTTTTGTGCATTTTGAGATTTATGCTCAGCGAAATAGCTGTACACAGTGATTTTTTTTTTATGTGCGTACATACATGCGTGATAATAATTACTGCGGAACCGAGTTTTATGCGTTTTGAGATTTATGCACAGCGAGTTATTAACGGCACCTTGTTATATATATATATATATATATTAATTTGTTTTGTATCATGTGCACGAAACGTACATACATGCGTGAATGTGAATGCTGCTGAACAGACTTTCTTGCATTTTGAGATTCATGTACAGTCCAGTATTTTAAATTTACTGGTATATGTAAGTACCCTTGTTCTGGTATTGTACAGTATCATTGGTACATGTACTAATGTACCAACAAGTAAAAAATATTATAAACAATAACCAATTTTAAATTTAACGTATCATTTATATTTATATTTAAAATTAAACGATCTTCGTCGGTTATTCAGTGACATGCGGATAATGTGTAAGTACCCATTAAAATACGCTTGTAAAAAATTTTCTCTTACATCTTTCGTGTTCTATTTCATTACTTTAACAGGAAGGATCTAAATTCATAACGGAAGTTTCAGGTAGCACGAGTTGTTTACATATCCGTGTACAGTTGGTACTTTTTTAAAATGGAGGTGGGGGGGGGGGGGTAAGTGAGCATAATATAAGTCGCCCCATATTTAGTATCATCTTCTGAAATAAAATAACAGGGTGGCTAACATTATAACTTTTCCGAATTCTCTGTCTTTTCCATGATTATTTTTCCCAATTTTCCCTGACTTACACCGTTTATTTCCCTCACAATTTCCCAAAATTAGTGAACAATTTAGCAATTTACAATTACGAGTTTTCAGATATGGCTTAATTCACAAAATTTGTCTAAATTCTCTGACTATTCCATGATTTTTACAGATTCACTTAAATCACCTAACTTTTTCATGATGTCCTGACTTTCTCAGACTAGTAACCACTCTGAATGAGAAACCACTTCTTTTACATTCATTACCTGGCTGCATATCTCCATTATGTTGGCGCATACAGCCCAACCTGGCGAATTTTCGTAGCTAGCGCCAAAACCTCTCTCCCGCGAAGAAACCCTTCTATCCACTTCATTCACAATTCGTGAAGGATTCGAATATATATATGTGTATATATTTTCTAAGAGAATAAACTATCAAAAATGTGTATATGGAGTTTTAGTATCTAAATTTTTAACATATTTAATGACAAAATTTATTAGAAATCATCCACCCTTTAAATTTAATTTAGTAGGATTAATGAAGAAATAAAATTATAATATTCTATTTTTTTTTTCATTTTTAAAATTATTCTTGAAATACATTTACTTATTTATTTATTTCACTTTCTCTTACCAATATATATGGTAGAGAAAGTGTTGTTTTTGGATAAAACCTTCGAAACTGAGTTTCTGTTATATTTACACGCTTTGAGGTTTCTTGAATCACAACTGTTAAAAATGTGTCAATGGAGTCTTAGTATCGTGTTTTTTAAATAATATATTTAATGCCTAAATTTATTAGAAAACCTCCACCCCTTAAATTTAATTTATTAAGATTAATAAAGAAATAAAATCGTAATATTCTAATATTAAGCTTTTAAAATTGACCATGAAATGCATTATATATATACTTTCTCTTACCAATATATGTGGTAGATTGGGTCAAATTTCCGAAATTGAGTTTTTGTTATATTTACACGTTTTGAGGTTCTCTGAATCAGAACTGTTAAAAATGTGTCAATGCAGTCTTCGTACCGTTATTTTTAAATAATATATTTCATGTCTAAATTTATTAGAAAACCCTTTAAATTTATTTTACCAAGATTAATGAAGAAATAAAATTGCAATATTATATTTTTAAAGCTTTTAAATTATCCTTGAAAAACATTTATTTCATTTTATTTTATTTATTTTATTATTATTGTTTTACTTTCTATTACCATTATATGTGGTAACTGCAAGAAGATCAAATTTGGCATTTTGAATTTCGTATTAAGTTTACACTTAAAAATTTGATCAAGACTGGCAAGATTGAATGTAAATTAATAACCGCCTTTATTTCTTTTCTTTTTTTCTCTTTTTCCGAAAAATAAATTTATGCACTGTAAGAGAACGGGGAGTTGAGGGGGGCAGTAGCCCCCCCCCCCCAAAAAAAAAAAAAAAAAAAAAAAAAAAAAAAAAAAACACGATTGCATGTCAAATAAAAAAAACCGTTCCTAAACCTCTTTTAGATTATTTTAAAAGTACATTAAACTTTATTATCTTACGCTATTGATCTTAAGATTTAATGTGCAATCTATCATTATAGAATTGAAATGCAGGCAAGAAGGAAAGTCGTGTGAGTGACACACCATATTATTATTATTATTATCATCATTATTTATTTTCTTTATATATTGTAAGGAAAGTTTTATCTTTGATTCAGATTTTCGAAATTGAGTTTTTACTACATTTGCATGTTTAAGTATCCTGAAACTAAAAATTAGGTCTTTAGCGATTGCCTGAATGTGTCTGTGTGTTAGAATAGATATTAGCCAGAAGTCCGGACTTGGATGAAAGATTAAGTAATTCGTGTACAGTAATTAGGAAAAGAATTCAAATTCATTAAGTCTATGTGCGAATTTTCTGGTAGATATAACTTAATATCATTTGATGGAACAAAATAAAATAACTTGAACTTTTATTTTTATATTCATGAAAGCATGTTCGGTATACAATGTGGAAAGTAAATCCTTCGTTAGAAGTTTACACAGAACCTCACAATAAAATCCAGATATTCATACAATATGAAATTGGTAGAAGGGAATTTCAATTTCGTGCTATGTGTTTTAAATTATGTGCTAAATTAGTACACTATATTGTGTTTGTATTATATATAGTAAATATACAGGGCTACCGCAAATTAAATGAAAGCATTTTTTTTTTAATAAATGAAAATCAGTGTAATAAATGCAACTAAAATTTAATTAATTTAAAATCATTCTCTTTTTCTCATTTACTTTATCTTATCCATAAACGTCAAGAAAGTGTTGTTTTTGGATCAAGTTTTCGAAATTAAATTTTTGCTACAGTTTACGTTTTCAGGTTTCCTGAATGCAAAAATTATGTTTTTAGTGGTTGTTCTATGTGACTTGTCTGTGTGTACTATAGATAAGGGGCAATCAGGTAATTTTAAAAATATTTCACTTTTTTTTTTCTTTCACGTTTTGAGATGTTGTGAATTCCAAAGATCATAATATTTATGAAGTGTTCTTAGGTTATTCGGTTTTTCAGTTAGTTATTTTAGTCTATAGACACATGTCTCACGAAATAATGATTGTAAAATGGACGTATCAGTTTTTAAATATCACTTATGTTATTGATAAGGACAATATTGATCTGGAACAATATAAGTTGTAAACTTCGTAAGTTATTGGAAATTTACGATTTCTTTTTTTATTTTAATATATATATATGGCAGAATAGAACAAAATTTCGTTTAAACGTCCATTATCTATATAAATAAAGAGAAGTGTCTGTGTGTCTGCGCTCTGGTGCTCCAGAGCTTCCAGATTTGGCATACAGGTTCCTAGAAATAGTTGAAATGTAATATGGTGTACTACCGATTTGGACTTATGAGCATTCTTCATGCATTTTAGTAAGTATTAGTAATTTGATCGAAATTTTTTTACAAACTTTTCGGCATACGTGAAATCGGATCTCAATGCTAATATATTGTCATTATTATTATTTACTTCTCTATTCGAAAAACTTTTTCTTAATTTAAAGATATGGTTCTTTTTGTGATTTAAATCTTACATTAATAAAAAAAAAAAAAAAAAAAAAAAAAAAAAAGAGCCAGATGTTTATTTAGAACGGTTAAGCGGCGTGAAGTTTCTCTTTGCACTTCCAGATTTGGCGAGAATCGCACTGTCTGACGAAAAAATTTTAATTTGTGCTGTACGCGCCAACATAATGGAGATACGCTAACCTAGATATCGTAGGTAATGGGAGTATTTGTTTAAAAAATTTTGCTATGGAGTTTGCAGTTGTTTTAAGATCTCCACAGTTGAAAAAAAAAAAAAAAAAAAAAAAAAAAAAAGTGTTTTTTTGGCAATTTGTCAGTACCCATTTGTCAAACTCGCTACATAATCTCCGTTGTATATGTCTTTACACATTTATCAGTGTTTTCCTACAGAGTAAGTAACTGATTTGATAGATTAATTTTATATCTTCTGGCCTCGTTATCTCCAAAAAGTGCATACAATGCGTGTAATAGTAGTTACTAAAAGCCGTGTACTTGTTACACTTCAGGTTTTTTGTTCTTGTATATAGAATATTTAAAAAAATAAATAAATAGAAAAACATATAAAAGAAATTTTAATTTTGAAATTTTAAACTGTGATATATATATATATATATATATATATATATATAAATATTACAACTTTTTATACAAAGAAACCACTGAAAAACTTGTTATTTCAATAAGTTTATACATATTATGTATTGTAGAATATGTAAACATTTAAGAGAAATTATGATTTTTGTCCTCAGTAGAATGTTGAATGCAAACATTATTCACAAAATCGTAAAATGAGAAATATATAAAACTAGAAATGTGCTATATATCCTTTCTAATGCAATGTAAAATAAGAATAATTAAACTAATTATTCTTTGTCGATTTTTTTAAACCATATTTGAACTATATTACTCTTGAATAGAGTACACAAGTTAATAAGTATACAGTCAACATTAATTTCGACATTATTTTACTTTTCGTTATTTTAAAAAAAGTAGTAATTAGCGTACAATAAATGGATACAATTTGAGAATAATTTGTACTAGAATAAAAATAGGTAGGACCCATTATGCTACATTTTCCGTTAAAGTTACATTGTCTTGTACTAATGTTAGTAATAATCTTATTACAGTTATCGAGACAGTATTATTAATGCAGCAAGAAATATTTGTATTTTAAATAACGTAACAGGAAAGTTCTATTGCTATATAATATTAGAAATAATGTATAAATTAGCAATAAAAAGGATAGATTTTTAAAAGAATTAGCTCTTTTTAAATGAATAAAAAAAACTTTTACATTGCATTGGAATGGGTTAAATATCTCCCCGCGTAAAAAAATACTGTTTGAGCAAAGGTAGATTTACAAATACTTCTAATAACATTGACCTTGGCGATAAGCTTCAAACTTGGCAAATAAATTTAGTAAAAAATGGTAATTTACGGATACCAAAATTTTGAAGCTCTATCTTTAATAACAGCCGAGTTCACAAATTTTTCCATTGAATTTTATCGTAAAGTTAGACATTTCGCCAAATTAGACTAAGAATATAAAAATAGTAGATTAACTCCCAGGATGTCAGTTGTGTTTAAGCGTGTGGTTGTGTTTAGATACCGTACGAGTATGTCTTTGATACTGTATTTAAGTGGTTGATAAGAAAAAATAAATAAGAATAAGAAAAATTACTGCTTTGCAGAATATTTAAAACTTGTTTAATACATTTTCGTAATATCTACATGTAATCAGCTGCTGTTGATTTTAAACAAATAATTTCTACTGAGTTCAACTGATTGAAATTTAAATGTGCAGTGCGGTTTTCTACTAAAAAAATGTTTGGTCAATCTGTTAGAGAAAATCAATTACTAATTATAGAAAAAATAAAGATATTTAGAATTAGAGAAAGTGTTTCAGTAAAAAAAGAAAAAAAAAAAAAAGTTTCGCATTTGATAATTACGTATTATCTTTAGGATGTTTTCATTTTTAAAAATAAGTAAAATCCATTTCAATATTTAATAATCCATGTTGTCTTGAAATTAAAAAGAAAAAAAAAAAAAAAAAACATTCTGTCTCTGTCTTACCCCAATCTCTTTTTTTATGTTTTGAACTAATACTATACACTATTTTATTAAATCAGTTTCTGTAATTTTACCCTTAATCTTACATTCAAAATTATTTTATGCGAGTAGTTAAACCCTAACATAAAAACAAATGAAATAACCATTAAATAAATTTCTCTTTCAACGAAGAACGATAAAATTAATCTTTCCATTTTTATTGCGAACAGAACCGAGAAATGCACTTTTAACAAGTGCAATTTTGTTCGAATAAATTTAAAGATATTTAGACTAGAAAAAGTCTTTTCTTAATCTTTTACTTTAAAAATCTAAATTTATTTGAAGAGATTAAAACTTGAAAAAAAGTTTACTGTGAGCGTTAAAGTCTAAACTTCTTTAAAATGTACGTAGATATAAGCTGATTTTTATAGTTATTGTAAAAAATTAAGAAAAAAGAGTCGAAATTATGTCATGATGTAAAAATGTATTCAGTTTTTGCAAATTAATATTGAAATATTTATTTCTTTAAAAGTTCTTACGTTTAATCACAAATACAAAAGTTTTTCTATATTCATTTCAATGTAATGTTCTGTTCTATGTTCTGTTGAATTTGTAATAATTTTTTTTTCTCTCTATGATTTGTGGAAGTCACGTATTTTGAAGAATTTATAATATGATTAGCAACAATGTACTTATTGCTATTGCTATGCAACACTTTTTTGCTTCCATGTTGCAGTCATACCTAATTTATCACCTGATAAATGACCATGCTTAAATATTTAAAATAAAACCATCGTCACGTTTTTTATAGTTCCTAATATTCCCATAAAACTTTCTTCTTCTTCTTCTTCTTCTTCAATATGTATGAAAGCTATACTTAAGTAACTTAGGTTGAGGTTGTGAATGTTCAACGTCGCACGACGGCTTCACAGTGGACAGTTGGTGTCGGTCTACATCATCTTGGACTCACGACTGAAGATGGACCGGCTGAGTAACTTAGGTAAGAAGTCACACAAAATAATATACTTTATTGTTACACTAGGCTATATTTATTTACCTTCAGTTTGTAACACTCAAGTAAGATTAACTATAAAGTAAAACTTTGAAATTGATATAAATATTATCACATAAATCTCATTATGAAAAAACTACATTTCACAGGTAATCTGTATCAACTATATGAAATAATAATAATATTAATAATAATAACTGAAATTTATAACAATAATATTAATAACAGAAACGCGTAATAATATGTGTAGTTTCGAGTAAAAATAATATAAAAACAGACCTTCATAATGCAAAAAACAAGAATGCAAAATCACGTATTTCACTTAGTATATAAACAATTTCTAATTGTAGGCGTTCTGTGCAATGTTTAACATTCAATATATTTTTCCTTCGTAATGACATCGTAAAAAAAAAAAAAAAAAAAAAAAAAATGTTTTATTATGACGAAAGAAAACTTTCAAATGATATATGTATGCCCTTTTCTTTATTAAAAAAAAACATAAAATGTGTTGCTATTGTGTAGCCTTCACGTAGTAACTTTCTTTAAAGTTGAATATTGTCTGAAAACAGCAAGCCTACAAATATATATAAATAAATAAATAAATAAATGAATATATATATATTTAGCCTATTCATATGCTATAAATGGTCTGACAAAAGCATTTTTATAGCTTATTTCTAAATAGTGAGCAATAAAATGATTGTAGTCATGTAGCCTTGTATATCGTCTAAACTGACCATTTACTGTAATTAAAACCCAGAAAATTGACACTCGACTATTTCGCTTATCATAATAATAAGGAATAACAAATTCTTGGAGCTCTTAGAACCCAAGAAATAACCTAATCCTGTTTCATTTTAGAGCAGAAGAATTTTGCGTAACTTAAAAATATATATGTATTAATTTCGTTTTGTTGCATATATGTTATAAAGATATTAAATTATACTTTCAAAATATCCTTTTCTTTTGATTGTAATGAATCGAAAATATTTTTAGATTTCATAGTAAGAAACCATTTACTTAATTTATACCAATCTTAATAGAGAATATACCTTATTCAACTTCAACACACACACACATAAAAGAATAAAAAAATAAAAATAAAAATAAAAAAAAAAAACTTTCAAGAGATTCTGCAAATACTAACGGAATTTAAAACGCTAAAAGACAGACAGGTAGTTTAATTGAAATCATAGTCACTGTTAAAAATTGTTGGGAATTGTTAAAACTGCTTATCATAAACGAAAATGAAATTCTACCACTTTTTAAGCACAGTTCTCAATGACTCTCTCTCTCTTTTTTTTTCTGTTCCTATAAACCTTACAAGTAACTTGTAAATTTTGTTAATGTTCACCATGACATGTTCTTTATGCTATAAACAGCGCAAATGGTTTGTGCGCAGGAGATCACAAATGATTCGACATTCATTACAATCAATGAGACTGATTTTTTTTTTTTTTTTTTTTTTTTTTTTTTAATGTATGCGTTAATGTTTTTGTATTACACGTAGCATGACGAAATTACTATACGTAATTTTGATTCACATTTTTTTTTTATGTGGAATAATGTGTAACTGTAATTAATTGGTTTAAACGATGTATAACGGTGATTTTTAATATTCTTCCCTCAATATATATGATGAAAGTATATTTATCCAGTTTTTCAATTTTCAGACAATATGCAGGTCTACACAAACGCATTTTTTTATAATGATTTTCTTTAAAAAGTGAAGTTGTAAAGATAATTTTTATTAGTTTTATTCTTCTATAATTTAAAGCAAATATTACTGTTGCATGTCATCACAGAAGCAAAACGCATGAAATTGTATGTAGTGTAGCAGGTAAACAAAGTCGAATGTGGATGATCTATGTTTTTATTTTTCTTGTTTGTATTTAAAATTAAAAATGCTAAATATATATTATAATCGATATTACAACTTTTATATATCTGTTTTTAAATAAATATATATAATGAAGATAATTTGAATGAAAGAATGAAACACATAAAATATTGTAAAATATTGTAAAATCTTATTTTCACATTCACTGCAGAAGAACAATACAGCATAAAATGTATGAATATATAGTGTACACACACACACACTCACATATATATATATATATATATATATAATAATAAATAGGAGAGAAAAAGGAAATAAACAAGAATGAAAAACGTTCGAAGTAATCATCATGAAATCCCTTCAATGTTGGGAATCAGAAAGACGTTTCAATTAATGGCAGTAAAGGACTAAAAAGCAGTATAACAGGTGGTTATAATTAAACTTCCACTATAAACAACCTCCTACGACGCAAACGTGTAAACAGAATACTACGAAATTTGGTACATAGACAATACACGAGATGCGTTTACGAAAATACGAAAAAAAAAAAGTTCCAAAATGCCCACCAGAGGACTTATTTCCAGAAAACATTAAATTTAACACAATAAACAACTAAAACCGAATACAGAAACAATATTAACAATCCAGAACAAGAATTATGAGTAAACAAGAATTATGACTATAATAAAATGTAAAACAGGGAAAAGCTGTCAGTTCTAGGAAAAAATGTTGAGATTTACCTCCTTGCAAAAAAGAGGAAGTTTTATGCAAAACAGCTTAGGGTAAAAAAACATTTTCAGACGTTGTAAGGTTTTAAGTTGATGTTTCCGGCTCTAATGATGACGGTGTTTTTAGTTAAACGTGCGTTGTTGGTGAAGCTGTTTTACGAAAGCAAGGGGAATTATTCTGCTGCAGTTCGTTAATTTCGTCGTATAAAAAACTTACGGGGTGGACCAATGTTTATTAAAGATATTCGGGCCATGATTAAGAGATTTGAAGGGACAAGGAAATTAGGAGTTCAACCTGGAAGAAGCCGTAACCCTATCACAGCAATACTCGTTGATGCCACCAAGACAACTGTTGCCGCACAGTGATAGACATATGAGTTTGGGAGCAGTAGCGCATGTTGAGTTTGTCGACAGACAGGCTATTCTTACAGCACGATCCGAAAAATGCCAGAAACATTATGCACTACTTTCCATACAAGATCCATCATACCCAAGAGCTTCTTGATAGGGACAAGCCACAAAGTCTCTCATTCACAGTCAGTTTTCTCAACAGAAAGACAGTTGATCTGTCATGGCCTTGAAACATCCTGTGGAGTGACGAGAGACTCATTTTTACCTCAGTGGGACAGTCTACACACAGAATTGACGCATTTGGTCTAAGGAAAATCCGCGGATGCACATTGGAATTCCCCTAGATTCTCCAAAGGTGACTGTCTAGTGTGGATTTACGGCAACATTCATCCTTGGGCCATTCTTCTTTGAGAAAATAACTGCACGTGGCCCTGTCACATGTTCCGTTATGGGCCGTCGGTACCATGACATACTGCAGACATTTGTTGTGTCACAACTACAACAAAGGCGGGTCCTTACATCGACCATTTTTATGCACGATGGTACATCCCTCATATCCACGAGTCCGTGAAGGCGCTATTGCCTCAACATTTCGCAGACGAACGTGTTATTAGTCGCTTATTTCGTAATCCATGGCCACCACGTTCGTCGGATCTAAGTCTGTGTAATTTCTGGTTATGGGGCTACTTAAAAAGTGTGGTGTATCATGTAGGTGTTGTGACGTTGAATGGCTTAAAGTACTCCATAACGCTTGATGTGCGAATCATCACAACTGATCAGTTACAATCTGATATTGAACACACTGTCCATCGACTTGAAATTTTGCAGGTGAATGAGGGTGGTCACATGAAGCACCTTTCCCAATACATCGTCCTAGACACGATTAATAACTGCTCCTCTTGTGCAATTTAGTCCTAATCTATTACTGTTTCTGCAAACTGGACTATTTTTTTCCCCCTCAATCAGCGTACTTTTATTTTTTCCTTGCCTTTACTTAATGTGGTTCGATAATGAGATAATCAGAAACTAGTCAATAAATGTTAATATTGTTTCTGTATTCCATTTTGGTCATTTATTGTGTTAAATTTAATGTTTTTTCGGAAAAGGTACCCTGTGGTGGACATTTTGGAACTAATTTTTCTTTTTTCAAAATTCCGTGAGCGCATCTCATGTATAGTCTACAATATACAAATTTCGTTGCATTCCATTCACCCGTTTGCGCTGTAGGAGGATGCTGTTTGTAGAGGAAGTTTAATTATTACCACCCTGTAGATCCCTGCATCTTACCAGGCGAAAAGATGAAATCAGACGTAGGCACCATATACGTAAACGCAGAATAAAGTACATAAATAGTTCATATAGACATATAAAAAGAAATGAAAAGAAAAATAATCTTAGGTGAAAAATGAACTAACTGTAACATTTGCTAACGAAAGCCAAATAGCTGAGAAGAAATAAATTAATAGTGGTTGATTCCAGTTACAACATAAGAAAGATAACCATTATTATTTGCAGTTTTAATCGAATTGTTAATGACTTCACATAGTATCAAAATTGAGGTTGATTTTTTAATCCCATTAATTTATGAATGCAGAATATTTCTTCAAACGTTTAATACTATTAAATGATAACAAATTGTTAAATTGATAACCTTTAAATTAAAATCATCTAACTTTTTAACATAAAGACCAACACTCCAAAATCTATTAACTAACTACATTTTTCAATTTTTCTTTTTTATTCCAAAATAACATAATGCCATGACCATACGAATGCTTGGAAATTGCATAGTAGAAACACCTTTAAAACTCATACAATTAAAATTTACTAAATCCTCATCATATGTACAAAAAAAAAAAAAAAAAAAAAAAAAAAAATCATATCAGAATTATTTTTTATTGAAAGTGGAATATTCAATAGTTACAAAGTTCAAAGATTACATGGGTTTTGAAGGCTAAAGAGAAGCATATTTTCCTACTTCTTTTTTTTTTTTTTATATATATATATAATAAATAAAATTCTTTGTTAAAATTTTTAAGCACATCATAATTAATATATGAATAATATTTATAAAATTTTCATTAAAGTATTTGGAAAATTCAGCTTATGGGACCTGATTTCTGGAATCATCTCAGAAAATCGATAGGCATGATAACACATGAAAGTCTTATTTGAAATTAACCTATTTAAAAAAACTTTTAAAACCCAAACTCTTAATGTATTATGTCACATAAATCTTTTTAAAGTTAGAATAAAATTTAATAAAAAAAAAATAAAAAAAAAGGTAACTTTTTTGTTTATTAACCAAAAGTGATGAAATATGAGCTGCAAGTTGGTCTTGTGTTGTACAGACTGTATATTAATTTTTATGTTCGTGAGAGAAAATAGAAAAAAAAAAAAAAAAAAAAAAAATGAAAACTGCAATTTTTAATCCCACTTCAAAAACATGTGACTGTATGAGTAGCAAATGTTTTCTTTTCTCTCCAAACGATTTCAATACAAACTTCTGTTGTTGCCACCTAATTTTAATACTTTAGTTAATTTAAAAAAAATCTAATTGTCTGATAGATAAGCTGTCTTATCCGTCGGATTCAGAAAAATCGCCCCATTCATTTGATCCGTTGCTTGTAACGATAAGACTGATATTTCTAATTTTTTTTTCTATTTTTCTAATTTATTTTCCTCTTTTTTCTAGCTACAAACTTACCTACCTACCTACCGTTCCAGATGAGAGCGAGTACATAAGACTTTGGAAAATAAAAATAAAAATAAATAAATCTGTTATTAGATAAGTATAGATATTGCTTGATTGAAAGATTTAAAAATTTTAAATTATGTATATTAAATAATATTTGGTAGAGTTTTATGCAAAAACGGTGAAGATTTCGGTATACTTTAACCTCCCCCTCCCCACCCTCTTCCCGCCATGTAGTTACCTTGTAAAATTTGTTGTATACAAAAAAAAAAAAAAAAAAAAAAAAAAAAAAAAATCAAGCTCTAGTCAATTCTACTGTAAATCTGTCTTCAAAATTTCTATAGAGTCAGTGTGTTCGTTTTTAAGAAATCCTGTCCACCGAATTCGAAAAACGATTAAGTTTTAATAGAAATATAACGAACCTAAAGCGGGAAAATTCTAAAGTTTCACTCTCTTAGACTTTTATTCCGATTGATTGTACACTTTGGAAAAATATTCAAGACATGTTGTAATGTTTGATAAAATTATATTAAAATTTTAAAAAGAATGTAATCCTTCAATATGAGCTAGTATGACTCAAGTTTAAAATAAAAATACAAAAAAGAAGTAAATATATTTATTCAGTATATTGGAGGTATTCTATCAGTGATATTCTATCTGTCTATCTCTCTCCTCTCTATATACATACACACACACACACAGAGAGAGAGACATATATATATATATATATATATATATAAACAGGAAAACAAAAATTAAACGAAACAACAAATAAATAAAAAACGACATTTAGAAATGTATTAGAAAAATAGGAAATAATTTAGTTAATTTTTTCTTCTGCTCTGAAATTCCATGTTTTTAATTGAGTCTTATTTAACAGAAAGAAGAAATAAATAACAGATCTAAAAAACAAAATAATAACAATAATAATAATAACAAATATTTAGCATCGTAAAATCCTTTATTCTTCAGGTTGCTTTTTCATCTGTCTAAAAAGAAATTTCTCAATTATAAAAGGAAATAAAAATGCATATATGTTTCAAAAAGCTAATGATTTACAGGCATTTAAGAATTTACATGCTTAATTCATTTCAGTGAAACACGATTTATCCATTTTCGAAAATTTTATTTTATTTTTCTTGATTATAAAAGTGCATTTAAGAATGCTTTACATTGATTTTTGTGTCCTATTTTTTATGAAACGTAATAAACTTCACGTCAGGATTGTTTTGAAAGACATTAATGAACCACTGATGTTCAATTTTTTAAATGCTTCAGAAATTAATACTAATGAGTGAAACAAAACAAACAACTGTGAGTTAATTTCATTTCTTTTATAATAACAGCCAGCAACAAATAATTAATTCTTTATCGATTTTTTTTCTCAGATCCATTAAAATTTTTCTTTTTAGAATCATTAATTCTATTGAAAAGCAAATAAAGTAAATAAGCATCAAATGTGTTTTTAGGAAATGAAAAAATTTGTTATATGTAATTAATTTTGAATGAAAGAAATATGAAAAAAATTAAAGCAAATTCTGAGAAACTGTTGATAAAATTTCGAAAAATATCTATAGCATTTATTTAATATAGTTTTATGATCTTACACTAAGATGCTTTAAATACAGGGTGATTCAAAATTAAATATTTTAAGGAATGATAAGGCACATCATGTGAATAGAAATACAAGTTATGTCTCCCAACAAGTGTTGAAATACATTTCTGTTGTCGGTTATGCACACTTGAAGGCGGTAGTATCTGTTGAAAAACGCTGTTTGATTGCAGCGCTAGTCATTTAAAGTTTAGATTTTGTACGGAGAGCATGCAACACTTTACGAAAGATGAAATATTGGACATGCATTATGTGTATGCGATCGATAGCAACCGAAGAGCGGCTGTACGGTTATATGCGAAATTATATCTGGCAGATGTGTACCGCATCACTAAATTTTTTGTCACTTTGACCTGTAATCTATGTGAGATTCGAGATACTTTGCAGAAGCGAAAATTGTAGGAGTCCGTGAGCGACACCCACACCTGCCGTAGATGAGGAGCTATTACGTCGAGCGAAAGAAGCTACGTCGAGTGGTACAAGTACAAGAACTGCTGATCGTGAGACTTCAGTATCTCAATGCAGCCTGGGATGCACATTACACAGTAAGCATTTACATTAATATAATTTGCAACCCGTCCAGGTCTTATAGTGAATTACGTCAATCCACGAAGCATACGACTACACACTACCCAACGTCAGTTCTCTGAGAATATACGGACGAATTTTTATTAATGATTCGGGCTATGTACTTTACCACTTCCAATGGATAGCCGAAAATATCGCATTTTCTTGTAGGAGCAAGTGCTTGAATTATTTGGCATGTATGTTCAGCGTGCAGAGTTGTTTTAGGATGAAACTAACTCATTTTTCTTCTGTTTTATGTGAGTACTTGAACTATACTTTTTCAACTCAATGGATAGCTCGTGGTGGACCGTTCTAAAATCACCAAAATTGCCCGATTTATCAAGCATTGATTTATTCTTGTGGGGATCTTGAAACCTATGGTCTATAAGAAATCCGCTAATTCTGTAACCGATCTCGTCGAAAAAAATCTCTGTTTCAGTTGCAAATGTTCCCGAAAAGAGGGGTATTTTCGCACAGGTTTGACTGAGAATGCATCGACGTTGTGGTGTATTCAGAACTGTGCATGATAAGAACTTTGAGCATTTGTTATGAGACTTAACATGTACGTACCGTAACATACTAGTGGTTAAATAACGTGTCCTCCAGTCAATGGTGGCATGTTATCCTTGCATGTCCATTTATCCACCAGAGTTCCACATGCATTAAAAGAAAGGCAAATGGGTTGTTGAAAAACCATTTGTAATATGCTGCTTCAAAGGCAAAAAAAAAAAAAAAAAATCATCAAATAGTTACTGTAAATAAAAAATATAAAAATAAAAAAAAAGTACTTATTATGAGAATTTCGAACGAAAAATACTTGGGGGAAGCTTGATAAAGCTACTCTTTCGCAACTAAAGCGTAATAATCATTGCAATATGTTTATACTCTGTATGTGGTGGGATCAGAAATTTGCAATACATTATGAACTGGTGGAATCAGTTGTATCTATCAATGGTCATGTCTACTGACGACAACTAATATGTTTGAAGTAAGTTACAGGAGTAAAACGACCAGAATGGGTGAATAGACTCATCAAAATAAGTTTTGAGCATGACAATGCAAAATCAGATATTGCAAACATCGGGGACAATTACTTAAAGGGACAATATTGCGAATTATAGTCCATACGCCATATATTTACCGCACATAGTACTTTCATATTACTACTTATTCCGGTTGAAGAAGTCTTTTCTTACTGACCAGAGGTTTAGTTCTTGCGGAGTGTTCGAAAATTGGTTTAATGATTGGATTGTTTTCAAAGACCAGGATTTCTTCGGAGAGAGAGAGAATGGTCGGAAAAATGGACAAAAATTCTAGCTGCGGTTGCAGCATACTTTCAATAAATAATTGTTTCATTTTCTAAACTAGCAAAAGTGTTTTGTTAAAAAAAAAAAAAAAAAAAAAAAAAAAAAGGTGGTTGAGTCATTTTATATAGCCAATATTTTAGATGAATAGATACCGTTACAATACACACGATATTTTAGATGTATTTAGGTTGTATTTATTTTCTTAAAAGACCTTTAATCCTTTATTAAAAGCTTCTTTATTTTAAAAGCTTAAATTAACCTCTAATGTAAGAAGATATATGAAGTGAGCATTAAGATGAGCTTTTCAAAAAGAATAGGGAAAAAAAAAAAAAAAAAAAAAATCCAATTTTGTTTCTTCACAAACGAGATGTAATGTAAAAAGAATTATTCACTTGAAGTAATTTTAAAGACTTTCGGTTAAAGGTGATTTTCCCCTCTTAAAATTTAAGTTAAGTTAAGTAAAAGTTGCGTTTGCAAAAATTAAAATGAAAAAAAAAACTTAATCAGGTTTAGATAAAAGAAATTACTTCAAAAAATAAAGAGCTGGAAATAAGTATTTTAATTTAGATAAGAGGTTTTTTTGTACTTAATCATTTAAAATATGTATATATTTAACGGTATGTTTCATTGCTAAATTTATGAAAATCATAATGTATATAAAGGAGTCACTCACAATACTTTCCGAAATTTGTTATATTTTAAAAGAATATTGCAGGTTTGCATGGTAAAAGAGGGGAGGGGGAGGGGGAGGGGGATGTTAAAATTGCAGAAAATTGCTAAAATTAATGAAAAAAGCACAATCATGAAATCTCTATCAGACAAGAAAAAGACACAAGTAAAAAAAAAATATATATAGCAATTTTTAGTTCGTGTAATAGAATAAGAATACATAATGAGCATTTCAAAGTATTAAAAAAATCACAACATTATATCACATATTATTCGTCTGCAAGGCAGTTATATCAGATTTTCGTGAACTAGTCAATCTGTCATTGAAATCTTTAAGCTAATTTTTCTCGAATACTGAAATTTGAGTCGTGTCACTTTTTTGTTGCGGTGAAAAGAATCCCTTTTTGGCAAGCTTAAAGGCAAAGGTAGATTCCTTTACGTTAATGTTACAAAAGTAAAGAAATATTACATACGCATTTAACACATACTTAGTCAACAGCTTTGTTCCCACACATTGAATTATTTACGTCGCTATTCCATTTTCAAGAAATTTAATTATCAACCATTTCTATTCATTCTGATTAAAATTTTAGGCTAGATTTATTGGTCAGTAAATGTTTCAATTTTTTAAAATCCAAGCTCATATTCCTTCAACAAATAGAAGCCATAAAAATATAGAATTTAGTGACAATACTTGCGACTTAGCAATAAAATTTGTGATTTCGCGGCAAAATTTGATAGTCGACGACGAAATTTTTGACTTGGCGACGGAATTAGTTTTTTGATGACAAAATTTGACGAGATTGGCGATGAAAAATGGCAGCTTTGGTGTCATCATATTTTCTTCCCACGCAAAAACCCCATAACTCTTCACAGACCAATATCTTGTTTCCGCAAGATAAAAAGTCAGAGGAATCTGTAATGTATTACTCTCAATTTCATTTGTAAATTTAAATTCTTGCGTAGACCTGTGTTCTAAACTATTCACCAGAAACGATATTTTTACCAAGACTAACGTATTATTTTAATTTTATATTTTTAAATGATTAATTAAAGCTGTTACCATGGTTTTTATATTTTTAGCTATCTTTTTTATTATCGTTTGCACGGGACGTAAGCATCAGGTTATAAATTTAAGCAATTAAAGCTATAGAAAATGTCGGCTTCATCACAACTGACGAAAACTCACTTTTTAACTTGTAACTTTTAAGCAATTGAAGTTATCTAAAAAGTTTAAAAACAAAAATTGTTCTTTACGGTAAGGCCGTAATTCGCATGATTTGAAGTATTTTCCTATTTTCAATATTAAAGAAATTATGGGCAAATGAAAATTTCCAACCCTCACCATTTCCACCCCCTTTCAGCAGGATACCCCATCTACGAACTCGACCGAGATTTTTGTTTTCCTGACAACATATACCCAGCTGGTTAAAATTACTAAAAATTACTACAGTTATCGTGTTCACAACTTAACATGGGAAAAAGCGTTATACACGCACACACACACACACATATATGTATATATATATATATATAAACTTTTGAACGGAGGGTGGTTTTGGGTTCTAGAGGTCATGATCGGAGAAGATATGAAGAAATTTTCCAGAAGTCGTGTCAGGAGAACCATTGCAATTGGTAGATCTCCTATAAGGAATCTACCTAAAAAAAACTGAATATGAAAATAATATTGAACAAATTATAAGAAAATAACAAGTCAATGAAAACTTCAATCATAAATTCATTTTATTTCCAATGTTTAATTTTAAAAAATACAAAAATTAAAGCTTTTAAAAGAATCAGATTGTTTTATTTATTTTTTTTTAAGTGTCAAGATTTCTGAAAGATTTGTGGTATTTAAACGATTTGTTCATAATATTCAAATATCAGTGCTGTTAATTGTTGTTTTATTTATTTAAATCAGTTATTTGAGGTTTAATATGTGTATATATAAATACATAACATCCACCAACACTATCAATCATATTTCTTAAAATTAAAACATATAAATATTCCTATAAAAGCAATGCATATATGTATTCATTGCCAGTATTCATTTCAATATAGCACTTTCATAAAAAGAATCAACTTAACTTTACAGGCATTTCCAGTATGATCCAATGGACTTGAGACTTCGACTTCATAGCTACAACAATTTATCGATAAAAATCCCCTCAACTATAGTATGGTAGGCATAGAAGAATTTAAAAAAAAAAAAGGAATAATTTAACAGAAAATATGACGAAAAATAAAGGAATTTTTACCCATGGCTTCAAACGTTTAAAATAAAAAGGTAATTTAAAATAAAATAACATATCCTAATGTAAACACATTGTTACTTCCAGATTAACAAATATTATTTGAAATAAGAATTTTTTTTTCATACAATCATTAAAAGAATTCATAATTCCATTACCATTTTAATATTTTCACTTATACTTTTACTTTTTTTGTGGAGGGGGAGCACAATTCCTTAAATAAGCACTGACAACAGCCTCGAAACGAATCCAACCAACTACATGTAGTTAAATTGAAGGGTTATGATTTTTCTTTCTTTTTGACTTTTTAAGCATTATGATCTAAAAGAGGTGTCATTACTTTAAAAATATGTGGAATGGTGTTAAATGATAAAAACTGGTATGAAAGCTAGACAAGCAAGAAATGATAAATTTGGAAATATGTTCTTTTCTAAATAATGTAAAAAGTAAACAGTAATAGATCTGTTCATTTATTTTATCTGTTAAATTAGATGAGATTAAATTAGGGTGTTTTGTAACTTAAATTTAAATTTTTAAATGAAACATAATTAAACTTGATAAGTAAACACCTTACTTGTCAGCTCCATTATACTTGCAAAAGCTTTTCATAGGAGGGCCCTCCTCTTTCTCAATGCATCTTGCTGAAGTGGACAGTGGCTTTCCAACGCTTCATCTTGATGTTTATCCTTAAGTAGGTGGCGCCACTGAACATCGATTTCAGCGGATTCGTGGTCATTAATGGCGGTTTTCTTATGAATTATTTCAACTGTTTCCCTAAAAAACGCGTAAGTAGGTTTATTATAATTAGCGATTTTGATGACGTCATTAAATTTTACATCGATATTTTCTTCCTGGTGATTCTAGCAAGGGCATTCTAGCATACTTTATATCAGTTTGATGTTCTTTTAAACGAGTTTTTATTTTTATTTTTGTTACACCTGTATAACATCCTATTTCATTATTTTGGTATTGGAAAGGGATTTTATAAACGCTGGCAGTTTCAAGGGGGGGGGGGATGACATCGTTATCATTCCTAATAATATGGAAAATATTTGGATTAGGTTTAATTGGTATATTTAAAATTTAATAATAACAGGTGACTTGGCGTTGGAATATTAAAACCCGAATAAACTACTGCGTCAGAAACGCCAAAGAAAAATATTTGAGATCGCTTAAGGCTACCGAAACAGCTGTATGCATCTCAAATAATTTTTTTGGCATTTCTGACGTAGTAGTTTATTCGGGTTTTTATATTTAAATTTAATTTATTGGCTGCATTTTTCATTTAAGTTCAAGAAACTTCTAAGGAGATTTTTCCTTAAAAATATAAAACACAAATACCTAATAACAAATACCAATAAATAAATATTAGTAAACAAATACCAATTTGAAAAACAACTTTTACAAATACCACAGATACCTAATAATAATAAATAGGAATTTCAAGAAATTTATGAATTCGTTTTCAACAGGAGGAGGGTGGGAGGGAAGAAGATACAGGATTGCCGTATCTTATCATAATTAAAAGCAAAATCTGATGTCCGTAATATTTTCGCTTTAAAATGTAACATATACGAATACCTAAACATTAAATTTAAGAATTTGAGGAACTTGACCATGAAGGACGTAGTAAGAAACAAGAATTCATTTTTCTAGTACCCTTTCATATCTCAAAGAAAAGAGAAGAAAAGAAAAGAAAAACAAATATTCATGCTTCATTTACTTTAAAACTTAATGAAAAAAATTATTTTAAGGAATATCAGGAATTCAGCACGAATGGGAGGTGTGTTTGTGTGACAGAGAGATGCAAACATGTTTTAACGTATCACTTCCTATCACAAAAAAAAAAAAAAAAAAAAAAATCCTGATATCCTGTTTATTGTTAATTTAATATACAATAAATACGAATATCTAAAACCAATTTTGATAATTACAAGAGTTCGTCCCTATGAGTGTTTTTAATATGTCGCTTCATATCTATATCTATATCTATATCTATATCTATATATATATGTACCCATTTTTATTATATATATAGATTTTAAATGTAACAAATCAAAAAATTAAAAAACTAATTTTAGGAATTAACATTATATTGAGAATAAGGGCAAAACATGTTTTTTACTTATTTCTCAAAGCAACGGAAAAAAAAAAATATATATATATGCATTAGTTCCTTGATTTACATAGCAAAAAGTACAAATTAATAATAAAAAAAAAATCTATAATCACTTCATATCTCAAAATAAATAAATAAATAAATAAATAAATAAATAATATTAATAAAATATCCACATGATTCTTGCTTGACCTATGTCCAATTCAGGATTTCCCCACTTTAGAGAAGGAAGTGTTGCATAAACTGTGTTAGCCGGATCAACTGATGATTTTCGTGAGAAAGCGAACCAACTAACTGGTCGCCAAAGGCAATTACGCTTTATTATGCAAGTCACAAAATTCTTTAAAGATTTTTTTAAATAACTTATTATCCATGCAAACAAAAATTACATTTGTAATGCAATTATTTGACAATATCTTCGACATTTAAAATTTATCATTTTAATTTTAACGGTTAGTTTTGTCGTTGCTATTTCTAATAACTGCACCTTTTACATTTGTCCGAATGAAATGCACCTTTCGCATTTTGACATGCTTTAATTGGAAGAATTTGTATTGTGCTGAAGCACGAGTTAACACATATGTGCATGTATTCATGTATATGCATGTATTCATGTATAATTATATAATCATATTACAATACATATCTATATATTACGTATGTTCATATATATATTCAGGCATTCAGGCATTTTCACGTATTCATGCATATACATATAAATTACATATACATATGTACATATCTATATGTAATATGTGTATATACATGCATATTTATAAACTTAATAATTTTAATATTATGTGCTATATGTTAAATATGCAATATTTTGAAAAAAGAAAGTCTGACAATTAAAACCTTAAGCTTAAAGGTATTTCCTGATATTAAATAAATAAATAAATAAATATGTATAAAATCTATTTTTTATCCGTAAATTGATATTTATGAAAAAACTTTTGCATTTTAAGTAGACGATTTTCGTTAGACGTCACCTTAAATTTATCTTATAATTTAAATTTCTTGTCACGTAAGGTAGAAAAAATAATAAAAAACTAAAATTTAAAGAGAGTTTTGACAAGTTTTCAGCATTTCGTTTTTTAAATCTAAAGTAAATTTATGTTTAGAATACCAATTTGAAGAAAAAATCTTTATTTTAAAATAAGTAAAGCAATACAAATAAGAAACCCGTGATATTTTTCTTGATAATAAAAATAAATACTCAAAACAAAAGCTTAATGATTTGTGATTTATAAGATTTTTTTTCCCTATGTTATTTTATTTACAATTTAAGTTGTTGTAAATCTCATAGTAACAGCGATATATTTGATTTAAACTGGAATATTTACTTTGTCAATTATAGTTATGATAATTTTCAAAAAAAAAAAAAAAAAAAAAAAGTATACTGTAATTAATATATTATTTATAAATAAAATGTCAGTAATGAATTAAAAATATAGATCAGAGTACGCAATTTTAAAAGTATGTGTGATCTATGAAATCCAGGCATGAATTTATTCCTCCTTTTTTGTCAACAGTACTTTTTTAACCTCAAAAATCACAAAAATAACTTTAAAATTATGGTGAAAAATTCTGTATATATATATACTGGTGGCAAAAAAAGTGGAACACTTTCATTCCTGAAAATCATAAAAGAAAGTTTATAGCATTTGTTGACAGGTTTTCAGTAATTCGTACTATTTTCTCATAAATAAATGAAATAGCTTTATGAAATTTTAAAAATTGTTACATCTTTCTTCATTTTCAAGTAATTTAATTAAAATTATTAACAAGTCCTTCTGGCTCATTCGGAAGGGTAGTTTGATTTATTTTTTCTTAATTATTAATTGACTTGGTAGAAATATTGATGTGGGCTACGTACATATGAAGTTTTAAATAAATCGGTTTATAAATATCTTTTTATGTGAATTTGAAATTTTCAAATAGTTGGCACTTGGAAACAAGGTGATGGGTCAAGTTGGCAAACAAATATATCAATTTCATTTGTGAGATAAGTCTACTGCACAAATTTAGTTCTAATTAAATGAGAATTTAAAATGTTATCGTGTTGAAAAATTAAGCGGCAGTCACTTGGATCAAAATGTCGGAACGAGTTGTTCAGGGAACTAATCCAAGATTTTTTAAAGAAAGTCTACTATCCAACTTTGTTTCGAATAAATTCAGTATTTCAAATGTTATCGCGATAACAAATTCTCAAGTGGCAGCGTAACAGTTGACCGTATCTTGGAAACTTGCAGAGAAACTTGCCCATCGAAATCACAGATATTTGAATGATAAATCCATTTTCCAACTTTCTTTTGAATTAAGTATTTCAAAACTTATCGTGATAACAAATCTTCAAATAGCCACCGGTTGAAAAAATTCATGCAAAATATTTGAAGAATAAGTACACTGTTCAACTTTGGTTCGAACCAGTGCAGTATTACAAAAGTTATTGTTATGACAATTTTTTTAAAAGCCGTGTGAGATGCCCAGCGTTATCTGAGATATTTGAATGATAAATCCACTACCCGAATTTGATACGAATTTATTCAGTATTACAGAAGTTATCATAAAGACAAATTTTCAACTGACCGCCACTTGGAAAATAAATGACGGAGCAAATTACCATGCGAACTTATCCAAGATATTTGAACCGTAAATTCACTATCCAACTTTTGTTTGAATTAGTTTTGTACTTTAATAGTTATCGTGATAGCGCATTTTCAAGTGGTAGCCTGATTGCAAGTAGCCGCAAATTGGAAACAAAATGTCGGAAGTAGCTGTCCAGTGAACTCATCCAAGATATATGTATCATGATAAGTTCAGTGCCATTGGGTTTTATACTACTTTTGAATGCAGCGTGAACGTATTTATAAAAAAAAAATGCGTAAACTATTTAAATATTTCAATTTAAAAAACATGACTGTGATAAAATCAAAGAAACCAACTATGCAATATTTAACATTAAATAAATGGTCGAAACTTATCTGTACAATTTCATCTTCATTTTATTGGTCAGATTGACAAATATAAAATATTTTATAATGAGCCTAGAAGGTTTAAAAGATGCAGCTGAGTGCACGTTCGTACAGAAAGTGAAAAGATTCATATTAACAAGTGCGTGTTGTTTCACACGTTAAAAATTTCGTTATTCACAAAACTATATAAAATTAAAAATTAACAGCGTTATGTTGACTATATTAAGACAAACCTCTACATCCACACTCTGATTTTTATCGCGAAAAAGAAAGAGGCTTGTGATATAATTAATCCATGTAGTAAAGTAATTTTCTTGATGATGTTATGAAGAATAAGTAGTACATTGCTAACAATAAAATAAACTTCAATCATAAAACAAAGAGGCGATTTCCTTCTTTAACTTATAGAATATTTATTGAAATCTATCTTGATAAACATTATCAATATTATTATTAAAATTAAAAGCGATAACCATAATTAAATTCAGGCTCGTTACAGAATTGGAAATCGTTAAGAGTTGCGGGAGAGAGAGCAAAACAAATTACATGTTTTTCTATTCAATCAATTCGAGTACCAGTAGCTAAAAGACCAAGATTCATTTCGTATTCTAATAGCCAAATCTAGCAGCACTATGAAAATATCAGCGCACAGCGCCAAATAAAAATCTCTTTGTCTTAATGTTAATTCAATGGGAATTTTTAAATTTAGAAAAGACTGTTGAAAATGGTAACCCTAATCTTGGCATAACATATATGGGCCAAAAACGACGGTTGAAGCAGGTGTGATCGTTATGAATTATAGCGACATAACATCTGAAAAATCAGACATTTAGATTATCTCAAACCGCAAATTAATTACTTTATGTGTATTTGGAGTTAAAAAATAAATAAATAAATAAATAAATAATAATAATGGAAATCGCTTAATGCCCTTTAACAGCTATAAATATAAATAGATTTATTGAGAATTTCAGTGAAATAAAAATGATTCTTTTCAGGAAATATAAAATTAAATTGCGTTTAAGATCCCATATATACACTAAGCGACAAAAAAAAAAAAAAAAAAAAAAAAAAAAAGCCGCACTTGGATGTTCTCCTTTTCGCCTTCTACAACCGCCAATTTTATCTTTTAAAAAGCAAATTTTCGAACAGATATTACTATGTTGTCCTCCACATACACTTTAGCTTTGAGTCCAGTGTTAAAAACAAAATGCAATTGTCAGGAAAATTGTAATTTTAGAATTTATTTCAAAAATGGTAAGAATAAGGCAGTTAACGATGCCACAAAAAGTATTAACTTTTGAATGAAAATCAAAAAATATTTTAATACGTGAGATGGCAAAATAATTAAATCTTAAAGAAGTATTGATAAAAGGGTTTTCAGCAAGATATAAGAGTTTTTGGCCGTTTAAACTGGAAATTTGGTTTTAGGAGGCCACACTGCTCATCCAAGCGAGATGACCATAAGTAAAAGCAATTGCCTATAAAATCGGTTTGTATTACATTTATAACATAAAAGAGATTCAGAAAAAGTGTTTAGTAGCATAATTTCTTTAACTATTGTACAACAACTACTAAACAAAGCAGGTTTAAATGACAGAAAATTTGAAAAAATTCCATTCTTAGTGAAGAGAAGCAGGAAAGCGAGACCTCAGATGGCTAAAAAAATTAAAAAATTATTAGTTAATTATTGGGCTGAACTGGTTCTCTCTGATGAGTCAAGTTTAACTTATTTCGAGCTAAAGAAAACAAGCAGATCTGACAACGAAAATATGACCGACTTAATGAAAATCGCACTTTTAAAACAGTGACACATTCTCCGTACATTATGGTACGGAGGTGCATAACTTTTCAAACACTCAGGAAAATTTTTATGCTCAAGGGATCAATTAACTCGAAATAAAACACAATCTGCATAAAAGTGGTGCCTGACTGACTATTTTGGAGGTATCTTGGACATTTCCGTAAACATCATTTAAAGATAATAAGGCACCTTACTACACGGCGTCTGTGGTAAGTTTATTCACTTCAAATTGTCAAAAATTTTTATACATTCCCATGAGAACCTATAATTTTGTAAGTAATCATAACTTTTTTCACTTTAAGTTAAATACCACAAAGGATATAGTAGAATTTCTTCTTTACCAGACATGGAAATAGTCAAAATCGCGATCCGCTCGAAAATGTTTCGTCTATAAAAAGGCGGGGGAGGGGGGAGAGGATTCGAAATTTGCAGCCTATAACTCTACCAGAACTAAAAAAAAATATTTGTGATATTTGACACATTGAAATTTCTGAGATTTATATTCAAACACTGTATAAAACTATGCCACTGCGTATTAATGCAGTAATTCCATATAAAGGTGGAATTAACTCAATGGAGAATACATATTTTTAACAAAAAAAATTGCTTAGATCTAGCAAATAAATAGTTTTATTTCATATATTAAAATATAACTTGTTTATTTCATATAATAAATCATAATAGAATGCAAAGTGCATGGTTATTGCATTATGTTCAAAAAGAAAGTTTTATGCAGATTTTTAAAAAGTGCTTCGTAAAGTGCAATGAAGCGAATTATTAAATCGAAAATATACATAGGTATCATTTCATACCTTTGGTATTATGCAAACAAGACAGTTTTATTTGTTTCAAACATTAATTTTAAAGTTATTACAAATAAAAATGTTATAAGTCATTTTTTCTGCAGTGCGGCTTTTTTTTTTTTTTTTTTTTTTTTTTTGTCGCTTAGTGTATATATATATTGCCTTATATTAAAAGGAGATCAATGGATTTATTACAGAATTCTTTCTTAAAATTAATAAAGATTATTTATTTTAATTTCTAGCTAAGAATTTAATAATTTTGAAATAAATCTGTATAAAGAGGATTATTAAAAGTTAATTATTTTAATTGTAATTAATAAGATATTTAATAATCATGAAATAAATTTGATGAAATAAAAGCATATGGGAGCAATTCGCTCACAAGGATCATACGATTATAGTGAAACCGTATGACGCCACCATGATATTTCAAATATACAGCAAAGGCGCCAGTAACCCGAACTAACACGTACGGAAAGCTCATCAACGTTCCAGAGGCTGATAACCTTGGAATAATAAGCTTGTCTGCTTGTCAATGACATTTCAATTCATCAAATAGTTGCAAAACTTACCATTTTTGTGAGAGAGGAAAGAATATCTTTTCTTTCGAACGAAATCAGGAAAAAGAGGGGGTAGATTCAAACAAGATTATTAGGCTCGCTTCCCCTTTAAGTAGAATGGGGTATTAAATTAAGTTACAGAATTCTTAATCTATTATTTTATTAAGATAAACATTTAAGGAGTAATTTAGAATAAAGTATATTTAATTTAGTTATTAATGAGATTATCATATGTCATGAAATTCTCATGACATTCAGTATCCAACTTTGGTTTGAATTGAATCAGAATTTAAAAAGTTACTATGATTAAAATTTCCAAGTAGTTGCCTGATTTTAAGTTGTTCCCCTTACTTTATAACATCCGCACTTTGTTAAAAATGGCGGATAAAGCTCATTAATAAACTTGGTTGAGACCCTTATATGTTCTATGTGTACAACAAAATTCAAGCAAATCCAGTCTTAAATACGCTTTTTACAATGTGGATTTGAAAATTTCTAGTAGCCTCCACTTGAAAACTAAATTATGGGGCAACTTGGTTAACAAACTCACTCTCCAGATTTGGAGTATTATTTCAGAAGTTTTCGTGATCATAAATTTTCAAGAGGTAGCCTGATTTCAAGCGGCTCCGCTTAGTTTAAAATATCCGCCACTTCGTCAGAAATGGCGGATAAAGTCTGTAAATTCACTATGTGAATTGATTCAGACGGACCACAGCTTCGTTGCTTTTAATTATTTTTATTTTGTACCTTTACGTATGTTCAATATATACATATTTACAACGAAGCAATATTATATTCATAATAGGTAGTTGTGCATAAAAATATTAATCGTGGATTCCATTAAATTTGAAAGTTCTTTGCCCACGTTAGTTGTGCTTGGTCTCTCATGGCATTCTGCCAAACATTTTTTTGGAGCGACGATGTATTAGTGATGCGCATGCGCCAACAACCCGCCCGATTTGCATTGTTCTCGTGCAAGAACTTGCAAATAATTATAAAATACAATAAAACATTAATACAAACAATAAAAATAATTAAAGAAATTATAAATTTACAATAACACAATATTCAAATATCTATTTAATATCATAAAAAATATATCAATCGCAATTAATTATTATTTTGTAATTCTACTGGCAGAACTGCAACTTTATTAATTGTACGTTTAAATTCCCCTGGTTTTGTTTTTATTTTCACGACTCTGACTTTTCCGACAAATCCATGATTTATTGATATAACACGGCCTAATAGCCGTGTATTCATGGGCAAAAAGTCGTCTTTAATTAGGCACATTTGGCTAACCATTAAATCATTCTTTTCAGCCATTCAATTTGATCTAGGCTGCAAAGTATTTAAATAATCGGATTTAAATTTTTTCTAAGTAAGTTGAATATCTTTAGTTACCTTTTGCCAACGGCTTAATCGGTTTTCATTTATATCAGTTATAAACCGCTCAGGTATAGCTGTCAAGGGTCAAGGGTCTTCCTATTAGAAAATGACCAGGAGTCAAAACATCAAATTTATCTGAATCATTAATTAATAAAGAGAGAGGGCATGAATTCATTATTCCCTCCACTTGTATTATTATGGTCTCAAATTCGTCATATGTAAAATGGAGATTTCCTATAAGTCTCCTGAGGTGATGCTTTACTGATTTCACTCCAGACTCCCAATGTCCTCCAAAATGAGGGTATTTGGGGGTATGAAATTCCAATCAATATTTTCGGATGAAATATAATTAGCCAAATTTGCATCGAGGTAATTAATTAATTTATAAAATCTTTTTAATTTTGAATTTGACCCTGCAAAATTAGTAGCATTAGCGTGTAAATTTTGGAACATTTGCCACGTCTACTAGTAAAACGTTTTAATGTGGCGATCAAAGCATTGAAAGTCAGATCCGATTATAATTCAATATGGATGGCTTTCGTAGAAAAGCATATGCAAATACAAATATAAATATAAACTTTATTTAATGTGCCTTTTCTTTGACTTTTATATACAGGGTGATTATAAAAAAATTAAATTTCAAAATCAAATGCTAACTAGGACTTAATAAAACTGGGTGATTAGAAAAAAAAATATTCCAACATATGAGACCGTAGCTATCATACTGTTCGGAAAAACTGAATAAAAGTTTGGTGCAAATTATTTTGAAGTATGCGCTCAAGAATCATATAAAAAACAACAGTTAAACTCTAACAGTAACTGTTACAGTGAGAAAATTTCAAAAATTTAAAATGGCAACTCCTACATTTTCTTTTATTGGAATGGGATCTCCACAACAAAAAACTATAAATAGCGTCGAAACGGTACCTATAGCACGAAAATCGTCAGCGCTAGCAGGCTAAGAAAAAAAACTGTTATGTGCCTATCAGAGCACAACTTTCATTTTTTAATGACGTCACATTTCATACTGAGCCTTTGGTTCTGACTAAAGTCTACTGATTCTGCTTCGAAACGAGAAGAAGAGGCAATGGTAATCATAATTTCGTGTAATGCTACAGAATAAAGGCTCTAGTTTCGTGGCTACACTCTTAAAACTGTGCCTCTTATTTCAGAGGCACATTTTTCATTTTTGTGCCTCTGAAAAATAAGAGGCACACGTGCCTCTGAAAATTAAAAGGCACACGTGCCTCTGAAAATTAAAAGGCACGAACAGTGCCTTTGAAATTCAGAGGTACATTTTTCATTTTTGTGCCTCTGAAAATTAAAGGGCACGAGAGGTGCCTTTGAAATTAAGAGGCACATTTTTTAATTTTCGTGCCTTTGAAAATTAAAAGGCACAAATGATGCTTTTGAAATTAAGAGGCACATTTATGATTTTTGTGCCTTTGAAATTAAGAGGTGCAACATTATATTTTTGTGCCTCTAAATAGCAAAAAGCTTATATGCACTTACTCTCTGAAGAGACATAATGTGCTTTTAAATAAAAAATCTTATTTTAAATTAATTTCCATGACTTTTATTAAGAGCCAGTGTTTCACAGTGTGTTAAATGTCGTAAACATGAAGAAACAATCATTATTCGTTCTTTTTAAAACTTTGTTTTCACATTCACACACATTTTCATTTTTAAATAAATTTCTGTTTTCAAACAAAACTAAAAAAAGAAGAAAAAGTATCTTTTCGATTTTTTAAATTTATTTTAAGGTGGTAAAAATCCAAAATTTTACATTTTACAGTTTTGAAATAAAATATTAAAAAATTAGTTTTTGGAAAACAAAGGATTAAAACTAGTGGATACTTTTGAATGGGAAAATGGAGATACAATATTTAATGAATAACAAGTGATTATTTTCCATATATTAATATGTGATTTGGTTGGCTGACGAGTCTTCTTGAGAATGGGGTACATTACTCAATTTTTTTTTTATGGAAAAAATGACCAACATTTATACATGAATGAGAGAAAGAAAGATTTGCAACATAAAAAGCAGCAACCTGGTGCTGCATCTTTCATGCTGCATTGGTGCCTTTCTGCCCCTCATATATTTCCACAATTTTTGAGGCTAAGTGTTAGTTTGCATGGATCAGATACAAAAAATACATGCTTAAGAGAGGGCAATACTGTTCCCACCAACAGCCAAGCCCATGTTATTTTAGGTTGTTTCTTAATTTACTCATTATCTAATATATGTTTTTAAATTCAATTTTTACATTAAGAAAATTAATTACCATTAAAAATTAGCTCTCAATTTTGAAAAATTGATTTTTCAAAAATAATAATGATAATAATAATAATTTTGAGTTAATGTTATTAAAAAAAAAAAAAAAAAACTATGGGCATTTTTTTTTTTTTTTTTTTTTAAGCTACCAAATCAAAATATTAAAAATGTGAAAAATTAATTTATTTAAAAATACTATACTAATTTAGTGATTTTGAATTTTCTCAATTTAAAAAATATATTAGGTAATGAGTAATGAAAACAAACTTTCCCATAGAACAACATGGGTTACAGCTGTTAGCAAGATGATATTGTTTATTCACTCTTCACCTAAAAGTTGACCAGAAACGTAACAAATCTAACTTCATTTTATTCTAAAGAAAAATTTGATTTATAAATTATACATTATTTATATAGTGTATATTTTTTTAATTCTGTTTTCACATTTGGATAATTCACAATCATTATAATGTTTCTGTTTAAAAAATATAAATAAATAAAAATATTTTTTAATATTTTGTTTTAAAATTGTAAAGTGAAAAAAAGAATTTTTAAAAAACAAGAAGTTAGCTAAACATTTATGAATTTTCTAAATATGAAAATAGAATTTTGAAATGTATACATTTGGTAATGAGTAATTTACAAAACAAATTTCTTCACAGAATAATAAAAATATGCTTAGACTGCTTAAGGAAAAAAAAAAGTAAGTGCAGCATGCAAGCTACAACATGTGCTGTAGCTTTCATGCCGTATAAAAATTATACTTCTTGAAACAATCCAGCCAACACAATTTTCCTCTTTTTGGAGGGGGAGGGGGAGGTGTGGGAGGCTGATAATAGATAACGTTTTATAATTTTGATCTAAAACAATACTTGTGTCTTTGCCATTTATTGCATTTATTTATGAGTTTTTTTTATTTAATAAAGTCAAACCTCATTTATGTGAATTTCTTTTAGTATGAACTGTTTCCATAATCCCTGTCAAAATGAAGATTAGTTTAGTTATATAAAGTTAGTGACAGCATGAACAATTTTTTTATCTTCTTTGAGATTCATATTAATGAGCTGCACAATATATATTATATATCGTGTGCGTGTGTTGCTTTACTTTGTATTCAGTTTATCTGACAGATTAAAGATTAAAATAAAGAAAACATACTCTAAAATCTGAAAGCAAATTATTCTCAGATGCAGGCAAAGGATAAAATCAAGAAGTGGTTTACTCAACAAAAAACAAGCATTTATTTTTATTTATTAATTTTTTTACGGAGACAAAAAAATAACAAAGAAATATACAGCTTGTTTCATTTTTTGTAATTTAGTATAATACACTGTTAGACATGGCAACATTTTAATTTGTTCTGGTTTTGTTAGTACCTTCTTTCTTTTTTACCATGTTTTTATTAACTTCTATTCTTGTTTGTTTGTCTGATACAAATTTGCAATCTATTTTTAACTAACTTCCCTACTAGCTAGACATTTGAAACTTTCACAGTAGCTCAGAACACAGTGACAACACAATACTTCAAAGTCAGATTTTCGAATAGTTTTCTTTTAATTAATTAAAAAATGAAAATAATAAGCTCCTAATCCTTATAAATAGCCATTAAAATATTAGCTATAATTGTTGCCAAAAAAAATTTACGGGTTCATTTTCTTTCGACAAAAAATAAATACATTTAAATGTGAACCTTAAAAAATTAGCCTTTTTTTCCCCATTATTATTATTAGTTCACTAAACTGAGTTCATGTGCTTAAATATTATTTTTTATTCTTGCATATTTTATTAATGATTCATCAGAAAATTTAAGAACATGGTACAGAAAGTTTTTTTTTATCTTATAATGATTACACCTCTCTTCCTAAAGGGTATATTACTTTTCTTATTTAATTGTAATTACATTTTGGAGAAAATTTCACTACATAGTGGTATGAAGAAATTGCAAGAATTTACAATGCTGCGAAATAAATTAAAATGTTGGCATGGCTGTGATAAACTTAGTTAGTGGTTAATCAATGCATTAATTATTTTACAGATTGTACCTTGGCTTCATCGTGTACACTTTTGTGTACATATTTTTTAGTATCCTAGAACATATAAAAATTTATATTGTTTGTATTGCATTTTATATACAATGAAATTGTGTTTTAGAGCTAGGATTTTTTTTTTATCTCATTTACCTTGGAAACCTCATGCCAATTCTGCAAATAAGTAGATTGTATAAATAAATAAAATTTAAGTCTAATTTCTCACTATTATTTGGATTAAAAAAAAAAAAAAAAACCTCAATATTATCATCTTTATGAAATTGGTTATCATTAAATTAAAAATATTTGTAAATGACTGTAAAAGCAATACTTTAAAAACACCTTTAATTGTACAACCCTTTTCTTTATTACTGATGGAAAATGGAAGATGGGTCGTGTTCTTCGGCTGGATTGGAATGTGAAATTAAATTTTTTTTTAAAAAAAAAGCAGGCCTGTTGCAGTAGTATAAATATGCATTATTTCTTATTCCTTTAAATGTTCAATTTCTTCATTTGAGTAGTTAAATATTCTTAAAATCCATATTGCTATAAAGTTTCATTATTCTTTATCAGTTATGAACCACTAAACCTTGAATTTTGCTTGTTTTACTCCATAAAGAAATAAACTCCTGACTTAATATACATTTTTCATCCATGTGACTCCAAATGTATCATCTTCTGAGTATTGTCTGTTTATTAAGGTTGTTTTCTGTTAAATTCTTTGTTAATTTGTATTTAATAGCCTGTTCCATTTTAAATTTCACTTCAATTAATTTCATGTACAATAGGGGGTCCCACAATGTGATTTGCTATTATAGCCACTGAACAAAATCGTACATTGGTGCTTAAGGGTGAAAAAGGTCTCCCCTGACGAATTTTTTTCACCTTTTTGTGCTTCTCCTACTTGAAAAAACCGCATTCTTATTGGTCTATGTTGTTTCAGTGATATTGTATCTGTTGCTTGGCTTTTACTATATGTATAACTCATTATTATATCTATATAGTATATTTATCTAAGGCTATTTTATATTACTGTTTATTTTTATTATTTTAAACCTAAAAAAGAAAATTATATCCTGTTTCAAATTAAACAAAACAATGTAAAAGTTTACATTAGTTTTGGTGACAGTTATATAAATATGAGTGGGGGGACACAGAAGGGTTGATCATACCCCAGGCATTATACTTGCTAGGGATAAATTAATATTACCCAATTTCATTCTCTGTATTTTGTACTCCAGAGGTAAAAGATACCATGTCATTTTGTCAAAAGTTAATACCACTATGTCTGATGTGCTACAATGAAATAAGTTGTCACGAATAAAGAAAACTAACACAGTTTTACTTTTCACTGTTTTTTCTCCTTTATAATAACTTGACATTAGTGCTTAAATCCTCTATAATTAAAAAAATAATTAAATAAATAAAATACATTTAAAGAACATACTTTTAACCCTTTTCACAAAATAGACATTGTGTCACCTCTGGGGTACAGGTTGCTGCTACAGGTTTGATAGATATTGCTACAGGTTTTTAGGGTTGGGGAGACATTAAAAAGGTATCACATCCCAGGTGCCAGTTATGCTCACTAGACCACTGTTTATTATCCATATAAGCATTAAGAATACACAGTAGAAATAAAATACAAACCAATCAAATGCACTTATATTTTATTTACTTTCACATTAACATTTTTGTTCTAGTGCCAGTTCTAGTGTACAATTGTCTAAACTTCGTTATTTCGCCACACAGTATAATGTTTTTTTTTACTGATAAAGAAAATACTTGGCCCCGGTCGTTTACTTTCTTCAGAATAGTCACCCTAAAAAGAAAATTAAGATCTTTAAATATTTTATATTTATTTATAACAAACTGAAATATGTAATATATATATATATTTAAATATAATAACTATTTTGACTATTAAATGACTGTTTTCACTAATATCAACATGTAAACCTTAAATTTAATAAGATGATGCAACAAAAATACAAATAAGAAAATAAAAATTTTAATTTATAAAGCACGAAAATTGTTAGACTTACACCATTATAAGAATATTAAAAATAAATCTGTAGTGTATAAACATTGAATTCTCTAGAAAAGCTGAAAAATCTCAAGTCCCTGAATTCTAAAATTAAATTTATATATTAAAAAAATAATAATAATTTAGAATAAACATGGATAATAAGAGAATTTTCTTTTTATGGATCTAATATTTTTTAAAGGGAGCTAGACGATGATAAATTTAGACGATGATAAATTAGACCGATATTTTTAACTTATTGGGGCATCTAATGCTGCTTAATGTCAGAATTGACTCATTTATTAATTGACATAGGTTAACGTAATTAATATCTCCATGACTAATTAAAATTTTTAAATTCTGCTTTCAAGGGCCCCCTTGGGAAGACTCTTGGGCATCCATATGTCAATTTTTGTGCTTCTATGTTCAATAAAGGCTGAACGTATAGAAAGACAGGCAGACAAACCTTTCCTTTTATTATTATATATTAAATATTTATTCAAACTATAAAATTCAATGCATAAAGATGAATTTTTTCATTGTAAAAACACATGCTAAATTGTGACAAGAGATTATAATAGTCGCTAGAGTAAATACTTCATCATTCAAAGCAAATATATAATAAAAACAGTAAATATATAATACAGTCGAACCGCGTTAATGTGAATTACTTTTAACATGAACTGTTTCCAGAATCCCCGTCAAAATGAAGATTAGTTTAGTTATATGAAGAAGTTACTGATAGTATGAACTATTGATAACTTGAACAAATTTTTTTCCCCTTGAGATTCACGTTAACAAGGTTCGACTGTGCTTTACTTAAAATTATATTTAAAAAAAAAAAAAAAAAAAAATTAACACTCATTTCTGAAAATGTTTATAAAATTTTATGTCATAATTTCTCTTTTCTATGCTTATTATTTATTATTCAATATTTTATTCTGAAATTATTTCTTCACACATCCAATAGTTAAGATAATGTTCTTGTAAGAAAGTTTTATAATAAACAACTTGATTAAAACACATTTTACAGATAATTACAATTTTACTTCTTTAACATTGCAAAACAAATTTCCTCAACAAAAAGTATTATGATGCATTCTAAAGAGCAGCAACTTACATAAATTGGAGTGTTTTCTTTTCGAACATTCTTCTGCCGTTTACAGGTAAATTCCAAATCATTTTGGGATTTCTTTAGCAAGCAAGGGATTTTCCTAGATTCAGATATTTTCATCTTAAGGCACTAGTATTCCCATTGCACATAAGGTTCTCCTCACTAAAAAAAGAAATTCAAATATTTATACATATATATGAATTTAAAAATTGCATTAATCAGGCATGAGCGTGCAGAAAATTTAAAAAAGAAGAAACATGCGTGTTCATAAAATTAATTTCAAATGAAAAATAACACGCACAGGGAAAAACTATACAAAATATTTTTTAAGTGACAAATTAAACTAAAAGAATAATTGCACATGAACACAATAAAACTTGCATGTTAAAAAAAAAAAAAAATTAGCTAGCAATCAACATTTAATCACTGATTGGTGATAGGGAAAAAAAAAATGGGGGGGGGGGTAAAAAGTAGTTCATGAGTGAGAAATATTGAACACAATTCTACTTCTTTATGGGTTCTAGAATATCATAAAGAAAGCTTAAAATTAATATTGATATTTTTATTGTGGATGGATAAATATTCTAAAATAAAAGGTTTCCTGCAGAATGATTGATCTGATCGGTGATGGTTAAAGATGGAGAAAAAAAGGGGGGAGGGAGCAGGACAAAAAAAAAAAATTACATGGAGTGAGAAATACTGAATAATTCTGTTCTTTTATAAGTTATAGAATCTGATAAAGCACGTTTAAAATGAATACTGACATTTATATTTTGGATGGAGAAAGTTTGAGAATCTAAAGTCTTTCGTGGAGCGTTTGAACAATGATCGTTATTCAAGGAAAAAAGTCTGAAATTCCTACTAAAGTCTGAAGAATCTCATCTCTGGTTATTGGAGTTTGATTAAAAAAAAAAAAACTGAATTAATGGAAATCACATAAAAGCAGAAAATCGCTTATCCGCAGAAAAATCTCATGCCTGATAATGTACAATGGAATGTGATCTTTAATAAAAAGGAAAATACTTACTTTAGATATGAAATTAGTTCGTCTTTTAATAACGAACTCAGCATGGCGTGGTTTTTGGATATTAAAATATCGCCATTCAATATGGGCATCAAAACCAATAGATGTTGCACCAAGCTGCAGTTTTATGCCTGAAAGTCCAGTGCAAAATGCTGATAACACCCAGGTAGAAAAACTAATTCATAAATGTCACTCTTGCTCTTTTGAAACTAAGTACTTTAATGCATTCATATAGCATTTTAATAAATTCCATAAAGGAAAATACTTTTTGCAGTGCTCAAACTACAAAAAAATTTATATTCGAAAGGAGCTTATAAATTGCACATTAATAAATGTAAAAAAGAAGTAACAAATGTCCTTCCGCAAATGAAAGCTTCATTAAATACTGCATTAGACATTTTGCCACCAACAAAAAAATTGATTCCGAAAACAGGTCAGTTAGTATAATGACTGATCTGTGTGTGGAGTTAGAGGGAAAGCACAGAGCTCCTAAAATATTAATTGATGCTGTAGTATCAAAAGTTCAATATCTTCTGGAGTCCTGTGGATCAGAATTAGTTCTTGACCAAATATCCAGAAACTTTAAACATAAAAGATATTTCTCCTCTTTGGGTATTTACATAAAACCAGAAGAATGTTCTTTTAAAAGTTGTGGAGCAAAAGGATATTATATTCCTTTGAAAAAATTGATTACAAATTTGCTAGAAAGTCCTGGATATAGCAAATATTTTTATAATCCATATAAAGGTGCAGAAAATGTTAAAAATGGGCTCTTATTTGATTACTTTAGTGGCATCAAATATAATAATCATCCTGTATTATTAGAGCACCCAAAAAATGTTTTTATTATGATGCTTTATCATGATGATATTGAAATAGCAAACCCACTGGGAATGAAACGATCCCGAAAGGGTAAGTTGACTATGTTTTATATTGTATTCTTAAACATACCAACTTACCTACGTTCACAATTGCCACACATTCATCCTTCTATGACTGTGGCACATGCCAGTTCAGTCAAAACAGCTGAATCAAAATCTATTCTGTTGAAGGATTTTTTTTAAACTCTCATCATCTTGCTGTTGAGGGTATATTTCTGAACACAAAAGATGGAATTTGTAATTTTCATGGTTGTCTTTTATCGTGCACTGGTGACTCATTAGCTTGTCACAACATAGGCGGTTTGTTGGCACAATTCCCGCCGGCTTGGAGGCATGATTTACTTTCCAAGATGGTGGCTGTTGACGTTCTTAACAATCGTTTTTCCCTGCAAATGAAATTGAAAAAATTTGATCGTTAATGGAATTTTAAATACAAAATACATCAACAAACGGCATTTTTAAATGTAAATCACATCAACGAGCTGACGTGGATCGCACCAACAAAAGTGGTAATCAATATAATAAAAATAGTACTACAATATATATTATTAAAAGAAAAATATTTAAATTAAGACTTTTTTTTTTTTTCATTCTGTATACATTGCAGGGGTCGGTATCCTTCTGAACTGCCGCGGTCAGTTTAATTGCTGCTGTTTGCTAAAAAAAAAAAAAAAAAAAAAAAAAAGCATCACTGGGCACCCCTAGTTCATCGGGCATGAATCAGTAAAAGCATGAAAATTGATGGAGCCGTGGTCACTATGTTTTCTGCTGTTTGCTCGCGTCACGAGCATTAAAAGCAGGGTGTAAAAAAATCATGATTTTTTTTTCTTAAATAAAAGAAAACAGATTTTTTTGTTTTATTTACATTATTCGACTAAAAATAAATGTTAATAAATTAAGCATGAAACTTTTTTTTTAATTTAAATTTGGATACATATAAGTAGTGTTGACTCTAGGCCGATTTAGCTGGGCGCAGCGCCCGGCGGCCCTTTACTAACACATTTTTGCGCCCCACGGCCCTTATTAACTTATTTCTAGCGCCCCGCGGCCGTTACTAACCCATTTTTAGCTCCCGGCGGCCCTTATTTGTATTTTTCACAGGGTTGCCAACTGCTCCGATTTCTGCGGAGTACCTCCGAAAAAATTTAAAACTCCGCGAGTTATTTTTTATGCTCCGCAAATTCAGTCTTGACCACCTAGCCAAATATATTTAATTAAATTCATAAAACTGAATAGTGGCAGACATTGAAATAAAATATATACTATTCTTTTTTCTTTCTTTTTGCCTTGCACACATCTAGACAGAAATCGCGATCCAATCCTTATCAACTTTTGATTTTGCATTTTCAACAGTTGCCGCATAAAACAACATTATTCTTTGAATTTTATTTTTTAGTGCTAGAGGCCTATTTCAGTCGGTACAGTTGTCGAATTTTTATAGGTCACTCTTAATTAGTGCTAGAGGCCTATTTCAGTCGGTTTATTGAATAGGGATTTATTGAATGAGGTCCCCCCAAGGCCCAACTTTGACATGAGTCCCCCCCCCCAAGGTGCCCCTATTTCAGTCGGTACAGCGTTGTCGAATTTTTATAATACACTCTTAATTAGTGCTAAGGGCCTATTTCAGTTGGTTTATTGAATGGGGATTTATTGAATGAAGTCCCCCCAAGGCACAACTTTGACATGTGTCCCCCCCCCCAGGCCCAACTGTGACATGAGTCCCCCCCAAGGTACCCCTATTTCAGTCGGTACAGCGTTGTCGAATTTTTACAATACACTCTTAATAGTGTTAAGGGCCTATTTCAGTCGGTTTATTGAATGGGGATTTATTGAATGAAGTCCCCCCAAGGCACAACTTTGACATGAGTCCCCCCCCAGGCCCAACTTTGACATGAGTCCCCCCCCCCAGGCCCAACTTTGACATGAGTCCCCCCCAGGCCCAACTTTGACATGAGTCCCCCCCCAAGGTACAACTTTGACATGAGTCCCCCCCCCCCCAAGGCAGTAGGCCTCTGGCACTAAATTAAAATCTGTCAATGTCAGATTTTCATGTTTTAAATAATGAAATAATGTCGTGTCTGTATAATTTTTATTTATCTATAAAAGCACTTCAACGCCTCTTGAAAATCACAAAATAACAAAACTAACTTTTACATTCTAGCTGAAGAACCACACGCTTCATCTTACAATATTCATAAATAAATAGTAAAGAAAAAAAAATCTAGTGCTAGGCATTGTGTAATCGAAATATTGCTGACTCAGAACGGGAACAAATATTTGTTTACATTAGCTATGAGTGTGTTTAATTAAAACCACAAGCTGAAAGGGGGGAAGAAAGAAACCGAATGCTATGATTATGCGGTATTTTGATTTTCATTTAAACTATATCAATGTTTCAGTTAGAATCTTAATGCTTAATACGTTGCTAAAAAATAATACTTTCTAACGAAATAATTTTTTATTTTAATTATTTATCGATAAAAATAATGGATTCAAAGCTACTGAACTTTAAGTACGATTGACAACGCAAGGAATCTAAGACCAGGAAGAGGTATCTTCCGTGGGAGACTTTCTAAAGTGTTTTAGGCCGTAATCACGCGAGTTTTGGAGAAAACAGTATAAAGTCAGACTTTAACGGAGGAATTGTCCTTTGTAATAGGAAACTTTCTTAAGTGTTTTAATATACAAGTTTCAGAGAAAATCATGGAAAATTTCAAACTTTATCGTACCAAATATCTACCTTTGGAGAAAGAAAAAGAATATTTTCTGTGCTTTTTGTTGGGATAACTGAATACGCGATAACTTAGTTTTATAGTGCATGGGTGATTCTAAGAAATTTTCATATCTGAAAATGGGACTTTCACAAAAATCGTCGAATTTAAAATGGATTTGTCACAAAAATAGCACAAGAAAATTGCGTATTTTATAAATCAGCCGCAAAAAATGACATTTCAGTAATTAAAAAAAAAGAAGCTGATTTATGACTAGATAATTACACATTTTTAGAAAAATAACACCTATTTTATCAAGTTTACGATTACGTAATTTTAAAAATTAGCTGTAAAATAATTCCATATTTCTATAAAAAGCCACAAAATTATACGTATTTAATGCAAATCATGATTGAAAAAAGCAAGAAATTCATCGATTAGTATCAAAAGCCTTTTTCAGCGATTAATTGTGATTAAACATAAATTTTGTTAATTAGCGGCAAAATGATTGCGTGTTTCCGTTATCGGCTACAAATGTATCGCGATTTACTGAAATCAACTGGGAAAAAAAAAAACTTTATTGGCTAGCAGCTAAATGATAGCATATAATAAGTAAATTTTTATTAGTGGGTAAGCGATCCCATATTTGCGAAATCTACTTCTAAAATTATTCCCGATTTCGACATTCTGCTTTGAAAAAAAAAATGCAAATTTCATTGATTAGTGGCAAAATAGTTGAGTATTTAAGATTCAGCTTTCAGAAGAATGCATATTTAATAGATTAGTAGCTAAATAATAGCGTGTTTCGGCAATCGGCCGCATAATAATTGCGTATTTCAGAAATCCACTTTGAAAAAAATGTGCAATTTTTTACCTATTAGGAGAAAAAAATAATTTAGTTCCGAGTAAACGTATATTTTGACAATTAGCTGTGAAATAATCCGGTATTTTTTAATTCATCTGTAAATTTTCACATATTTCTGGATTAGGTTTTGAAAAAAGTGTGTATTTCATCGATTAACAGCAAAGTTTGGTATTTGGGAGATGTAGCTTTAAAAAGGGCTCAAATTTCATCGATTAGCAGCCAGATAATTGTATATTTCGTTAATAATTAACCCTATTTTCGATATAATTAACCGCAAAAATATCACGAATTTTAGGAAATCAGCTTTGAAAGAAGAGTGAATTTTACCAATCAGTTTCAAAATTATAGTATATTATTAGCAATTATTTGCTATTAAACGTAGATTTTGTAAATTTGCAGTGCAATAATTACGAATTTCGGCAATCGGTCGTAAATTCTGTCAAATACGGGAAAAACAGCATATTTATTTAATTAACGGTAAAAACGTAATTCTACCTCCCTCCTCCCCTTACATTTTGTAAGTGATATATTTCATTCAAAAATGTAAAAATTTTCAAAATTGTTTCTCATAAAAATCTGATTTTGTCTTGGCACATTCTATGATATAATATTATCTATACAAGCTTTTTTTTTTTTATATCTGATTTTTCTTTTCTTTTAAAATTTCATTATTTTGTTTATTTATTTATACCTTGGATACATTGCTGCTATAAAAAAAATTAGTAAGTTATTTTTTTTTTGGGGTGGGGGGGGAGGGGGGGGGGCTACATTTTGTAAGTGATATATTATGAAGATGTTATAGTGCCCTTTTTGAATTATTGAGAATATTATAGTGCCCCTTTTCAGAATATTAAAGTACCCTTTTATCGAGTTCCCGCCAGCAGCCCTTTTGTTCTAGAGTCAACACTAATAAGAAGCAATAAATATAAATAAACTAAATTTAAAAAATATATATGAGGATATTAAAAAATAAAAGTAAATAAATAAATAAAAAATTAATATTAGCCAACATAGGTACATTCAACCCCCCCCCCCTTTTCAAAAAGAAAAATAAATAAAGATATAATATAGTATAATAAAAATAAAATAAATAAATAAAGGATTAAGTGTAAATAGCTTAAAAGCATATAAGATAATTTTTTTTTTAAATGTTTTTATTATTATTGTCATTAAAATATACATATTAAAACATCTTGAATATCACATTAACAAATTTTTTGAAGAGAAACTTTTTAGAGAATAATTATTCAATTAAAGGAAATTCAATGTGTATATAATATATATATAATACACACACCCAGTGGCAGAAAGTTTTGTAGCTGTCTGTGACAGGCTTTTAAAATTTCATAATCTGTCTGCAAAATTTGCGTGTAATCAGGGGTGAAATTGGCTTACACTCAAAAAGCCTGAAAGCTGATTTGGGACGGGAAGGGGGGGGGGGGGGTCCTGGCTTAACATCAGTGCTGATCTCGTGCAACAATACACGAACACAATTTTACTACAGAACAATATAGTATAAACAATTGTGTGTATTCATTCAATTCATCTCATTCAATTAAATATTTTATAGCAATGTTTCACACAACACAATATAAATAATTATAAATAATAAAGGTATTAGTTTTAGTTTTGATACAGAAATTTTTTTATCAGTGCAGACAAAAACTGTCCGCAAGCCGTTTTTCTGTGTCCGCGACTATGTCGCCGTGTTTCTGCCACTGGGTACACACATTAGTATTTGCAATTTATTACCAATAAAATACATATAAATTCTAAGATTTTTTTAAAAGATTAAAGTTTTAAAAAATTAAGAAAACTGAAACAACTAGCCAGGCCATTACCATTTCATTTCTAATTTTATAAAAGCCTAAGTAAAAAGGGAAAAATTGCTTAAGAATGTCTTGGCCAGTTAAAAAACATAGTAATCAGAATTAGATATAAGAAAAGTTAAACATGAACGACAGAGTGACAGACAAATCAAATGCTTCAGTTCAGATGATACAATATTTATTATCCTTAAAAAAGAAAAAAAAAAAAAAAACACTTAGGGCAGAGAATTTAAGGCTTTGTATAAAAAAATTTGGCTGCAAATGAACGTAGTTAGCTTCAAAATAAGAATAGAAGATAAAAATAGAGTTGTAGAAAATTAAAAGAATCATTTTAAAAATTAATAAACACAGATATTTTATTTATTTTTTGGGGGGAGGGGGTATTTGATGTAAATAACAAGTAAGTTCAAGTTTTCTTATGTTCTAAGACTATATAAAACTACATATTGACAAAAAATTGTAAAATTTTATTTTTGATTTAAATCAATGATTTTTGTTTTTTTTTTTTAATCAAAGTGATTTTAATCAAGTTGATTTAAATTGGCGTACCCTGATTAAAACAACAACAAAAAAAAAAAAACATCACTGGACACCCCTAATTCATGGGGCATGAAACAGTAAAAGCATGAAAATTGATGAAGCCGCAGTTTCTATGTTTTCTGCTGTTTGCTCGCCTTGCGAGCATTAAAACCAAAAATAAATCACTGGATACCCCTAATTAGCGATTCATAAGACAGTAAATGCATGAAAATTTGTATAGGCCGCGATCAGTACACTAGCTGCTGTATGCTTGCTTCGCAAGCATTAAAACAAACAAACAAAAAAAAAAAGCATCACTGGACACCCTTATTTCGAGGCGCATGAATCGGAAAATGCATGAAATATGTACTGTAACGGTCAGTATTCCGATGCTAGATCGCTACGCAAGCATTATAAATAAATAAATAAATCACTGAATGCACCTAATTAAATCACGGTGTATGAAAAAATGTATACTGAAGCAATGACTACCATGCCCTAACCTTTTTTTTTCTTTGTAAATTTATTAAAATATATACTGAAAAAATTTTGTTTTTAAACTTTAATTATTTAAAAACAGTAAAAAATTTAATTATTTAAAAACATCTTACTTACAAATACCGTAACGGCTTTAAAAAAAAAGTAGAAGACAAGATAAAAACCATCTTAAACAACTGAAGATCCTCACGTAAAAGAAATATTTTGAATTAATTTAAATTAAAATCCGCTCTGTTACGAAAGCTAAACCAATCAGCTAAAGAAATACTAATTTTAATGCTCCCGCTATGCGACTAATCCAATGAAATGAAAGCGCTGATGGGTTGCCCTAGGAGAAGCAAATTCACGTGACCGGCGAATGGGTTTGCCAGGCGCAATGCATCATCGCCAGATTTGGCGGGGTACCATATAATAGGATGAAACCCCTTAGGGTGACCTTAGGTGATATTATAATTTTGTTTTCAAATTCATTAATCATTAATGAATTGCTGTTTATTATGCAACAGGCTATATCTATATGTAGAAGTAATCAGTTTTGTTTATCGATATTCTATTGCTTGGAAATGTAAAACATCTAAATAGAATTATATGGAAAAACTCTTGCATAGAAATGTACACAATTTATATTTATATTAGTGCTGCACCGAGTAGCACTTTCGCCGAGTAACCGAGTACTCGGCCGAGTACCGAGTAGTTGTAAGAAAGAATAACTGACGTATATATATGAAGAATTTTGCACATCTTGAAATTTAAAAAAGGCTTTTTGAACATAAAATTAAGTTAAATGGCAAACAGCATGTTTTCATGAAACACTTCAGAACTTTTGTAGTGTATATACACAATTAGGTTCATTGTTATATTTGATACTTCCAGCTTAGTGGATTATTAAAACCATAATAACTGATAACTTCATTCTTTATAGTCTTTCTCAGGTGCGAATCATTCTCAGATAATTCTTAGAGAATATAAAAGTTCCAAATTTACATATGAAATGAGAATATTAAAATAAATATTTTATCATTTCAAACATGATAGACTTCATTAATTTTCAAATTCTAGAAGAGTAAAAAGATAGGTGGTTTCGGGCCATAATTTGCAGAACAACAAATTTGATTATATATTTTTAATAACATTTTAGTATATTTACCATTTTCATAATTATTTTTATAATTAAAAATCAATCTTTTTTTACAGTTTTGAAAGTGTCTTACTTTTATTTGCACAAATATGTAACTAAAGTTTTATCTACTATATTAGTATTACATAAGGGGTTCTTTTTTCTAAAATATTTTATTTTTGTCTGTTTTATAGATACAATTTTGTGTACTAAGTTTTTATTAAAAAAAAAAAAAAGAAAAAAAAAAAAAAAAAGAAATTGCATATTACACACATACAAGATGGTTATACTTAAACTCTTGTAACTAAAATGGATACGCTCATATCATGAATCATCTCTATACCGAGTTTGGTGGCAATCTACTTGCCCGTTTTAACTGCAGAAAGATGTTTGCAGCAAAAGTTTAATGACTATGTTTATATTTTCATATTTTTTTAGTTTAGTTAAACAACTCTTATGAATACATTTCTTTCAATAATACATAAAAATAATGAAATTCTTACAAGTACTCGGGATTGGCCGAATACTTAGCCCATATTTGGCCGAGTACCAAGTATATAACGAGTACTCTACAACTCTAATTTATATAAATTACACAGGGCTAAGCATTGCAAACAATAAATGATCTGTACCGCAGTTTTAGTCATCACATCAGCTATAAAAGATCCAGTCAATGCAGACCTCTAATTTCAATAACAGATCATGGAGTGTATTTCTGATTTATCACATTAATAACTCAACAAGTACTGCTTGTATATCACAAGGAAATTTTTCTAATTTTACCACAATTCAGCTGAAATTATTATACAAATATTATTGAAATATTATATATATATATATATATATATATATATATATATATATATATATTTTTTTTTTTTTTTTTTTTTTTTTTTTTTTTGCAGTTACTCATTTTTATTTCTTCTTAAAAAAAAAAGTGATTTTTATCATAACCCAGGGTTGTAAAAAACCCGGGTTTTATGGGTAGAAAACCCGGGTTTTTTGGGCAAAATGGGGAAAATAGAATTTATTTTTCCAAAAAGCTAATAATATATAGTATATATGTTATTTTGTTTTATATGAGAACATATACAGTTTAGCAAACACTAAATAAGCATTTTTGATCAATAAAACTGATAATACTGTACATGTATTGTTTTAACATGTTTACACATAATCATCAGAAAACAATGATATCTGAATTTTAATTGTATAAAAATGCAAAGTTCAAAACAACTAAGGTACAAACAATATTTTTTTAATTATTAAATTTTGTTTCTATAAAAACTCATGTACAAAAAGAACAAAATTTGTAATGTGCAGTAAGTTTGCCTGATGTTACTTTTATTAAAACAAAAGTAGTTCTTTCTTTTATTATCTTATACGGTAGGTCAGCAAGGCTAAAATTTATATAGAGCCAAGCCAGGCTTTTCCAAACGGAGATGACTGTTGTATGACAGTACGGAGATGACTGGGTAAATGTTTCACCCAGTTTCACTTAATCTCAAATCATATAACACATACCTATAAATATACTTTTTTTAATTTAGTTATCAATATAGGTGGACACACACAAAAATTAAATAGTATTTGCCTTAAACATTCTTCTAATTGATACACTCATTATCAGATCATCTTGTATAAGCTAGTTAATAGCTTTAAGCTATTTTATTTGTACTTCCCCGGAATTACACAGTTTCAAACTACTCAATTTTAGAGTAATTCTTTTAAAAAAGAATAAATTATGTATATTATTTGATGTAAATTATTTCCAAATATGTCATTTATTTCATGAAATAGAGAGTTGTGATCAAAGGCAAACCTTATATTAAAAACTACTGAACGCTATGAAGCATAAGGTGACTTTAAAAATGGTTTTTAGTAGCTTTAAATGTAAATTTTAATTAATCATTTTTAAAATAGGATTTTAAAAAGGCAAAATTGTTCAGAATTATAAGGGAATTATACCTTTTATCACGAAATTTAAAAAAATCATGTCTATGAATTCTCAATTCCATTCCATTTTAATTGAAATAAATACACATTACTTACAAATGTATACGTAAGTATGCAATTCAAATTTCGTTGCGATATTTCTTTGAAATTCCATGTTGTTTACGTTTTCCCATTATATTTATTTTGTGAAAAATAAGGGAAATACTCGTCAACCATAATTTTTTTTTTTGTATAAATTTGATAGATATTTTGAAATTTTCATAAAATGGAAGTTTGAACTCATTTGAGCATAAAGTGCAGGATATCCTGAGTTTCAAATTTTTAATAATTTCAACCAATTTTTTTTTTTTTTTTAATCCTTAATTTACAAAATGTCTGCAGAAAGTCAAAAGGTAGTTTGAAAAAGGTGTACAATTTCACTTGAAACTAAAGTATAAATTTTGAACCGACTAAAGAAAGGACAAAAATTATCAGTTGTTGCAAAGGTAGAGAACTTGAATGAGGCTAGTATTTGTACAATAAAAAAGAATGAAGAAATAATAAGAGAATATGCGTCACTACATATAAGATTTCTTAGAAGTGCTTACCAATATGAATTCAAAACTGAATCCTTTTTTTTTTTTTTTTACGTCTCGAACAACACAGTTTTAAAGAACACTGAACCAATTCATCATGTTCTTCGGGGGTTACATTCATATAAACTACATTTTGTTGCTTGCACAGGTTTATTTTTATTTCAAGATTTCTCTTCTATTCATTTCACATATACTACATATTTTTTATCTTCTAATTATCACAATATAATCTACTCAACAAATCTAAGCATTATTTTAATTAGGGAATGTATAATAGGCATGGAGGAGATTTTGGAAATTTAGTGCACAAATTATTTTTATTTTTAAAAAATAAAGAAATAATGTAATATTTATATTTTTTCAAATAAGAAGATATGTTTTAAAGTGATTTTTCATATTAAAAAAAAATAAATAAATAAATCCATTCTTAATCCAACTAAAGCTTTAAAATTTTCAAATCTAAATTAAATCTGTTTTTATTTTCACTACAGAAGTTTTGATTTAATCTAAATTTTTCTTATATAAAATAAACTAAAAGAAATTGTTCCTGTCTGTAAAGTCTAAATCAAAACTCTTTTCCAGTGTGTTATCATTAGCTGATGAAGACAGGAATAAACAAAATAAAGTATCCGTCTGAGATTTCATTATGTGCCTGAAAATAAGAGAGATGTAGCTAAGTAATTGTTGTACTTCTTCCTTACTAAAGATACTTTTAATGCATCATACTAGCACATATGGTGACTTATCTACCACATCTAAAATATTAAGGTGCAAAAGCTCACAAATGCTGAAGAAAAGCTAGCTTTACAATGGCAATAGTGTATTGACAATGGTTATGTGATATCATTAATGACTTTGCAGATATCGGATAATGATTATTATCTGAAATAAATGTTTCTTGCAAATTCTGCTGAAGTATTAAGCCCATCTAAATGGGGGAATATAATGGTCAGAAAAGCTAAATTATTATTTTATTTATTTTTATTGTACAAAGGTGGATAATTAACTATTTAGTGGATCAAACATTTAAAATTTCCATTAGAAAACCTGTTTTTAATAATGTTAATCGTAAGCTCTCTGATTAAAAACTCAATACTGCTATATTACGCATTAGGGGAAGGAGTTGCTTCGATTTCTGAGCACACAAAATTTCAAATAATAAATAGTAGATACCCAGAAATTTTATATCTTGTCAATGTCTATTACTCTAATATAAAATGTAGTGCAATATAACTCTATTTTGGAATTTATTTTTTTAACATACATCTACAAAATAAATTAAGATTAATTGATTTAATGTACTTACTTATTTCACTTGTAGTTAACAATTCCTGTTGTACCTCATGCTCAACAGGAGGAGGACGATTACTTCAGTCTTCAAAATATTGTATAAAATAAAAACAATAAAAAATAACACAATAAACACAATAACATAATAAACCGAAGCGAACGACCGTACGAGACACAAGAAAATAATGGCTGCCTTCTCGACCAAAATATCCCGATGCATGATGGTTACATGGAAGTTGCGCATGCGCGACTTGGATTCTGTACCTCTGAAACTCGAAAGAATTGTTTTCAAAGGCACAAAAGAAGTTTCGTGCCTCTGATATAATTCGTTGCGTTGACTGTGCCTTTCACTTCGTCGTGCCTCTAACGTTTCCCTTTAAAATCAGAGGCACATTGGTAATGTGCCTTTTATATTATAATAATAGAAGGCACAGTGCGCTCGTGCCTTATATATAAGAGGTACAGTTTTAAGAGTGTAGTCGTAAGACACCGATATGACTCACGTCATCGCATTAGGGAAAAAATAAGACTTTCTGAAGTGCGTGCTCAGACTGACTAAGAACATGACTCGAGAAGGATTTATTTAACAAAGAAGTATTAAGTGCACTTTTTTTAGACAGGGATTATTGCTAGTGCTCGGGTACTTTTGCTGCCAATTGTACGCATCACCACTTCAGAACGCGTTATTTTTCCCCTAATACGATGACGTCAGTGATGTCGGTGTCTTACGACTAACCACGAAAATAAAGCCTTTATTCTGTGGAATTACACGAAATTAAGAGTACCATTATATCTTCTTCTCGTTTTGAAGCAGAATCAGTAGACTAGTCAGAACCAAAGATTCAGTGTTAAATGTGACGTCATTAAAATATGCAAATTGGGCTCTGGTAGGCACATAACGGTTGTTTTTTTCTTTTCTTCTTAGCCTGTTAGCGCTGGCGATTTTCGTGCTACAGGTACCATTCCAAAGTTATTTATAGTTTTTTGCTATGGAGATCCCATTTCAATAAAAAAAAGTAGGTGTTGCCACGGGAAATTTTTGAAATATTGTCACTATAACCGTAACGGTTAGAGTTTAGCGTTTGTTTTTTATATGATTCTTGAGCGCATACCTCAAAATACCTTCAACCAAATTTTTATTCAGTTTCTGTGAACAGTATGCTAGCTATGGTCTCATATATCGGAATAGGTTTTTATAATCATCCTGTATATAGGAACATTAAATCCAAAAACATTACCCGTTTAAAATTATAAAAATAAAGGCTATCTTGGTCTTATTTATAAATATGTTTTCTGCAACCACCATTAACCATACGCTTTCAAACGATTCTACTTTTAGGTCAGTCTTTTTATTAAAAAAAGGTTAAAAACACGCGACAAATTTCGAGTTTGCGTTTTAATATGTAGATACTAAAAAAAGAAGCAAACTGAAATTTTTATTTTGAATCAAAGTACACTATTGTACCATTAATTGATCAAATCAATAAAATGTATTTTTAAACCACGTTGTTTAAACATCAATTCAGTAGATAAAACAGAAAATTGCTCTTCATTATCAAGAGCTTTTAAGCGACGTATAAAAATTTTGAAATTTTGTTTTTATTAATACATTAATGTAACATACTTGCTTTTTATTTATTAGTAAATGAATACAGAAATTTCAGACAAATATTAGAATTAGAGAGAGCGTGCATGAATGAAATGGCTATTTTAATAACAAAGTGCTTATTTGAGAATACATCTAATTAAATCTCAATTTGAAATCAGTGAAATGTTTAATAAGTTAGTGACCGCGTTAAATTATCCTCTCGTCCAACGTTAATTTGCAATTTTCAATAGTTAAGCTTTAGCAAACATGTTAAATATTGAACAGAACTTATGATTTTCTGTAAATTAAATGCACGAACTGTTTGTTAAAGTATTTGAAATACTATTTCTGTAATGATTTAATAATATGTTCCCTACTGTTCAATTATAGAAGAAGTACAAGCAAAGAAAATTGGTGTTGGACATTTTTTGATATTACATAATATAAAATATGATTCAATATTGAATTAAAGTTAAGTTATGGAAGTAATTAGATTTAAAACTATTAGTTAACATGTCAGAACATTAAATGCGTATGCGCTTATTCGCTATTAATGCATTAAACACATGTGCTTTTTTATATATTAAACATTAAAAGCGTACCAGCATAAATTTCCATATGAATGTAAATTGAAAAATTTGAAAAAGTACGCATTATGTAAACATTATTTTTCATAATGAAAAAGAAGAAACTGGATAAAAGTGTTTAAACGTATCTAGTTGCAAAATTTATCATTATGTTAATTTTCTAAGAATGTTGAGATACCATAGTTTGAAAAAAGGAATTCAATAAACGGGTTCACATTTTTAGATTTTAAACAGTAATATTAATTATGAATGCAAAAATAATATGAAGGCAAAAATGATTTCATTTTCTAAAAGTGGTATTTTGTCGTCACCATCATTACGTTCGGCGTTTCGGCTGCGTTCTCTTTATGCCGTATTATGAATGCTATAAAAAAAAAAAAAAAAAAAAAAAAAAAAAAAATCAGATACTTCGCGTAACAATAATTTTATATACATGAATACATAAGTAACAGTTTTATGTTGGAGTTCAGGGGTATTTGCTAAACCATAAATCAATAGCGATTTCTTGTATATCCTTTTCACTACGTGCATAGCATTTCAATATTCAGTCACAGTTTTTTTCGTGAAATATGTATATTTATTAATAGGTTCCTTACATTTCCTTTATATTTAATTCACACACGCACACACATATATATTATAATGTATCAAATGACATCTATATGGTTTTTAGGCGAAATTGAAGGAAAAACTAACATGTTTTCCTTCACGCTAAAATTTGAAAATAAATGATTCCAACAATAACACAAGATTATGAAAATACTTTTTGTAAGCTTTAAATAAATAGTTATCCGTAAATATACTTTACGGGATTTACTTGTAACGGAGTTACTCTCAAAGTACTAATGTCAAGAAATAGATTGATGGTGATATAAGATTATTAAAATATAATGAGTTATGTTTTATTACAGTAGAGTATTTTTGAATTAAAGAACTACTCCATGTTAAATCTGCACTTATATATTAAATACTTTTTAACAAATTTTATAGCATTAAAAAAGGTTATTACATTCCTGGAGTTTATAAAAAATGATATCAGGAAAAATAAAATTACAATTTAGTTATTAGATATTATAAATTAGTTATTAGTTATTGGTAATTGTATTTTTTATATAGTTAGTTTGGTTCAGTTTATTTTTAACATTATGAAAAAGGAAAACATACAACATGTATAACTGCAGTTTTAATTCTTGAGCTTATTTGTTTAATATTTTTGTTTACATAACATAATATGTATCCTAATGTAGCGATAATCCGAGCCTTTAAGTTACACTTGTACAACATACATGTACAACATAAAAAATATTCTTTAGATGAAAATATGTGTTTCTTGTATATTTATGGCGAAAAATAACGAATCCTCACCATTTAGTCCAAAATTATACTGACCAAACGTCCCCATTTTCTGGGTACAAATGGAGACGTCCTTTATTTTTGAAGACATTTTTCTAAGCTTTAAAAAATTGTAGAAAGTAAATTATTAATCAGTAATACTTTATTTTTAGTCCTTATTTATTAGGAATGAAAAAAAAAATACATCCATGATTGGATCATTGTAGCATTTTTTAACACTTCTCTATTATAAAGGTACTTTGATCTGGTCAGCCTATCCAAAATTCACATTTAACTACAAAGATCTTGCTGTTGACATGGTGAAGTACTTTCGTATTATAGGTTGCAATATGTCAGTGACACTACACTTTTTTGGACTCACATCTATACTTCTTTTCTCAAAACCTTAGTGCAATTAATGATGAGCACGGGGGAAGATTTCACCTGGATTTATCTACGTTTGAAAAGCGATGAAATAAAAGTATGTTACCCAAATATTACTGGTATATTATCAAGGACACACCAAGACATAACTGTAAGAAGAAATATGACCAAAGAAATTCATATTTGTGTTTGTGTTTTCTATAATCAAGCTTCTGTTCTATTTCTCTGTATACATATGAGAAGTATATCTCCTGCAAAAAACGGTATGTGATGAATCATATTGATTTGGATATTTGAATCAAGCACCTTTTGTTTACACATAATCATATAATTTTATATAAAAAACAGAAAAAAGTAAAATTAAAATTTATTGTATTTTCGTTTGCAACGAGGAAATATTTATTCGAGAGAGTTGCAGTGAATCAGTATTTTAAATCCATATATTTTAGCATAAGTATAAAAACTGATTATACAGGAACTTTATTATATATAGAAAACATTCTTAAAAAGTTAGACTGATTTGCCTTTCTTTCTTTCTTTCTTTTAGTGACTTATAAATTTTACTTATAAATTTAAATAAAATTTTATAAGTATTACTTTATAAAGCCTTACCTTACATTCCGAGAAAAAAAAAAAAAAAAAAAAAAAAAAAAAAAAACAGCAAAGGGTTTATTTCGTATAGAATGAACATAATACTAACCTTTTCTTATCGGATTTATTTTAATTAGTTTTATTTTCTCAATAAATGTATTAAGATATAATTCACAGAATATAATGATGATAAATAAAAATAACAATAATAATGAAACTCTAAGGCGTTAAACTTAATATTTTTTCTATATAATTATTATATTTTTTCTACTGAAAAATGCAGAAATTTATTATAAAATTCTGGTGTGAAACAACCACACGAAGTAGGAACCTAGAATTTTTCCGGTAAGAGAAACTTGATACACTTGTAAAGACATTAAAAAAGAAAAAATAATCTGGTGTGTCACTCACACGACTTTCTCTGACCCTGAAATTTAATGCTATAAATACAGGTTGCAGATTAAGAGGTAAGATAACGAGAACTGTCATGTAAACCTATGCTAAACAATTCAAATTAGGCTTCAGAAGAGTTTTATACGATAATTAGTTCTGTGTGAGGGAGGCTACAGCCCCCCTCAACCCACGTTTCATTAATGCACCCACATTTATATAGAATTTAATTCGGTTATTAAAAAATAATTCTGTGTTTAAAAATAATTTATTAAAATTATTATTTAAAAAAAATTATCTTTTATGATAATGCAAACGATTTCCATCTTAGAGAAGTAGTGTAACACTAAATATCCAAAAAATGTCCATTTTACTCTCAATATTAAAAAAAAAAAAAATACAATTTTTTTTTCTAATTTTTTTTTTTTTTTTTTTTTTGTTAAAAGTAAAAAGAAAAATAAATCTATAACTTTGTTTTAAATTATCGCAGATTTATAGTTCAACCATTCGTTTTAAAGGTATTGGTGAGCACTTTTGAATGATACCCATCATGAAAATTTACTCCCCACGAGGGGGGGGGGAGGCGAGACTCCTACATACACAATTTTTTTTTTCTCAGTTAACTATCTCTATTACAAAAAATATATATTCGTTTCATTTGGTTTAGTGCAGTCTATAGACGTTAAACTCTACTTACCTGCAATTTCCCCCATATACGTAATGTATTAGAATTCTCTTGATTGTCCCTGTACACGAACCATTTGCTTGATCTTAACGAAAAACTTACTGTTGCATCCCTATATGATACACATTTAGAATACCAAGTTTGAACTGTTTGCCATAATTTGTTTTTGAGATATGCTGATAACAGACAGACACACACACACACACACATACACACACACAGACATACACACAGACCGTTTGCTAAAAACATGATTTTCGTATTCAGGGGACCTCAAAATGTGTAAATATAACAAAATCTCGCGTTCGAAAATTTGACCCAAAAACAATACTTTCTTTACCTTATGGGTAAGAGAAAGTAAAAATATACGATTTTTTTTCTAAGTTTTTTTCTGTTAAAAGTTAAAAAAATCGATAACTTTGTTTTAAATTATCGCAGATCGATAGTTCAACTATTCGTTTTAAAGGTATTGGCGAGCTCTTTTGAAAGATACCCATCATGAAAACTTACTCCCTTCGAGTGGAGAGTTCCCCCCAAGGAGGGGGGGGGAGGCGAGGCTCCTACATACACATTTTTTTTCCCAGTTAACTATCTCTATTACAAAATATATATATTCGTTTCATTTGGTTTAGTGCAGTCTATAGACGTTAAACTCTACTTACCTGCAATTTCCCCCATATACGTAATGTATTAGAATTCTCTTGATTGTCCCTGTACACGAACCATTTGTTTGATCTTAACGAAAAGCTTACTGTAGCATCCCTATATGATACACATTTTTAGAATACCAAGTTTGAACTTTCTGCCATAATTTGTTTTTGAGATATGCTGATAACAGACAGACACACACACAGACACACAGGCAGACACACACACATACACACACAGACACACAGACCATTTGCTAAAAACATGATTTTCGTATTCAGGGGACCTCAGAACATGTAAATATAACAAAATCTCGCTTTCGAAAATTTGACCCAAAAACAATACTTCCTCTACCTTATGGGTAAGAGAATGTAAAAAAGTTTACGTAACGAGTTAAAAAATAAGAAAAAAAAATCGTAGAGTTATTTTTGGGAACACCAATTTTCGAGATATAAAACTGACCTACCTAAGAAGGATGGTTGTTAATTTTCCTGTAAAAGCCATGTAATTCAAGAAAGTCGTTAAAGCCGTTTTTGAGATACCAACTTTTGCCAAAACTTGGCATATTCAATTATTGACCGGAAAACAATAATTACATACAAAAGGATATTTAAAAAAGATTTAATACGGCGAGTTTGAAAAAAATCCGACAGCCGTTTTTAAAGGAACGCACTTCTGAGACCTGAAATTGAGCTATTTGTACTGGACGCCTATCAATTTTCCTGAACTAACCAACTCTATCATTCGAAAGAACATCTAATAGTGTATTTATATAGCAACTTTAAAGGATATCGTTTGAGCCGTTTTTGAGATATGGACTTACGGTCCCATTTCTGATTTCTGATGTCCAACACTTCCGTTTTCCAATTTTCACCAAAATCTGGAAAAATTCATCTGTACACCAGACCTGTCTCAACTCTGAAGTTCTATAGTTCTATCTTTATTAGTTTCGAAGATTTAATAGCCAGACGATTCTCTACATACTAACCAATAGCCAAAAACTACTTTTTTTGGACTCAGGAGACCTTAAGACGTGTAAATCAGGTGAAAACTCGATATCGAATTTTTGGACCGAATACAATAATTCCATTACCTACGGTAGTCGTGTAATAGAAGTAAAAATGTATTTTATTTTTAAACAGTATTTTTAGTAAAAATCTTCTGTACATAATATTTCGAATATTAAATTACTTTAAAATTAAGCCACATTTTTAAAAGAAAGTTAAAGATTTTTCTCTATTAAATGCCTCAAATACTTTTCTGTTAAAAAAAAAAAGCTTAAAGATTTTTTTTTTTTTTAATTTCTCCATCAAACTACATTTTTTAATTCAAATTCTTTATTTGAAAGCGGAAAACATTTCTGTTTTCTACTTAAACATCTAATTAACATGAATTAAATACTTGTTTTGGTACTAACGTCTTGGCATAAAGGAGGTTTGAAATAATTAAAAGACAGATACTTAATTGAACTTAATACAGTAGAATGTTTTTATTATGCATTCTAAATGATCTTAAGTATTGCATTTTATACATTTTTAGTGGAGGGATTTAAAAGCAAAAAAATTCTTATTTAATCTACTGAGATTTAATGAAAACATTTATAAATGTACTAAACATATAAAAGTAAATCATGAATATTTCCTTTACTAGAAATTACACCTTTATTAACCTAAAAAAAAAATCGTTAGATTTTATTCATTATGTACTCATTATGCATTCTTAATTACCCATATTTTATAGAATTTGTTTACGTGAATAAAAGAAAATAATTTACTGTTTATTTAAACTACTGCAATAATAATAATAATAATAATAATAATAAATAACATAAAATAAAATATAATGAAAATTTCAGAGTATAGAATGTATAATTTCTTTTTTGAAAATGACTATTTTATTAAATTGCACTTAAAAGATATTTTAAATATACATTTTTATAAACAAAAAATGCAATGGAAATAAAAAACTTCTTTTAGGATAACTAAAATATGAATAATAATATTTAAATGTTGTAATAATCGTGGGATGTAATGTTTTTGTTTTCAAGGGAAATTATATTGGTTTTAAATTAGAAATAAAGTGTAATACTTCCTTCGTAAAATTAAATTGTAAAGTAACATTGTTTTTTAATTTAAAGTTTAAAAAGTTATCGAGAAGTATTGTAATTAATATTTATACTTATACATTCAAATTTTTGCGTATAAATTTTATTTGAAAATTTTGAATATGTTTTTTTATACATCATTAATATACATTCTACTTTTTAAAAGAATATCTTAAAAATGATTTTAAGTAATAACAAATAAATTTTTCTATGAATTTATGGCTTAATTAGTATCCAGTGAAACAATTTTTATTTATTTTTTTCCAAACCCTCACTACTTTTTTTTTTTTTTTTTTTTTTTTTTTTTTTAGTTTAAACTAATTTCAATAAGATTTTTAATCTTTTTTTTTTTTAGCAGAATTTATTTAACTATTTCAATTTTCAGTTGTTGCTTAAAAAATTAAATAAATAAATAAATACAGATTTATTTATTTATTTATTTTAAATCCAATGAGACATCTTTTACAAAGTTCTATTTTTCGATCCTCATAATCAAATGATTAATAATATTTTATTTACATTTCAGGAAAAACGTACACTTTAACTAAAAGTAAAGGAGTTTTATATAAAAGAAGACAATATATATATATATATATATATATTATAAATGATTGTAAAAGCTAACGATTTAATCAATATATATGTAACTGTATTTACAATATATATATACATATATTTATTTATTTTTGAAATCTAAAGTTGTGAGGTTGAGACTATAGAACGTCTCCACAGTTGTTTGAAATTAAGCTGGATCCAGCAAAGTATAAAGTTGGGACGGTTAAATTACTTCGTCGCCAGTGTCTCGGCGAAAGTCTTGGTCGGATTAGTTTCGTGTCGAAATGGTGCTGCAACGAACGAATTAGGTTCGGAGAGTTAGATGAATTGGAAATGATTTTGAAAGTTTGATTGAAATGAAGAGAAAGGAAGTTGTCAGGAAGTAGTATAAGATGGAGATGGTTTTAGAGTAGAGGATGGTGGATTGGTGTAGATTGTGGTGTAGATTGTGAAGATTCTTATTTTGGCGAGTATTGAGGTGTGGAGTAGTGGAGATTTAGTAGTCTGAAGATTAAGTAGTGATGAGTGTTGGTGCGCGTATCTACTAGCATTCGTAAAGGTAAAGTTGGATGAGACAGGAATCCTCTGATCCACAGTGAAGTCGCAGTAGCGGAGTTAAAGAGTGCATCCGTAGCTACACCTTCGACTGTTGCCAGGGTGAGATATTTAGAATTATCTAATTTAGGGAGGCATACTATTGTAACAATCGCAGCTATCGTAGATCACAAGTCGGATCGTACACTCCGCAGCAAAAGTATCTGAGCACTAGCAATAATCCCTGTCTTAAAAGAAGTACACTTAATACTGCTTTGTTAAATAAATCCTTGTTGAGTCATGTTCTTAGTCTGTTTAAGAACAAGATTCGACAAGGATTTATTTAACAAAGCAGTACTAAGTGTACTTTTTTTTAGACAGGGATTATTGCTAGTGCTCGGATACTGTTGCTGCGGAGTGTACGATCCGACTTGTGATCTACGATAGCTGCGATTGTTACAATAGTATGTCTCCCTTAAATTCTCATACATATATTTTGATAAAGTAATTAAATACGCTGACTGAGCTATCTTGATTGCCAGACCGCCCTCCCATTAATCTGTTCAAATAAAACTCTTATTTATAGTTTAATTCAAGTCTCGTGCTCTCTTTAATTATCCATTTAGTTACCTAAGTAATTATTTAAGATGAAGTTTGCATCAACGCAAACCTCTCAAAGTAATTTAGCTGAATTACCTCTTTCACAACAGAGATTAAAAAAAAAAAAAAAAAAAAAAAGAAAAAGAAAGGAAAATACAATCTTTAAAAAAAAAACGTTCAATTTAAAATTTGTCATTTCTTTTTTTCAAATTAATTTCTGAAAACTAAATATTTTAACTTATTTAAAATTCTTAAAGGATAAAAACAACAACAACAACAACTTTATATTTTGTTAAAATGCGATTAACGTGCATTTGTTTCCACACTTTTAATACCCACAGAAAATTTCGATTGTTCAAAATAAATAAAAGGGGGAAAAATAATAAAAATAATATATATATATATATATATGTTGTTGAAATGATTATTATTTTTCCTTTTTTTTTTTTTTTTTTTTTTTTTTTTTACAGTTCTTAATTTTACATTTAAATCTTTCAAATGTATTTGAAAGGAATTAGTATATATATATAAAAAAAAACTGTATACACATAAATGAGTTACGTTGCTTTTTTAACTGTTAGAGCTGTTAAAGGGTGTTTTTAATTATATATCAATATGTTGTGCGAAAGTGTATACTTGTTGATGAAATCACTTAAATGTCTAGAACAGTGGTTTTTAAACTTGTTGAATCTGTAGCACATTTAAAAGCCTACATATAAGTTTATGCTAATATATATATATGTATATATATATATATAGATATATAGATATATAGATATATTTAAAAATGGTATAACTAGACTAAATATTTGACAGTCAAATTTTAATTTCTAAGTAATTTTATACAATTTACAAGTGATCAATTTAAGATTAATATTTCTTTATATTAATCATGGAATAAACTGTACCTTAAGTATAAAATTTCTTCATTAATTTCGTAATCTTTTATCCCTTAAAATCCCCTTAAACATTGTAAAAATTGTAATATTCAATAATTGAAATAAGTTGCTTTACTTTTATTACGCTGCACAATATTATTTTAATAATTTTTCTTTCTCTCTCTCTCTCTCTTTTTTTTTTTTTTTAACTATTAAAAAATCATAATCGAAGTAAAATGATTTTTTTTCTTGCACTATTAGTTGATAACAAAAAGGAATTGGATGATATTAAAAAGAAATTTAGGTTTCAAAAATTGATATCCAATCTTACAGTAATGAGCATATCAGAGATTTCATTTTAATGCAAAAGTAATAAAGTTGAATGGCTTTTATGAAATATAGTGAAACATCGATTCTGTAACAAATTAATTTAAAATCTCCTCCCCATCTAAAAATCAGTTTTTTAAATACAGTAATTCAAACAAAAAATACTGCACAGGTTTAATAGTATTCGGAAACCGAATATTAGTAAGAATTTTTATAATTTTATTCTGATTTTTTTTTTTTTTTTTTTTTTTTTTTTCATTTAAAATTATTCTGATTAAAAATGAGTCCAACTTAGTTAATTAGTCCACACAAAATGAAAATTGGATATAAATTGTTTATTTTATTTTATTTTTTAACTTTTCTCTCATTAACTATGCAGAATTATTAACACGCTGAAAAAAAAAAAATATCAATGTTATGTGGAATGGAATTGTATGTCATATATATATATATATTTGCTGTTGTTGTTGTTGTTAATGAAAAAATACTTAAAACTTTGTACAAGCACACACACACACACACACACACAAAAAAAAAAAAGATCAACTGGTTAAAAAGAAAAAATAGAATAACAACCAAATCCATTATTTATTGACTGAACATGTTAATTTATTAACTTAAATAATTTACGTATTTAGTTACTAGGATGAAGGTGCGCCATATCCAAGATAAATGTGTTAATGATATAAAACAATTGTTAATGCGGATAATTGACTATATATATTATACAATCAACATTAAATATTTCTAAAAACAACAGTTTACTTTTAAAATCATTTTTTCTTTTTTCTTTATTCTATATTCAATAAAAGAAAGTACTGGTTTCGTAAAAATTTTCGAGTTCGGATTTTTGATGCATTTACACGTTTTGAGAATTCTAGAACACCATTTGACAATTTTCAGAAAATGTTTGTCTGTCTGTGTGTGTGTGACAAAAATTTTGTGGCGACTTTATTTAAAGAACGAATGCACAGAATTTCACACAAATGGATATGTAGTTGCAGTTTGATATAAAGTAGTAACTATCAACTTTTGGTGAACATCGTCCAATAGGTGGTGTTGCCATTTAATTAATTTTTAACATGGAGGATTAGAACAAAATCTCCTTTAAATGTGCACAATGAAAATTATTTTTAACAAATCATTAGGAAATTAAAAAAGAATTATTTATAAAAGTAATAGTCAACTAGAAAATACTTTTTGGACACATAGGAACAGTGCTTCCTCCCATAAGGAAGGCAAAATTTTTTAAATGGGTGTCTTTTAAAAGAACTCGTCAATACCTAGAATACGAATAGTTGAATCATCGATCTGTGATAATTTAAAACAAATATACCGTTTTTTTCCCCCTTAAACCACAAAACTAAAAAAAAAAAAAACAGGTTTAAGAAACTATTTTGTAGAACATAAATTGAATTTATTTAAATATGTCTTGCATTAAACTTTTCTGAGATAAAAATCATCTGCATTCATCATGGAAGATAAATGTTAATAAGCAATTATTTATTTAACTTTTTTGCACTAAATGAACTCGTAAAGGAAAATATAGCAGAACGTTTTGTGAGGGCCGCAACATATTAGTTTTAAGGTAATTTGTATGTTTATTTTAACAATGTTATTTTTTTTTTAATTTTTGGTCTCTGTCATTGATGTCTAAAATTATATTTATATATAAACTTTTAAGAGACAAAATATTTATTTTTTTGAAGAATAATTAGTTTTAGATTTGATACTAACGTAATTTTTTTATTTTGAATAAATTATCTACTTTCAAATTATCAACAAAATAAATAAATAAATAAGTAAATTTAACGCTTCTTTTTAATGGGTTCAGAATTTTTACCTCAAATTTCGATTTTTATAAAGACAAAACCCATTCTGTAATCGTCGATTAATAAGCACCAATGAATACGTATGATGAATATTAATTTATTAAAACTGACTTGACAAATTTTTAAAACAAATTTGTCATTGTCAATAAAATAATTTTTACATCAATGCAGTATAATGAAAACGTGTTTTAAAACAAAATTAAAGAAGAGTAAGTCATGAAATTTTTTTTTAACACATTAATTTTTTTAAACACACATGTTATACACAAAAGAAATTAAAAATAACATTTTTGTTATAATGTTTATGGATAAAAAATTTTGAGAAAACCTTATTTAAGGTTTAAAATAAATGTAAAGAAAAAAATTATATTTTTTTATTATAATGGTTTAAGTATTACTAATTATGTTATACTATCATGGATTTGATAGTAATGTATTATGTATATAGTATAATTTAATTAATTTTGTGAATAATTAATATAAGTTAAATACAATATATATATATATATATATATATATATATATATATATATATATATATATATAAATTAGGAAAATAATTAATACTTAAAAATATTTTTATGTTGAATTCTACGTACATTACTGCCATGTCTACCGACTTTTTAAGGAGATGTATCACTGTAATGAAGTTACTCACATAATATTTAAGTACATCTAAATTTATTTTAAAATTTTAAAATACCTAATTATCAATTAAAATAAAAACATTTTAAATAAATAAATTTAAATAAATCTAGTTCTTAATTAGATGAGTTAAATTTTTCTAAATTAATTCTTACATAATTAATGCTTTATGCATGCAAGTTTTGAATTGCAATATTAATATATACATTATAGGAAACTTTTGAAACGGATATGTATAGGATATAAAATAAAAATAAAAGTTTAAAGAATAGAAAAACCATCTGGAGGATTAGAACCAATGCGCAAAATTGCAGCAAAAGGAAATGGGTTGTTTGGAGTTTTATTTCATTTCAATCATTTGTTAGTTTATTCTTATATATATATATATAGAACTCAGTTAATAGATTTCAGAAAACATTTGATCTAAAAATGATTTTTTGAAACGATTAGTTTTACCCTGTGGATAATGTATTTAATTTATATAAAATTCCTCTATTTTGGTGAGTTGCTTAAAATAACGTATTTCATTTCTTTATTTGGACACAAAAAATACGTAGAAGCAATCATTTGATTTTATTTTAAAAAACATCATTTTTTTTTTTTTTTTTTTTTTTTTTTGTAACAAAAATCATCAGAACATTCGAACGATGTTTTTTAAACTCCCATTGCAATATTTGGGAAGGCGAAATCTAATGTTAGTTTATGATGCAAATTGAACACCAATCTTTCCCTTGTCTATTTGCAAGGGATTTCTTTTGGCGAATTTATCACTACCATTTTAAATTTATTACTCGCAACCACTGAATAAACGAGATGTTTTTTCTCATTCATCCTAGTGTTAGTTTTAAAATATCTTCCATTAGATAGGCATAAATTTGTATCTGAATTTTACCAAACTAGAGTTACTCTTTAGTAGCTCTCCTCCAAAACAGAATTTAAATATTTATCTAACCACCTCCAAATCATGCTTCTATAAATAGGATTTTTCTTCGCTTTCTCTCTCTCGCCTTTTACAGTCCCAGAAGAGCATAAATTATTTAGTGTTATACAAGACTATGAAGCCACTATATTGTTATTCTGATGTACAGCTATTTTGAAATCAAAATAAAAACCATTTTTACTAAACATTCTAAAGTCCATGTTTTTTAAGGCCAAATTGAATTATAATTTCGAACCTGGTTGGAGATAGTATCATCAACAATACAAGAATTACATCTTATTTTAACAAAAATTTATAGCAACAATTTTGTAGTAGTTATATACAATTATTTGTATTGGAAACTACTATTAGAGGATATAGCTGGTTATTCTTTTAAAATTAACATAAATGTTGTTAACTATGTATATATATTAAGTTCATAAACTTCTCGTAAATTGAAAATCACAACGCAATACATAATTACATATAAAACATTTGTATCAGCTTTTAATGTAAACCGTGTTAACTTATTAAAAAAAAAAAAAAAAAAAAAAAAAAAAAAATTGTTTCTTTGTAAAAAAATAAGTGTCTATAAATACTCATAAATTAGCGGTGATTTTTGGAAAAAAAAAAAAAAAAAAAAGTATTTAAAATTCTTTAAAAACGCTGTTACATTTTACAGATTGTTTGCAGTTTCGTTTGATAAAAATACCCCTTCATTAAAAGAAAAAAAAAGTTTCAATGGACAATTGTAATTTCTTTAAATATTCACAAGAAAACTTCCACTTAAAAATATAAACTTATTTTTTAATGTTTCAGAAGTATTATAATATTTAGACACGACATTCAGGTAAAAAAAGAAAAAATAAATAAAAGTTACAAATGTAGACACTCCTTGATTAACAAAACTTTCTAACTAGCATTGAATACTTTGTCGGTTTGCTCGGATTATAAACACGAAAGGACGATCTTCCACAATAAGGTATCATAGATTCAACCAAAGATAATTAGTAAATCTTATACTATTAAGTGAGCAATATTTGTATATATATTTCACTGTTCTCGAAAACGGTAGCTCGGACAGTCACGAGATTTAACACAAAGGTGCCCCCCGAAGGATCATTGTGCATATCGAAGTCAAAATTTCGAATTTCTGTTTAGTTTTCTTTTAATTAATAAAAATATGAAAATAATAAGCTAATAATAGCAAAAAATTAGCCATTTAAATTTAATCCATAATTTAATTGTTGCCAAAAAAAAAAAAAAAATACGAGTTTATTTTTTTTTTTCCAACGGGAAAATAAATACATTTACTAATCGCAGAGCTTCCAAATTTGGCATATAGGTACCTGGGACCCTGCAGGTGTACACCTCTTCGAGAGTTTTTCGAATTTCGATTTTAAATGTTTCGAAAATGTTTTTTCGATTTTAAACATTGGCTTTCATGTTTCATTTTTCATGAATTTATTCTTCGATTGTAATCGTCTGCGTATCTTAGCAACGGCTATATTATGCAATTTATTTTTTATTTAATACATTTATTTGAGGGCGAATCTTTTTTCTCTTTTTAATTTATTATATTTATTGAAAATAAAATGGTAATGCAGTAGAAAAAAATAAATATATTAAATTTAAAATTTAAAAACGTATTTATAACAGTTATGTTTATGTATAATTTTTGTAGTATAACAACAATTATTTTTCATTTGATAATTTAATTTCTTTAAAAGTTTTTTTTTTTTTTTTTTTTTCTAATTTATAGTATTTGTCAGGAAATAATGGTAGTATATAGTAGAAAGGATTAAACTGATTGGAATTTATTTGATTTTATGTATTTAATTCCTTCTAAAAGAAAATCTACTTTTTATTTTATTTCATTACATTGGTAAGAATCAAATTGTAATACAGTGTAAACAGCACGAGCAATAAAATACTTGGTTCAAAAACTAAAATATTTAATAGACGCTGAGATACAGTTATCTTTAAAATCGTAGTTCTTAAATAATGGCAGACCCACCTATCGTCAATAAATACCCATATTGAAATACATAGGAAAGATATTTCTGCAGGCAGTGGGAGCCTGCTCCCGATACAGTGCTGGCAGAGAAAGAGCTGCCGTAGTCAGCGAGTACCCGATGCGAGGTCTAGAGCGATTCCAATGTAATTATTTTAGTTTTTATTTATAATGTGATGTGAAACATAAATAATGATCAAATTCTTTTGGAGATTCATTTAAATATAGTGGCCAGCGAAGCGGGCGTAGCCTGCTAGTATATATATATATATAGTTAGTAATTTTGGAAAAAAATTAAATAAAATATAAACGTTTCGATCTCCCCCCCCCCCCTTAAAAAAAAAAAAAAAAATCGATACTGTCCGTTTTGATACTGATTATTATTAGTTTTCTTTTCTTTCGTTTTCTTTTTCTTTCGGGGAAAAAAAATAATAATATATATATATTTTTTTTGATGGAAGTCTGGCAAAAGCAGAATTTAGTTTAGTGTGGAGGACTATTATTATTATTATTATTACTTGTTTTTTTTTTTTTTTTTTTTTTCAAATTATAGCATTGCTTTCAAATTATTCAATTATAGTTTCGATAAATTTTCGATTTCGATATATGTTCAACTTTCGTAAAACTGGTATCGTAAAAATCCGTAGATTTCGACTAATAGTCCTCCGTATTAAAATAAATCGAAAGCTTTATAGAGAAACTTAATATTTACTTGCAAATAAAGAAAATATATACGTTTAGAAATTTTTATGTTTTTTAACGATGGCAAATAAATACGAATTCTAAAGAGTAGGATTTAAAAATTTAGGAAATACTTTTTCTTCCATGCTCAATTGTAATTCTAGTCATATTACCAGAGATAATTTAAGATGGAAACTTTGAACATCATTAAAATAGAGAGAATTTTTGGAGCAAAATAATCTTGATTTTCTTGTATCTTAAAACATTATATGGATAAACATAACTTTTAGGCGTAATTCTGTTAAAATAGATAAGAAATTGGAATGAAATAAAACTAAATTTGAAACACGTATATAAACGTGTGTTAATGCCCATTCTAAAAACGAATGACTTAGAAAAAAAAAATCAAATGATTTTCTGTTTTGCAATGAATTTAGATATTTCCCATACTCTTGGTTCTTTAAGTTTTTCAAAAGTACAATTTAATTTAAACTTAACAAGGCAAGGATTTTAAATCTATTAAAAAAAATGTAAATTTATTAATAAATTAAAATAAATTTTATGAAATTTTCTCAATATACGAAAAATAATTTAACAGATTTATTCAAAAAATACAGAAAAATAATTATTTCGTTTCCGATCACTTTGTGAGAATTGCGTTACTATTTTTTTGCATTTAATTTATTAGGGACAAAATCGTATTCATTTCAGAATTAAAATTACCCCTAAAAAATCATCACTATTTGCGGCAGACCACTTTGAATTGGCATAATAAAAATAGTCGATTACGGAATTTAAGAGCTTACAAATAGGTAAAAGGAAATGTTTGAGTAAAAAACAGGTCTCCAGTACTAAATTATAATAAAATATGTTGAAGAATTTTTTTTTAATTTAATATTAATAAATAATCTCTCTCTCTCTCTCTCTCTCTCTCTCTCTCTCTCTCTATATATATATATATATATATATATATATATATATATATATAAACTGCAAATAAAAGGGTCTTAAAGTAAAACATAAAAACGACTGAAAATGAATCTAAGACACATAAATGTCTTAATACCCTGTTTTGACATAATAGATATCTTAGTCTAACACAGAAATGTGTCTGAAAAAACAATTCAGACGCAAAAATGTCTAAAACACGTACCTATGCGAAATTTCAGACAGCAAACACGTCTAAAATTTCAAATATTTCAGAAATTAAGACGTGCATTACTTAGCACATTTTTCATATGGATTCTACTTTAAGCAACATGTTAATACTTTAAACTTCTATCCTCATTCAATAAATACAATACAATACGAAGTTAAGCTACGCAAATAACAACGTCTAGAATGCCAAAAATAAATAACAGGAAAGCAGACAGCTGTTTTGGTAGCCTTTAGCTTACCGTCTTCAGTGCGTACCGTCTTTAACCTTTTGCTTACGGGCGGGAAGACCGTGATCCCGCGAAAAAAGGTGCTGAAGAAACCGGGGTCGGTCCAATCGCTGTCCCAGGCATTTTCACCCCTCAAGTATGGGGTGCAGTAATTGATTTTCTCCGTGGGTGGCTTATTAATTGCTGGAGCAGGGAACTGTGTAGGGATGATAGTATTTAATGAGAGGAAAATAGGGGGAAAAATTATCTCTTCGGAGGACATTTAATATCATCCTGCGTCTTTATCTCGTTAGCAATACATTTTGCTTAGATGTTCGAAAAATATTTTAATTTCAATTTTTCTTTTCTTGTATGTATTATTCTATACCATAGAATGATCGGGAAAAGAGGCCAAGATCGCATTCATTATGTTGTAATAATGAAATGTTTGTTTCATATATATATATATATATATATATATATTTTTTTTTGTTTCATATAATATTAAATAACATTAATAAAATTACTATCAGATTTTTGTTTCGGTACTCTAAAAAGCTTACTATACGAAAAGAAAGAATCACACACCAATATTAGCCTAGAAAAACTATTACTTTCAATCAAAAAAATAAATGTTTTAATCATTTCAATAAACCATTTGCTATAAAAGTGGAGAAAAATATAATATTGTTATAGTTGCAACCCGTGGAAAATACGGGATACGGAATAAATTGAAATAAGTACACATATTTCAATAATATTCCACGCTTACTATTAAAAATATAAGTCCATATAATAATAATAATAATAATAAACAAGAAATTAATTCATGATCATAAATTAGGAAACATATTTCGAGGCATTTTATTGGGAAAATAGAAAATTTACAAAACGATTTACATGAAATGTATTGAGTAATCAATGCATTTTACTGGGAAAAAATAAAAAAATAAATGAAAATAAATAAATAAATAAATAAAAATAAATAAATAAATAAATAAAAAGAAAAAAAGAATAAAACTACTAAAATCTGTTGCATGCAGGTTTCTATTTTAATAATATATCCACGCATACATGAAAGCAAGCGAAGGTAATAATTATGCGTAAAATATGAATTTTACTATATTTTTAAAAAATAGGTTTAATAAAGCGTTAAAAAGGTATTAAAATTTCTGTAACAATAATGATAAAATATAATAAAGAATTTATATTATGAAGTCTTAAAAAAAAAAGAAAAGAAAGAAAAGAAAAGAAAAAGAAAACAGACTTAAAATTCATTTTTAGTAAATCGTGCATTTAATTTTGCCAATTTCAACACATCTTTTACTTAGTCTGTATATGTCTATATGATATACATACAGAGGGTTCTCCAAAATGATTGAAATTCACTTTAATTTTTTATTAGAGATAAATTTACAAAAGATGTTCAAAAGATGTTCAAAATAAAGTAGATAAAAAAGATAGTGTTAGGAAAGCGCTTCTCCCATTAAATTTATAATTCTTACATATTTTATATATTTAATTAAATTCCTCTAGACAAATTTGGTCAGTTAGAAACTTTTTCTTTTACACTCAACAAGACCACTAGAAAAATAATAAATAGTGGATCTGCAGATCAGGTGCTTCAACATCTTATTTCCATCCACAGTATTCATTAGATCATTCTTATTTATTCTGTATTATAATGTATATATATATATATATAGATAGATATATCGATATATAGATATAGATATATATAGATTCGATTGACTTGCTACAAAAACAGATACATTTTTTGAGGGGGGGGGGGCTGCTTACCTTCAGTCTTCGCTGTATCTCTCTTTCTATAACTCTCTCTCTCTCTCTCTCTCTCTCTCTCTCTCTATATATATATATATATATATATATATATATATATATATATATATGTGTGTGTGTGTGTGTGTGTGTGTGTGTGTGTGTGTGTGTGTGTATTCCTAATAACTGGTAGTCTTGTATTAATTCTATCTAATTCATAAATACTTTTACCAAATTTTATGCAAAAAATATTACAAAGCATATCGGAATTATTTTGTGTAACCCTGTAAATTTTTACCAATTCTGTGCTCGCAGTTTTCAAAAGAAAAACATGATTTTAAAATTCTAGTGCGATTTCATTATATTTAATGGAGTGTAACCATGTTAAAATACATTTTTAAGAAATATCGACTGTAGACCGTAATAGTCCGAAATTCCTTTATGTATACTGGAAAAGGAGCCAGAGTGATTATATACGCCAATAATAAGAATGTACCTTATAATTATAACTCATTAATTTTTAAAACTAATTTGACATCATTTGGATATTACAGTTCGTCATCGTAATTCTTTTGTGTGGTCCCGTAAATAAAATTTTTAGTATATACATACCCTTTCTTTTAGAGTAAACATACTTTTAAGCATCTTTATAATGTACTCTAATTCCATTATGTTTTATACAGCATACGCGCATTAAAGTACGCTTAAAAAAAGAAAAAAAAATGTCCATAGGCTCTAGTGTCATGAATTTCTTTTGTGTGTCTCTGTAAATGAAGCATAAACGTTTTATACATCAGTAAAAACTATTGAACTTAGTCTTTGTTTTTCATGAATAATTGACATAAATTGGATGATTACGTGACATTGTCGGGACGTTTTTGTAAGGCCCTGTATATTAATCAGGAAGTCTAAGCTCACATATTTTCTGCAGAAAATATAAGTTTAAGCATCTCAGTAATTTACGCTGATTTAATTTTGTTGATTGCAAAATAATGATGTTAAAATACTATGAATAGAATATACACCAAAACCATCCAGCTTCCGTGGAGCTCATGAATATGTGTACCAGATTGCAACTCTATAGCGTGATTTTTGCAGCCGTTATCGCACGACAAACAGATAGACAAACAGACACACATATGGAACCCAAAATCTTTATTAGTCTCAACATGGAGGACTCCACTAACATTTCAGCAGTAATAATAATAACAACGGATAACTCTACCTGTAAAATCAGCTGAACTATATAGTAAAAGAAAATGACTTATTGACTACTTAGAAATTGTAATTTTTTCGTATCATTTACAAGGCTTCGTTTAAAAACTGATCATATACAAATCGGTAATCGAAATTTTTGCATCGAAAACATCATATATGTTATGTATGTCTAAATAGAGAAAGTCAAACAGTAAGTCTGTCTAATTACGATGCTGCGTACATATGACCCTCAGTTTTACTTTATGTGACTTTGTAATTTGGATACATAATTATAAGTTATGTAAACAGACAGTAATGTAATGATGTTTTTATTTTTTTATAATTATGTTGTTACTATAAAAATAGCAGGTCGAATTGATCTAGAGTGTCATATAAAACTTTTAAATATGTGAATTTTTTGTAGATTAACCGGAAGAATTTTTTCTAAATTTGTATACTTTTGACAAATTATATTGCGCAGTCATCTCTATTCGGTAAACTATTAAACCACGTTTCAGTCTTTTTGTGACGCCTTTCATATAAGATTCAAAGAATCTTACTATGTCAAACAGGGACACAAGCTTCATTTGTGACCGAGAGTTTCCGTTTTCAAAGCTGGTAGACGGGAGGTGGCAGATTCGAACCTAGCTCCAGCTCTTCCATCTAGCTGTTTAGATTTTTCCGTACTTTTCTCCGAAATTGACGTAATATAGATGGACACCTCAGACAGACCTCTCAGAGAAGACATATAAAAATTTCGAAAAGGCTAATTCTAAGAGACATTATAATACAGTAAAACCTCTCTAAGTTGGACACCTACGGTTCCAAGAAAAAGTGTCCAACTTAGAGAGGTGTCCAACTTATAGGGGTTAGACATAATGTTAATGGATACATTCCGTTCCGAGAAAAAGCGTCCAACTTAGAGGGGTGTCCAACTTATAGGGGTGTCCAACTTGAGAGGTTTCACTGTATCTGAAAAAAAAGTTTACTTTTCTTGCTCGTATTTTTTCCTCTTCAAATTTAAAGCACTACATATATGACTAAATATGTTTATGAGTAAAAATAAATTAACTTTTATAATGATATACTTTTTTATAATAATAATAATAATAATCATTAAAAACAGGGCAAACGTTACGGATGTAAATCAGTCCTTGTCAAAGTTACATCCTCTCCCATGAATAAAGCTAAAATGATGCTTTTGAAATATTCTGTTCCTTTTTGGTAAGTTTATTAGAATAACGTAATTATTGTGCTTGGGAAGTTTAGGTACTGATGAGGTGTAATTTACAGTCGAAACGTTTGTCACATTATTAATGTTTTTTAAATTGGGCTTTTACCTTTTATCGTCAGTAAATATATCATTTTAATGCTGACTTAATTTTAATAAGCACTCAGACATATTAATGCTTAAGTATATTAAATTTATGAATACGCAAAACAAATTATTTTCTTTTATAAAACAAATTAAATCTTATCGAAGTTATAATCTTAATATACGTCAAAATCTGGTGTTGGTATGCCTCTAAAGGACAATTTTCAACTCTAGGCACCTTGGCCATGACAGTCTTACAAAAGATTTTTAGACCTTATTCAAGCGAGTTTTGGGGAAAACCACGGAAATTTCTGAAACGTTAGTTGGACAAGCGCGACCAGGCTTCAAACCTGGGAATCACTGGTGTGTTAGCTATGAGAGCAGAACCTCTCGACCATTAAGAGGGAAAATTCCTTCATGTTACATATCTGTTAAAATTCATTAAATGCTAGCTTTTGATTCTTAAAAACATCTGAACGTTAAATTTCTTTTAATTGCCTGCGCTGTTTATTTCATTGATTTTTACACGCTAGATAGGAAAAAATAATTATAGTTGTCCATATTTCGAAATCAATTATTTAGCACTTATTTCGATGAAAATTATCCATCACGCACGATAAATATTAAAGAAGAGACTCCTATTGTGAAAACGTAAAAGATATAAAAATTTAAGTTTTGTATTAGATTTGTAGTTTGCAGTTTGCAGTTTGTAGGACATAATAATAATAATAATAATAATAATAATAATAATAATAATAAAACCCTTTTTTTTTTTTTTTTTTTTTTTTTTTTCAGTTTTCAAGTAGAGAATCTAACTACAATGAAATGAAGTAAAAGATTAGATTTTTGTGTTTAAAAAAACAGAAATAATATTTGGCAAATTATTTTGACACACTTTAGCAAAATATTTTTAAAAAATATTTTTTATGCTTCATTTTTTGTAATTTGAATAAAAATATTTGACACATTTATGGAAAAAATAAATGATTTTAAAATCCTGGAAGTATTTGAGAAATTTAAACAATCTGGAAAAAAAAAAAACTGGAAAAAAAACTGGAAAAAAAAAAAAAAAAAAAAAAACTTATGACACTATTTTTCCCCACATAAAATTCATTTAAAAAGACAATTCTCTTGCTATGGTTATTTTATAAAAGGGCAATTTGAATTTGTTTTTAACCCTAGTAGGTAAGAAGTCCTAACAGAGTTCTCTATGGAAAACAAACTGCTACTCTTTTGATTTTCTGAATTAAAAACAATTACCATATTTTAAGAGTAAAATATTAAAATTTTACACGAATTAAAAAATGTTTAATTCTTCTAAACCATTATGTAATAAAAATGTTTTTCAAAATTTTCTGAATATCTGATATGTTGTGTATATCCAGCTTTTAATTATATTTTAAGTGCATTGCCAAAATTCTAATAAAAAGTGATATTTTTTCAACTAACGATATGTTACTTTCTATAGCTTTTCTCTGTTGTGGGCACGGAAGGGAAGGGGGAGGGAAAAGCCGAAAACTTCAAATTTTCTCATGGGAAAGATTCTAGCGTCTTTTATCAGTGAACATCTCATCAAGCGATTACATTTTCTGCTCTTATTTTTAGACATTCAGAAATGAATTAGTTGTCGCATCTAGAAGCACTCTTCTTGTTATATCTTTAACTTTCCGTTTTTTCTTTCCGTATCTATTGAGTATTTTACTTTAAATTTATTTAATTAATTTTTAATTAATTTCATTTTGAATCATTCTACATTTTTCACAATGTCTAAGCCGCCCAGGCCAAAATTCTTGACGGACGAAGAAATAAAAGAAATCATGGAAAATCCAAATAATGAAATATTTGCAGATTCAGATTCTGAATGTGAAGAAGAAAATGAAAATAATACTTCATTCTCAGATGAAAAAGATAACTCTGCGTTTAATCCGCAAGATTCTTTTACAAATAATGCTTCAAAAAAATCTGAGGATGTGTATGTGTGGTCTCCAGTTACCGGTAATGAAGAAATAAGAAAGCTCAATTTTACTGGAATACCTGGATTATTATTGAATAATCAGGCAATAGTATCTTTGAAAGAAATCGAATATTTTGATTTTTTCTTTTCAACGGAATTAGTTGAATTATTAACAGACGAAACAAACAATTATGCAAATCAGCAAGAAGAACTAAAAAACCAAATTTCTAAGAATTTGCATTCAGCAAAATGGACAAATGTCACGACAGATGAGATGAAAAAGTTTCTTGCAGCAATGGGCCATATTGATAAAGATAATATTGTTGAATACTGGTCTACGGACGAGTTAATCGAAACACCCATGTTCAATAAAATTATGCCTCGTGATAGGTATTTACTAATATTAAAATATTTGCATTTTGCGGATAATCAAATGGCACCCAATAGAAACGATGAAAATTATGATCGCCTATTGAAAATAAGAAAAATATTTGACATGATAAATTTTTCTTTTAAACAAGCATATAATCCTACCGAAGAGTTGGCTATTAATGAAGTCATCATAAAATTCAAAGGACGGGTTATATTTCGACAATATATTCCCAAAAAGCATAAAAGGTGGGGAATGAAAATGTACAAAATTTCGGACAAATCTGGATACACGTACCATATTCAAATGTATCTTGGAAAAGACAAAACAAATACTTCACAGTCATCTGCACATACATTGGTTATGGAGTTAACAAAATGCATCGAAGGCAAGGGTCACAAACTTTTTATGGACAATTATTTTTGTTCACCGAATTTATTTAAAGATCTTCTTGAAGAACGTAAAATAAACAGTTGTGGCACTATCAGGCAAAACAGGAAAAATTTTCCAAAATTTCCAGAAAAAAGCATTCGGGGAAAAACTCATGCAAGATTTTCTTGTGGAATGACTGCTATGAGATGGACCGACAAAAGAGACGTGTACATGCTGACAAATATGCATGAACCTCCAAAACTAAATGACATAACAAATGATGAGACCAGCAAACCTGAAATCATTCAAGATTACAACAAACATATGGGATACGTAGATTTAAGCGATAGAATGGCGAACAGTTACACATTTGGAAGAAGGACTTTAAAATGGACTAAAAAATTATTTTTCCATTTATTAGACATATCAGTGTTAAATGCATTTTATCTATATAAATCCCAGAACCCAACTGCCACCCACAAAAACTTTCGTATGAATTTAATTCGACAGATTTTAAAACATACAATGAATTCGTCACCATTTTCAAGTCCTTCAACATCCAAAAGACATTACTTGGAAATGGACAGTAATGACCACTGGCCAAAACAAGACAAAAAAAGACGTAGACGCTGTGCTGTTTGCAAAACAAATGGAAAAGAACGGCGAACTACAGTTATATGCATAAAATGCAACGTAGGACTATGCATTAATGACTGCTTCAAAAATTATCATTGTAAAAAAGATTAAATATACGGTATGATACTTCATATAATATTTTACTTATTTTTATTATAATGCAAGAAACTGTTTCTGGATTTTCTTATGTGTATTATATATATTTTGTTTTTCTGCTTTATTCTTATATTTTACTTTGTTATATGCATAACACTACTATATTCCTAAATATCTGCATGCAATTTAAATCTTAACTATATAGGTAAGAACGCAACGTACATTTAGCTAACGGAAAACAGTAAAATATTTTCAAAAGTCATTTGTGCAGTTTATTATTTACTTCAAATTTCTGAGTATTCTAGATATTTTGTATATATAATTTTATGTTGTATTTTTTAATTGTAAATTAAACAGGAGAAAAAAATTTAATTAAACTTAAAATCATTTTTTTCCCTTTTAAATTTATTATTATGATTAACCATAAAATCTGTATCATCTCTATGCCTTGAGAAATCAATCGTTAAATTTTCTACAAAATAATCTGACTAATTTAAAAGTAAATATTTAACTTTTAAAAAATTAAATATATAGTAATTTAAATTCCATGCAAAATAGTTTACCTGAAGTTTATTTTAAAATTTATTTAGCAGAATAAAGAACTCATTGTAAATTTTATCATTTATTTAATTTTTATTAGTTTTTTTTTTTTTTTAATGTTATGTATATATTTCTATTCTAGTATATGTTTTACTTGTCATTTAAACGGAATAAAATTATTTAATCAGATTTAACATAAATTTAGTTTTGTTTTTAGTTTCATCTTAAATTTGCGTATTTTGTTTAAAAATAAAATCTGCATAATATATTATAGTCGCCAAATTTAAGCTTTTTTGACTAACATCTTCATAATTAGTTCATCTTATTATTATTTTGCTTTTATGTAATTTATAAAACTTCAATTTGCGAATAAAACGAGATTTTTTTTTTTTTTACAAAAATGTGGTATTAAAAATGTATAAATTTGGCAACTATGATAAATTAAAACTGTAAATATCTATTAAACGCTGATTCGAAATCCACGGAAAACAATTTGACCAGTTTTTATGTTATGAGTTTATGTAATGAAAACTTTATTTTTCTTGAAATTATTATTATTATTATTTTGATTTTAAAAGAAATACATTTTATTTATTTATTTTTAATTATTATTACTCATGAAATACTTTAAAATAACGAGGTAAAAAAAAACTACTTTTTTTTTTTTTTTTTTTTTTTTTTTTTTAAAGCTGATACAACTTGTTAGATCCCCCCTCCCCTCAAATAATAATAATAATAATAATAATTATAAATATAAAATTAACTTGATGGAAAATTTTGCTTTAGTATTTTATACTGTTTCTTAACTTAAAGCAATCAATTTGAATTTATTTTCAATACACTGTAATAAAATCTTTTTGTAAAAAAAATAGAACCGACTCCAAGAAATGGGAATGAAATGAAATAGTAAATTGCGCCTAAAAGTATAAAATAATTTCCTTCGCCAAACAACCTATAACACTACAATTAATCATAACTTTTGAAGTCGGCGCAAAATTAAATAAAATGTAATTAGTTTTTAAAGGTCTGTTTTTAGATCGGTAGCAACAAATGCTGCTGTCTCGAATGATCCATTTTCATGTTTCCTTTATTATTTTATCACTGTATAAAATTGGTTTATTAGTAGCATCTACATAGAATAGTGAACATTCCTTACAAGGCGGTATTTATGTTTCTACGAAGTTAGAGTTTCCTTTGCAAATTTGGTATAACTTTGATAACTATCATACTTGGTGGCTTTTGGATTTGGCGATCAAAACATGCACGCAAGATGTATATTTTCATAATATATATTGTACGATGTATTGTTTCATATTCTTGATTACTCTCTTAATATACCTTATCAAACTAATCATGATATCCTAAAGAAATTAAATATGTTTGCCAGAAAATTTTGCGATTTTTCTTTCACCAAGGACGTCGGATACCAGGATCTTCGCCAACTTTTGCTGCTTACGAAATCTTATTTGTTTTCTTGAATCAAAGTTGTTTTCGGCTGCGTTTTGCAGGTGACAATGTGAGATGTGTATATTGAATAGGATTTGATTTTTGTATTGAATAAAGTTATCAATTTTTATTTAATTTTGCGCCGACTTCAAAAGTTATGATTAATTGTAGTGTTATAGGTTGTTTGGCGAAGGAAATTATTTTATACTTTTAGGCGCAATTTACTATTTCATTTCATTCCCATTTCTTGGAGTCGGTTCTATTTTTTTTACAAAAAGATTTTATTTTTCTCTTTTCAGTGAAAATTTATTCATATAGCAGAACATCAGAAGACGTTCGACGGCAGCTTCACAAATCACAACTTCCAAGAAAAGTGACATAACTCAAAAAATGGTTTATGCCACTGAAAAATACATGAAATGCACCCAATGTGAACAAAAAAGTTACATCTCCATCTAGAAAGTTATCCACTCGAAGTTGTGCCAGTTTTATTCTAGTCAAGTTATTTTTAAGTTGATTTTTCTCAAATGCTGCATTTTTAAGTTGTGTCACTTTTCTTGCCTTTATCGGATATGAGCAAAAAACCATCTGTTGAATGAACATACGTTAAGTTAAAAAGTCTTTAGAAATGTAAAGGACGGTTACGCTGTATTAGTGACCAAAAATTCTGTTAGGCATATATATTGAACTTTGCACTGAATACGTGTCACCCGCTGTGCTGGAAATTGCGCAGCCTAAAGTTCAAACAAAGAGCAAAATATGCATTGCAGCTGACGGACAGAAGTTTCAACATCGATACTTACATACTACTTTTACCAGTGTAGCTGCATGCGCTCAGCAGCTAGAGTGAGAACAGACTTTTGTGAGTATCTTGTAATTTGTTTATATCTTAATGAAATCATAATGAAACCTATTTTAGGCTAAGATCAATACAACAAAAAAGTATTAAAATTAAATCATCTCTTACGAAGTTAAAAGCTAACAAATTTCAACAACAACAACAATCAGAAACATGGTTTGTTTTGTGAACCTCTTCCTTTATGAAGTCGGTTTAAAACGTCTATGCGTTAATCGATGTGACCGCTTACAATAACCATACTTTGAATTTTACATAGCATAAATGTCACCCGCTACGCTACAACATATACCCATACGCTACAACAAATGTCGTTTAAGTGTGCACAAAATAGGAAATTGTGAACAAACAAATGCACGTTTTAAGCGTTCTGTTTTTAGCATAAATGTCTAAACTATCTTTTCGTAATAAATCGATGATGGTCTGCAATTTTATAATTCACTTTTTTCCCTTGTCTTGAACCGTTTCCGAGATAGGAACGCTAATTCCACTGTTTTCCACCAGCATGTGACCGCTTACAGTAACAGTACTTTGAACCACAGAGTATACGTGCCATCCGCTACGCTGCAAAGTGTGCAACGTAGTTCAAGTGTGCACAATGTAGGAAATTGCGAACAGACAACTGCATGTTTTAAGCGTTCTATTTTTAGCAATAATGTCTAAATTCTGTCTTTTTGTAGCTAATCGATGATGCTCTACAACTTTGTAATTAACTTTTCTCCCATCTTGAACCGTTTTTGAGATATGAGCGCTAATTCCGCTGTTTTTCACCAGATGGCGTTTTACTTTCTTTAGATTGCAAAAATATTACAATGGGACCTACATCAGACCAAGATCTTTACAACAAAACAAAAAGTATCAAGTAACCGTATTTTGAACTATATAGCGTATGTCTCACCAGCTACGCTACAACGTGTGCGATGTAGCTCAAGTGTGCATATTGTAAGAAATTGCGAACAAACAAATGCACGTTTTTAGCATTATATTTTTAGCATCAATGTCTAAACTATCTTTTCCTACTAAATCGATGATGCTCTGCAATTTTATAATTCATTTTCCCCCCCTGTCTTGAACCGTTTCCGAAATAGGAAAGCTAGCATGAATGTCTAAACTATCATTTTTTGTACTAAATCGATGCTACTTTTCAACTTTATAATTCACTTTTTCCTTTAGAACCGTTTTCGAGATAGGAAAACTAACTCCGCTGTTGAACACCAGGTGGCGCAGCGGTTAAACCTTGTGCTGCATGGACCACTTTGCTATACTTACATACCATTTTTATCACTATAGCTGCAGCCGTTTAGCAGTTAAAAGAGTTGGGACTGATTTTTTTGGGCACCCTGTATTTTCTTTCGATCGTTAAGATATTACAATGGGACCTATTGCAGACCAAGACCTTTTCAACAAAACAAAAATTATCAAAATCGGAGCATCTGTTCAGAAGTTATGAGCTAACAAACATAAAAAAAACATACGGTTCGAATTGAGAACCTTCCTTCTTTTTTTGAAGTCGGTTAAAAATAATATTTTACATTGAATACATTGAACTGTGTGGTATAGTGTGTTGGTTATGGAGAAAACCATGGAAAACGCCGAGCGGCTGAACTGAAAAATGCACACTGTATTTCACACGACTCCTCCCATGTACCAGTTGCGAAAGCCGAATATCTTGGCCATTAGAAAAAAAAATAATGTTTAATGTTAAATAATGACTCTTTTGTTAAAAAAAAAGTTAATTCTGTGTGAGAAGATAAATAAAATTTGCAAAGTGCAGAAATATGTGCATATATTTATGAACATTACGAAATTTTATTATATATATGTATAATATAACAAGAAATTACGAAAAAAAAAAAAAAAAAGAAAAGGCTTTCTTTTATTCTTTCTTTATTTTTTCTTTTCTCTCTCTCTCTCTCTCTCTCTCTCTCTCTTTTTTTTTTTTTTTTTTTCTTTTTAAATAAAATATAAGATTTAGCAATTAAAAATCACTTTATTTCTATTCCATTATACATGAAGGAAATCTGTCAAAAAATTAATTACACTTATAATAAACATTTTAATACAAAGATCAAGCTAAAGTATTGTGTTTTATTAACCCATTAACCGCCAAACTAGAAATAATGTTTTTTTTTTTCCTAAATACAAGCAGTAATACTCATTATTTTTATCATATATAACAATAATTTAAAATAAAATTATTAAAATTAGTCTTATCTTACTAAATACAGGGTGTTGTATTTGCACAACTTCAGTGAAATAAGAGTATGTAATGAAGACAAATAAATCTTTACGGAAATTTCCTTGCGGTACTATAAAACAGCAAACACTACAGATGACTTCAAAAGTAATTGGCTTATTGTGAAACATTTTGTTACAAGTTATGTAAACTTATTCAAATATGATGATTTTCGAAAGTTTTGGATTGATTAGTGCTTCAAGTTTGATTTTTTTTTTTTATTTCCTAAGTACAAGCAGTAATACTCATTATTTTTATCATATATAACAATAATTTAAAATAAAATTATTAAAATTAGTCTTATCTTACTAAATACAGGGTGTTGTATTTGCACAACTTCAGTGAAATAAGAGTATGTAATGAAGACAAATAAATCTTTACGGAAATTTCCTTGCGGTACTATAAAACAGCAAACACTACAGATGACTTCAAAAGTAATTGGCTTATTGTGAAACATTTTGTTACAAGTTATGTAAACTTATTCAAATATGATGATTTTCGAAAGTTTTGGATTGATTAGTGCTTCAAGTTTGAATTTTTTTTTTTTTTTTTTTACGTAAAATTATTTTTGTGATCAAAATTTTTTGTAATAAAATAAACATCTATTCTTTTCTTATTTAAAAACAATACTTACTTTAAAATATCTTTTTTAGTTTACTGTTAAACGCAATTACTCCTGGTGTTGCGTGAATGCAATACCATGAGGTAATGGATTAAGATAATAAATTTTATTCGTATCATATCACAGCATTTATCATCCGAATTTTTTAATAGTTATGTTATGTTAAAGTATTTTCAATTCTAATAATTTTGTGAAGTATTTTGTGAGAACTTAAAATAAGGACCATTAAAATTTTCTTTTAGATTCATCTGAAATATTACTTGGCAGAGAAGTAAAGAATTAATTTACTAATACTTCTCTTGGAAACGACTAACAAGTTACTTGCGATATAAGAATTAATAAATAAAAACCTTGGCATTATTTAAAACTTTAAAAGTGACCCTTTCATTAAATAACATAAAAAAAAAAAAAAAAAAAAAAAAAAAACTCTCTCTCTTTTATTTTTATTTTTTTCGTATATTGTTGAATAAAAAACCCTATTAAATGTTAAATGATAAATGGTAATGTTGAAATATGCTATTTTTACAAGAAACATAAATTAAAGGAGTTGTGTGCTTTAATGAACATACATCTAAATACATATATATATATATATATATATATAACAAGAAAGGGAAAAAAATCATTTAAAAGCATTATTTCTACTCTTATTTAGTAACTAGATTATATATATATATATATATAACAAGAAAGGGGGAAAAATCATTTAAAAGCATTATTTTTAGTCTTATTTAGTAACTAGATGTTATATATATATATATATATAACTATCTAATAAATAACTGTTTAACAGTAATTTGAGTGCATTTTCAAATTCAAGTTTAATTACTCACGTTTACTTAATAAATTATACTGTTATTCACATCAAAAGTTAAAAGTTTCTTCTCAATATGCATATTTGATGTAAGAACTGAAAATTAAGTCAAACAGTGTCAAAATTCAAAGAAACAACAAGAAGGAGCAGAGCCCGCCATGGCTCAAGACGGGCAAATCGAGTTATACATAAAAAATTACATATGAAATTGAAGCTTTATTATAAAGCAAAATATATTGAACAGTTACTAAACGTAGATAAAATTTTAACTATAGAATAAAAAAGTCACAAAGTTTCGCAAAGCCGAATAGGGGTTGAAAGTAATTAGTAAGAAGACTAGGTTGTCTCAAAAAAAAAAAAAAAAAAAAAAACTTGAAATTTCTGCTCTTTCCTGATAAGAATAAATAATGTAACTGGTATATCTTTATCAGAAGCAATAATAGCAGCAAGATAATCAATTGTTTCCGAGACAGTGGTATAAGACATCATACAAAATTACTATCATTGCCACGAATTAAAAGAGATTTAAGAGAGAAAAACCAAAAAATCCGTATTCATCTTCATATCGTATAGAGTGTGAATGAAAAGACTAATCCGATAGGTGAATTTTCTCCCAATTTATTTCATGTTTTTGCATTCATAAATTCTTACTATATTTCATACAATACTCATAAAAGTAAGGAGTAGGATGATCAGCCACCATACGTTGACTAAAATGCCCCACCCACTAGGTTACTTTTTCGGTGCATTAGTGATTTTTCTTAATTTTGATAGGTAATTATACAGGTATCGTATATTTTACTTTCAAACAATGCATGCTATTTCTTTTGCAATAATCTGAATGATCCAAATTTTGTCAGGTATCATCTGCAATAATATGAAAATACTTAATTTCAAATAACTTACTAAATTTTAAAAGTAAAGATATAATAATAGTTAATGGTCATTTCACTTTCATAAATAATAATTTTAAAACAATCCAAGTTATTTACGAGAAAAAGAATCGCCATAATGCATGTTTATGAGAAATAGCGCCCTATTCTACCATTCGGAAAAAAATATTTTCAGAATAATTTAATTAAATTTTCACAGTAGAATGTTGATAGACAACAGATTCTGACCACTATCGTAAATAATATTTAAAAACTAATTCGAATTATTTACGAAGGAAACACTTCTCATAATGCACGTTTATGTGAGATTTGTCCTATTCTACCATTTGAAGAAAGTCTTAATTTTAGAATAACTTAATAAAGGTTTCATAGTAAAACATTAGTATTCAATAGGTTCTTACCACTATCATAAATGACATTTAAAAATTATACTAACACATTGAATCAATACAATTATCATTTTTCATGTTTATGTGAAATTTTGACTTATTCCGCCATGTTAAAGTAGTAATAATAATAATAATGATTGTAATAATAATGGACAGCGTTTTCAAATTAGAATGTTAAGCTTAAAATAATATCTACGTAGTCTAACAAATTTAGGAATTAACTAAACACTTAAATACAAGTTAACAAACAAACTAACATATTAATACTTACAAAACTTTGATTAAACACCATAAAATGCAATAAACTCGCAAAATGCAGCACTCGTTCTTACTTTGTTCACCTGATGAAGAGTCGTGTGCTTTTTCGACCCGAAGCAATTGTTGCGAGTTTGTTGCATTTTATGGTGTTTATTCAAAGTTTTGTAAGTATCATTTTACAACGCCAGTTTTGTGGTGCATTCTTATTAAACTAACATGTTGACTAACTTACAAATGAACATCTCATCTATTTTGCGATTTTCGTATTCCTCAAAGCTCAAAACGTGTATAAAAGTTAAAAACTGAGATCGAAACTTTTCTTGAATGCCTAAATTATCCATATCTAGTAAGATGGGAACTAAAAATTACCAGCTATGAAAAGTAAAATAATGGAAATAATTATTTCAAATGCGTTTAGCGATGTTAAAACGAAAACAATAGTAATAAAAACACATTTTCGTGTATTATCAAAGATACACTGTTTTTGTTAAATTTTGTTAAATTTTCTGTATGACAAACAAAAAGTATTTAAAAATTCCATTCCTGTGTATTTTATTACTTGGACAAAATCGAAAAAAATAATAATTTTCAGCATATCAACAAAGAACAATTAAAACAGGAAAAAGCATTGCGTCTAAAAATATTATTGTGGACATAAATAAATTTAATTTATGATTATTGTATTTTAGGAAGTAATGAAAATTATCAGCAAAATTTAAATAAAAATCGCCAATGAAATAATGCTAATTTTCAACATTTAATCATATATCTACCTGATTCATATTTAATAATTTAAGAAATACATAAAATATTTCATAAGAAGAAGTTTTCTTTAATTCAGTTCATTTTAATTTAAATATGGGTGTTTTTAAGTTTATACTTATTTTGTATAAAATCTGAATCCTGCTTATTAAAAGAACACATGCGTTTTTAATAGTTTTTAAATTCTTTAATTTTCCATATATATTTTTTTTTTTAATTCAGAAGCATTAACAAATATTTCTACTTTATCTGGTTCGGGTAAAAAGCACTAAATTTATTTATAATTATAAGATTATTCCTGTTACTTCGCTTTTTAAAAAGTGAGCCTTTAATTGCTTTGCTAATGGCAAAAAATTTCCAATTATTTTCGAAAAAGATAATTTGATTCCTGAAAAATTTTATCACTTATTTTAATGCCATTAAATCTGTCCATGCATATATTTATCTCCATCAAGTATAAGAGAATCATTATTTATAAACAAGAAATGTTTCCCCTGACATGTGAACGCTTCTTATCTTTCTGCAGAGGGAAAATAAAATCCCTTTTCTGGCTACCGCGACTTAAAAATGAGTTGCGTGTGTGCTAATGATCAACACCTGCGGCGAGTGACCATTAGTAAAGGGGGTAAAAGTTACTTGAGTTTTCCCGTATGCAGAGCGTTTTGTTAGGCTATCCTTCCCCGTTTCCTAAAGGTTAATGCACTGAAGACGGTGCGCTAAAGACTACCGAAACAGCTGTCTGCTTTCCTTATATATATTTTTGGCGTTCTAGACGTCGTTTGCCTTGTTTATACTGATAAAAAAGTATACCGCTTTCATCTAGAACGAATAGATGGTCCTTTTCTAAATCCCTAAATTAGAAATATAGATTTTCGAGCTATGAGTATAAGGCATGCCAGTACACTGTGAAAAAAAAATCTATAACTGACAACTAGAATCTAAATTGTGGCTCTAGAAAAAATAGTTCCACGTCATCCTTATAAATTTCTTTAAAAAAAAATTTCTAGTCCCCGTCGAAAGCGAATTCTAGAGACCTCTATTAGAATTCCCGAGAGTTTGCCTGTACTATCGAGGACAAACCTATTTGAAAATATCTCCAAATAAATATCAATACAAGAGGCGGGTTTCAGAAGCTATAATCTTGGTTTATGACACAATTCTAGAAATTCAAGCGAGAATTTCTCGTAATAAAAAAGATTCAGAATATTGTTTCAGTATCTAGAAATGTGTAGATTAGAAATTCTCGACGATTTCGTACATTCAGTTTATTGGCGTGCCTTATGCGCATAGCTCGGAAATCTATATTTCTAGTTTAAGGATTTAGAAAATGACCATTTATTCCTTCCAGATGAAGACGGTATACATATTTTTTTCTCAGTATATAATCCTACGCCAAGTCTTCCATCAATATGGAGTAGTTAAGCTATTGAAACTATGTTAGTTTATGAAATTAAATTTTCAAAGTATAATACTCCACGCATGTGTGTGATATTTGTATAGAATTATGTTTAATATAATTCATAAAACAACACATTTAGACACAATACTTATTTATTAAAAAAACAAAAAAAAAAAAAAAAAAAAAAAAGAAAGAAAGAAAAGAAAGGAAGAAAGAAAAAATATTTAAAGCTTTCTTATGTTAAAAGCAAAAGTATTAAAGATAACGTAGCTAATAAGTTGTAGCGAAGAAAGGGATTCATGAATAATTTGGGCATAACAGCTTTTTATTAATTATTATTATTATCGTTATTTTTCGATTTAAAAACTGTTTTCTTCCACATATTTATCTACACCGAAATGTAAAACAACAATTTTTCTGGTATCCCTATTCATAAGTTGTTTTCTTTTAAATATCAGATTAAGAAAGCTATGGATTAAAACGCAAAAATGCCTTTTTTCTCAAATAGTCGAGTAGGAGAAGCTTTTCCGTGTTACATGGTGGCATGATTGATAAGACCCTTTGACCGCGAAATCAGGTTCTGCATTTCCCGCGCCGGGTAAACGAAAATTTTCACTTAAAAATTATTAATATTTTATTTATGCTCCAGAAACTTTTAAAATCTATTTTAAACAGAGAAATAGATTCTCAGGCCATTTATATTTATTTATTTATTTATTTATTAAAAAGCCTTAAAAATAGAGATGTTTTTAAGCCTAAAAAGATTGGTGGTATTTTAAGACATGTGTAGCGTCTTAGTTTCAGATTCAAAAAAGTGTCTTATTTTTTTTTTTTTTTTTATGTGATTATCCGTATAAGATAAATGTTTAACTGAATTTAAGACATTTACGATTCAAACATTGCATAGAAAGAAATATATGACATGAAGAATGGTAAAAAAAAAAAAAAAAAAAAAATTGAAAATATATTGGAAAAATATTGAAAATCCTTATGATGAAGGCATGCAACATCAATACTCCTTCAGGGACTTTGATTGAATATTATATGCAAATTAGTGTAATTTATGTTGCCCTGTATGTATTTGCCAAAAATATACAGTACACAAATCCCTCTTACACTGAATGAGCCTTTAGAAATTAAATACATAAAAACATAAAAAATACTTGTATAAGAAATTTTTGAATAAGGGAATATTGAGAGTAAATAGTGTTGCTTTGTAAAAAACTATCATAATATTAAACTCGTATTGAAGCTTCGTTGAGACAAAAAAATAAATAAATAAATAAAATAAATAAATAAAATAAAATAAATAAATAAATAAATAAATAAGAAAGAAAGAAAGAAAAATCTAACTCGTCAATCCGTCACTAATGATTTTGGTAAATTTGCGTTGAAATTAGATTTCATGGATAATTAAATTTAAATTACATTTCAATTCCCGAATTCCATTATTTTGAATAGAATAAAACCACGGTTAATTCAAATAATCATTTTTTTTATTATTTGTATTATTATTATTATTGGAAACCTATCACGACATTTGGACAGTGTACTGAGAATATGAAAATGGGTTCATTTTGAACTATGTACTGTTAAGCGGGTGACGGCCGGCTTATTATAATAATAAAACTGAAGCTCAGAAACAATTTGTGTTTTAAGGTATGTGCCTACCCTAAAATCGCCGTTTTAATGCAATTTTTCGATTTTTAAAAAAATTATTATTTGTTCATTTTATAGGCCACACATTTAGGATTCTAAAAATATTTTATTTTTGTTTTTACGACAACTAGAAGCAAAGTTATAGTATAAATAATAAACCGGAATACAGTTATGTTTGAAAACTACATGGGAATAGACAAAGAGAGAATTCATAAATCGGAACGCTAATCTCTACAATCAATAAAGTTATCCAGAAAAAAAAAAAAAAAAAAACTAAATGCTAAAAAAATAAAAATAAAAATTAATTAAAAAGGAAGCAAAAGAGGGCTTGACATACAAATATGGCGAGTTTTAAAAGCCTAATGTGGCTACAAAATATTTTGAGCTGTATTAAAATCTTTAAATGCGTTTTCTGAGAAACTGTGCTTTTCATTATTTTTGTTTACTATTACATTCATTTCTCAAAATGTATTTAGAATATTGAACTGAAACTTTGCCAAAATGCTTTATTTATTTTTAGCTATGTTCTGTAGCAAAATCTAACCTCTTCGTATTTATTGATTGACTTTACAGACAGTTTTTTGGAGAAGTGAGGATTTTTCTTGTTTTAATTTTGAGCTATAGTACCAAATATGGAATATTTCAATAAATTTTATAAATACAGCAGATCTTTTGCTACGGAACACTGGTAAGTATGTTATTTCTATAATGTGTAAAAATCATTGAAATTTATTCATTAGAATCTGTTATAGGAGATGTGGCGTAAATGAAAATTTTCGCTATTTTTTTTCTAAATATTGCCTATATTTTAAAAGTTAATGAAAATTTCTGTAAAATTTCCTTTAAATTCATAGTTTTGTATCCCATCTTAATTAAATACAGATTATAAGTATTTCATTAAAATTTTATGTATTTAAAAAAAGTGCTCCGCAGGTAGGCACATACCTTAAATATCTTAAAAATAAAGTACGTTGATTTTTTATAAAAGTTTTGATATACGCAGAATTAATATAAGTATTTACCTGCATATGTTTGTTTACTGTTTTATACCTTTCGAACACTAAATCATAATGCAGATTGTCTTTTTGGACAACGAAATTTTCATTATTCTCATGAACTTTATTATTATCACAGTTAAGAACAGTGTTGCCAGACTTTATGATATTTTTATTCCATAGTCACCAATAATTTTAAGAAGTGATATTTGATGTACAAAATAGACGATTAATCAACTGTTACGCATATCAAATATCACTTTTCCAAATGATTGATGACTGTTGAATAAAGAAGCTACAAAATCTCTCAACAATAATTAAGAACAAGAGCCAAATATTTTAGTGTTTTAAAATTAAGGTTGGATCTATAGACCAAGTGCCTGCTTAAACAAAAGACATTTCAAAAGAAGATTATCTTTTTATTCAATTCTGATTTGGTTTACTTTTATATTTCGTAAAAATTTTGTTTAATTAACATTTTTACTTTTAAAGTTTTGAATTTTAAAATGTTAAAAAGAAAATAAAAATAAAAATAAAAACCCTTAAACAAACAAGAAACGTATCTTAACAGAAAATAATGCTATTTAATATTAAAAATTTAAATTAAAATTAAAAAGTAATCGCATTAGACATTTTTCTTATGAATAAATGATCTTTATCTAAATTTCTTTTCAACAGTATTTGTTCGGCATTGTTGTAAAAGAATTACAATAAAAGAAACGTGAAAGATTAAGAAAAAAAAATAGTGAAGGTAGGTTTTTCTTTCTTCCGATTTCGTTTTTTCTTTTCAGAAAAAAACTTTCTATACATTTTCTACGAATAGTAAAAATGTTGTTGATTTAATGATAAATAAAACAAAAGATGTTTTGCGTAATCCGGAAGTCGTTTTAAGTATATTATAAGCATTGACAAAGATTAAGAAACTTAAGTTACAAAAATAAAAATAAAAATTTTCGAAGAGACGATGACCAGTTCTTGTGTAAAAAAAAAAAAAAAAAAAAAAACTGATGCTGGATTAATATGTTTTTTCGGAAAATGTGGAGAATTTCTTTTCCTTTCTTTTTTTTATTATAATGTAATTTTTTCTTAAATTAGTGACTTTTTATTTTTATTTTATTTTATATATTTTTTTTAAATGCTATTATTTAATTTTTTTTTTTGCTGTTTATTTATGTGTATGGGTCAAATATAAGAATTTAATTTGCATATGTACAATCTGATGACACTATATGCTCAAGTAGTAATGGATTTTACAGTAGGGGATTTAGGGGCGCTTTCTTACAACTTATATTCGATTTTATTTTTGAATTTTCACATTTCTTAATGTCTCTTTGGGGTGAAATTTTGCGAAGATTTATCCACAACCGGTTAGTTAGTCTTTTTAGCACATTTTGAAATAAAAGCATATTTTCAAAGGTTTTTAATTTATGCACTATTTAAAGAATTACGTTAACCTTCTGACAGCTTTTGAAAAGGGCAAAATTGTAATGTTGTTTTCACTGCATGGTTTTGAAAATGTACCAAAATAATGTTTGTTTCAACTTGAGGAGAAAAAAAAAAAAATAACTATGAACATGATTATTAACCACAGACCTTCAAACTTGAAAAACAAGCTAAACATTTATAATAATATAATTTTATATTATAAATGTAATATAGAAAAAAAAAAAAAAAAAAAAAAGCTCAGTGACCAGATATATCCCTAAGCGGCGGAAAGATGGATAAGAAATATTCTCATTATACATAAAGATTTAAGGGATTTGAAAGTGTATATTCTGAAAGAAGTTGTTGTTGCATATCTCTTTATTTCGGAAATTAATCCATACAAATATGACCGTCTACAATAATACAACAAGTCCTTCCGGCTTATTCGGGAGGGTTGATTTCTTTTTCCTTATCAAGCAGCCGTCATTTTGATTCAAAATATCGGCTACAAATTATTAATGCACTTGGAAGAAATATTGATGTAGGCTACGCACATATGGAGTTTTAAGCAAATCGGTTCATCAATACATTTTTATGTGAATTTAAAATTTTCAAGTTGCCGCGGAATCAAAATGGTGGGTTCAGTTGACAAATACATGAAATGTATTTGTGAGATAAGTCTACTGTACACATATAGTTCGAATTAATTCAAAATCCCAAAAGCCATTGTGTTGAAAAATTAAGTGACTGCCACTTCGATCAAAATGGCAGAGAAAGTTGCTCATCTAAGATATCGTTGCAAATTTGAAAATTTTTTTATTTATTTATTTATTTATTTTTTTTGTAGAAATTCTTTCAAAGACGCTTAGTTAGTTGATAAAAATCTTAGTTTTCTGCATTTCTAATTTGTTTTAGCATTAAAATAGCCTAATTTTTCCTTAAAAACGCATTAAAAAGATCCAGTAACGCAGGTAATGGATTTTGCGCCAAATTTGGTGACTTTTCCACTATGGCGACGTTTTTGGCGACTTTTGGCGAGAAAATACTTATTATCGTTATACCAAAGATGGACGCAATAACGTGATTGGTTCACGAGTTACGTGAATTTTCTAGATTTTTGTTGTTTGAATGATAAATCCAATTTTCAATGATTTGAATTAATTAAGTATTTCTAAAGTTACCGTGATAAAAAATTTTCAAGTGGCCGCCACTTGGAAACAATACAATGGAATAAGTTGCCCAGCAAACACATCCAAGATATTTGAAGCATAGATTCACTGTCTACCTGTGGTTTAAATCAGTGCCGTGTTTCAAAAATTATTATTATCGCAAATTTTCAAGTGGCAGTCTAAGTGGCTGCAACTTGGAAACAAAATGACAAAACAACTTGCCCATCGAAATCATCCAGTATATTTGTATGATATGTTCATTGTCCAGTTCTAGTTTAAATTAAATCAGTATTTCAAAAATTATTGTCATAAGAAATTTTCAGGTGGCACCACTTGTAAAAAAAAGTGGAGTGAGATGCCCAGCAATAGTAAGTAAGATATTTAAATGATAAATCCACAACCCAAATTTGATGCGAATTGATTCTGTATTACTAAAGTTACCATAATGACAAATTTTCAAGTGGCCGCCACTTGGAAATAAAATTGCGGATCAAGTCACCAAGTGAACTTATCCTAGATATTTGAACAATAAGTTCACTATCCAACTTTTATTTGAATCAGTTTAGTATTTTAAAAGTTATCGTGTGGCATATTTTGAGGTGGCAGTGTTATTTCAAGTGGCTGGAACTTAGAAACAAGATGTCGGGACAAGTTGCCCAGTGAAAACATTCAAGATAATTATATGATAATATCATTGTCCAAATTTGGTTCGATTTGGAATATTATTTCAGAAGTTATCGTGATTTTAAATTTTCAAGTGGGAGTCTGATTTCAAGTGGCCCCGCTTAACTTAAGATATCTGCCTCTTAATTAAAAATGGCGGACATAGTTTATTAATAAACTTCATTGAGATCCTTACGTGGTCTGTATTTACATCACAATTCAAACAATTTCGGAATACCCTTTTTACAATTTAAATTTGAAATTTTCAAGTGGTCGCCACTTGAAAACAAAATGGCGGTGCAACTTGGTTAACAAACTCATCTAAGATATTTATAAGATAACTTAGACACTGTTCAAATTTGGTTCCATTTGGAGTATTATTTCGGAAGTTATCATGGTTTTAAATTTTCAAGTGGTGGCCTGATTTCAAGTGGTCCCGCTTAACTTAAGATATCCGCCACTTTATTAAAAATGGCGGATAAAGTTCATTAATAAAGTTATTTGACACTTGTATAATCTATGTACACATCGAAAAAAAAAAAAATCGGAATACGCTTTTTACAATTTGATTTTGAAATTTTCAAGTGGTCTCCACTTGAAAACAAAATGGTGGAGCAACTTGGTTAACAAATGCATATAAGATCTTTATAAGATAAGTTAAGACACTGTCCAAATTTGGTTCGATTTGGAGTATTATTTCAGAAGTTATAGTGATTTTAAATTTTCAAGTGGTAGCCTGATTTCAAGTGGTCCCGCTTAACTTAAAATATCTGCCACTTTATTAAAAATGGCGGATAAATTTCATTAATAAACTTCATTGAGACCCTTATGTGGCCTGTATTTACATCAAAATTCAAGCAAATCTTGCTTTAAATATGTTTTTTACAATGTCCGTTTGAAATTTTCAAGTGGCTGCCACTTGAAAAAAAAAAGTCGGAGCAACTTGGTTAACGAACTCATCCTAGATATTTATAAGATTAGTTCTCTGTCCAAATTTGGTTCGATTTCGAGTATTATTTCGGGAGTTATCGTGATGACAAAATTTTCATTATAGATAGATAGATAGATAGATAGATAGATAGATAGATAAACGAAGTGATTGCAATAGGTCGATTTCTAAAGAAATCAACCTAAAAAATTAGAATTCAGAACAGAACACAACAAACAGAAAAATAACTATAATAATAGAATTAAATGAATAATAAAAATATACTAAAATGAACAATAATTATTAGTGAAGCATAATAAAAAGTGTCTAGTATCTAAGAGTTCCTATAGGTACTGTCGTCCCAATAAAATGTATCAGCATTGTTACTTTGAGACTTTATATTAAGTCCATTACAAGTTAAGAGGTGATCAGAATTCATAGTACTTGTTTTGCAAATGTTGGATTTAATTACGCCTATTCAGTAAAAATGTTCAGCTAAGCAGTCATGTCTGGTCTTAAGTCTGAATTTTGCCACTGGTTTTTACTGTACAATTTCCAGGAAGCTTGGATAACTTCCCAGGATTTCCATTTCATACACCCATGTTATTCACTTCATTAGTTATGTTCATAAATGTCCCTTAAATGCTTTTGCTGTGACCGGTGTAATATTAAGTGAATGTTCGTTCCATTTTTTGCTAACAAAAGTTTGAAAAGATTTTTGGTTCAATTCTTTGATTACGAAAAGTTTGAAAAGTTTTTTGGTTCAATTCTTTGATTACAAAAAGTTTGAAAAAAGTTTACACAGAAACAATACTGAAATTGAGCATTCTTTTATACAAAGCAAGTTTACATATTGCCTACAATACTAATATATTTTAATTTAGAATGGTGATTTTTAACTAGATACTTGAATTAATAGATTGATATTGTAAATACAATTTATTAGTTTATTTAACGACAAGCAAAATGTTATTTCAGAAGAAGAAAATTTTTTTTCCCCAATGGTGCGGCACTTTTTTTTTGCGACTTAGCACAGGCCGGGACTAGTTTTCAAGAACAAACTTGAAAGTATATAAACATTACATAGTATAATTTTTTTAATGTTAATAAACGGCGTAAACAAACTACTTTATAATATATAAAGGCTGTACTGCAAAGAATATCTCTGTAACATATACTTTAAATAAAATGTTTAATACATTATGCGAGGCAATTCTGAGTATACGAAAAGTATAATTTCATTATAAACATAAATAGCAGTATTTGCACTTGATAAGATATTTATGTAGCAAAATGCTATATAAATTTTTACTTTCTTCTACATTTAATAGAAGAAAGTATTGGATTCGTAAAAATTTTCGACTTCCGGTTTTCGACGGATGAACACGTTTTGAGAAGTCTGGAACACGATTTGATCATTTTTAGGAAATGTCTGTTTGTCTGTGTATGTGTAACGATAATTTTGTGGCGACAGTATCTCCGGAACTACTGCTCAGAATTATATATAAATTTATACGTAGATGCACCCTGACCTAAATTAATTCAAACTACTAGTTTTTGATGTCAACTACTCAATAGGTGGCGCTGCTGTACAGCGATTTCCGTAATTTATGGGAAGACTATATCTTAGGTTCTATTGCGTATAATCAAATAAAACTTTATAAGTTAGAAGGATATTATGAGACATTATGCTGATATAATTTGAGTGCTTATCGGCCAACAAGTAGTGCTGCTATACAGCGATCTCTGATATTTATGGGAAGGCTATATTTCATTAACTACTGCACAGAATTACCTATAGTTATATATGTAGATGAACCATAAATTAGTTCCTATCAACTTTTGATGTTAACCGCTCAACTTACCCTAACAGCACAAAATGTTCCAGAAACGTAACAATCATATAACATTGAAACATTATAAACATTTCTGAAACGTTTAAGAACGTTCAGATTGCTTTCCGATTAGTTTCAAAAACGTAGAAATGTCTGCGATCGTAACTAAAAATCAGATACGTAACAATCACTTAACAGATAGAAAATCAAAAAGGGCGAATGCTTCAGAAAGGTATCAGAGAGCATACTAAAACGTGTTACGTTTTTGAAAGATTGTAAGCTTTTTGCAACATAACTGAAACATTCTGTGCTGTATGGGTAGCGATTTCTGCAGTTTAAGGGAAGGCTTTATCTCAGGTTTCATTGCGTATCATCAAACAAAACATGAATGTGAGAAGCGCATTATGAGACATTATGCTGATTTAATTTGAATGCTTATCGGCCAATAGGTGGCGTTGTTATAGTGCAAATTTCCTCGATATCGGGAAGCCTATATCTCAACTTTTGTGGCATCTAACTTGTACTAAACTTGATATGTGAGATAATCATTATGAAAAAGCATATTTTAGATGCTATTTATACACAATGAAATTGTCTCTCTTTGGATATTCAGTTTTAGTTTTCTCTAAGATGAAAATCGTTTGCAATCATCATGTTAAATAATTTGAATAAGTAATAGTTTTAATAATTTTTTTGCACTTAGTGAATTTGTATAGGAAAATATAGAAGAAAGTCTTGTGGTGGCTACAACATAGTAGTTATGAATAGAATCCACTTAAAATGCTCAAGTATGCTTTCCTTCAATACACGTTTGATGCTCACACTATTAAAAATTTCAGTTCAAACTTGAACCGCTGTATGAAGTAAAGTTATAAGCAATACCATAATATGGTTTAATATCAATTTTAAGTTTCCCACTTGTTGCAATTGATTTAAAGTTGCATAAATATACTTGTAGCTACCAGACATCCACTCACATGGGAAGCATGAATCAGTAAAATTCCCATTGAAACCAAACCAAGCTTAAATTAAAGAGCATGTTTGAAATCATAGTGTTAGCTGCAAATTTTGTGCAACAACTCACCCATGGGCCAAGATAAGACCCTAGAAAAATTTATCCCCTTGTACCAAAACCAAAGAAACCGTATTAGCGGGCAAGAAAGCATGGCACTGTGTCAGCGTGTTTGACTTGAGACACGAAGGACTTCCGTTCAATCTCCGTCTCGGTCGATTTTTTTTTTTTTTTTTTTTTTTTTTTTAACATAATACCAATATTTGGTTCAATATAAAATTACAAAATCATGGTAAAAGGTTAAACCATCGGGTGGTTGCAGCTAGTACCAAGTTTTGTTTGAAACAAACAACAAATTCAGTGTCACATGAATTAATATATTCTTGCATTCTCGTGATTCACTATTAAAACCAACCTCACGAATAGCTGAAATGTTTTACTCTCAATGCTGGTAAACGGTAGGTGACGTATTTGATCTCAGGCTGCGGTCGTCATCCTAGCCATTCGCAGTCTTACATGATTTATTCAGAATCATGTGAAAGTACATGATAGAGCTCTTTATAAATAATCCAATGCAGAACTTTTTGCCTAGGCCTAGAAACTTCGCGTAATGAATTGGCAACAACTCTAACACAACAATAACTCTTTTAAAATCGTCTTCAATTTTTTTAATTATTTTAGTTTTTTACGATGTTAAAAATATTTTACAAAGCTAATTTCTTTTTGAAATTAGTTTCCTCTTGATTTGCGTTTTAGTTCCAACTATTTTACAGTATCGTATGATTAAAATAATGGATGTTTCCTTTGATTACAATGCGTGCTTTTCCATACTTGTAAAAATTGTAATAACGGTCGTTTTAAGTTTCTATGGAAAATTAAGGAAGGTTCTTGGTGTATATTGTTTTTGTGGTTTTTGGCAAAACAACTTAAAAGATCTTTTATGAATTTACTTTAAAAAAAAATTCTGTTTAAGTGCTTGTAAAATAAGATTCTAGTATATATGGATTTAAAATTGCTATTTCAAATGGAACTAATGAAATCTTTTCCTCTTATTATTAAATTATATTATTAAAAGTCTTAAATTACACTACTGGCTGGTTATCAATTTTTCAACTATGCTGTGAGAATATCGACGCTTAAAAGGCTTACGAAAAAAATGTTCTATTTACACAGGGATTGAGAAAATGATTATTTGATGAGAATGTTGAGTTGGAAATGTTGCAAGGAAGATGACAGAAAATGATTTCCAATGAAACTGAGAAAGAATTCACCTTGCGGTAGTCGTAAAATTGCCTGGTTTCCAATAATTTTTGACAACTGCAATGTTATATCGCTCATGTTATTTGTCTTTACTTTTATACAGTACAAAAATTTCCTTTCCAATCATCAACTGTAGAAGGTTTTCCATACAAATTTCAGATTGTGAAGTCGAAAAAGTACATGAACTTTGATTGCCTTCTTACTTTTGGTCGAAATAGCTGCTGACAATAAAGGTAAGAAGGGTAAGAAGGCTCTTTTGACCGCGTCTTTATGACTTCTTTTAGAGTTTATTTTTAATATTAGCTTCCACTATCTTCGTCGCCGCACACCCAGCTCTAAAGTCTTTTTAAATTTAATATTAATTTCTCTGAAAACCAGTCTCGGCAGAGACTTTTGTAGTAAAACTTTCAATCGTCGATATTCTTGCAGAATAGTTGAAAAATTACTACTGTTCTAATAAAACTTGATCGATAACGATTGATCTTTCTCCTCTAACGGCATGGTGAAGAACGATTTTATGATACTGATTAATGTCTTTTTAAAAATCTCAATTTCCATAACGTCTTTTCTTCATCGAGTATGAAAAGCCCTCCTATATGTTAATATCCATGTATTAATTTTTATTCCCCTCATAGTACGTATAATGCATATATGAAGTTTCATCGAAACATGTATACTACAAGAACAGTTCCTATATATATCTAAATAGAGGAACTTTAACTATAACCACCCAGTACTTATATTAAATGTAACTTAATGTAAGTACTGGGTATTTATTATTTATGGTATATCTAGCAAATTTTTAGGCTTTTTGTAAAACATATTTATCGAGGTTAATATGGTATTATATTGCATTTTGTTAGAAAATGATCGGTCATGCCAGTATGTCTCCTTATAAAATTTTTATATGGTCCTAGCAATGTTTTCTGTTCTATGCTGTTTAGCCATTTTGATATTACAACATACAAACAACTTTATTTATTTATATGAAAATCCATCAAAATTGCAGAAAGATATACAAAATAGGTCATTTCTATTTAATGCGTATAATATTTCTATTTTGATTTATTTATCTAATGTAATTTTTTACAAAGTAAAGTTTTTTTTTTTTTTTTTTTTTTTTTTTTTTCAATTTAAAATAACTTAATTCTAATAGGATTCATAAAAATTTCCCTTTTCTTTGTAATTAAAAAAAAATAAAATGGATATAAAAGAATTTATATATTATTATATATAATATTAATTTATAGTTGAAATTGTATAAATAATAATTCACAATGTGTGATATAGTTTGCTAATAACAGTTTTTTAATTATAAACTATTGTTCCTGTTTTATCTATGTATCCATTATATTACTGACTGCAAAAACGTTTTTAACAAAAAAAAAAAAAAAAACACTGACTTTAAAATATTATTCTTTAGAAAATATTAACTCTCTCGCTTCCTTGAAAACTCATTCTAAAACATTTTTCGCTGTTAAAATAACAGATGTTTAGCTAAATTTAGTTGTAAACAATGCTTAAGTTTAGTTAAAACTATCTAAGAATACAGTAAAAAATATAATAGTTTTTAACGAAAGTTTTTATTTGTTCTCGCAAAGTTTTGAAAGTTGTAGTTATATAGGTTAGAACACTCATACTCAATTATGTAAAAACGTTCTAAGGAAAAAAAAAATAATAACATTTTAAAACTAAGCAAAATTTTATTTTTAAAATAATTTTAACAGCGTGTAATGCTTTTAATTTCATATTATATAATCACATTCAATTTCATATGCTTACGTAATATATACATTAATTAAAAAAACTGTTCATTTAAAAATATATGAAACAAAATATGTTTTGCGTATAGACCTGAACTTCAAAACTATAAGAAAGCAAAAATAAAAAATTCCTAAAGAGTTAATGACAAATTCTTTTATAGAAGAAATATAAACTATTTCAAGGTTAACGTGCATAAAGAAAAATGTGGAGAGTTCTTTAAATAAAGTTTTTTTTTTTTTTTTTTTTTTTTAATAATAAAATATTTTTAATTTATTAAATCAAGAAAACTTTTTATAATTAAAAAAAAAGAAATGTAAGGAATTTAATGATGTATGCTCTTTAAAACAATTTTACACAAACAATACGAAAAATTCAATATTCTTTTATTAAAGGAAAAGCTTCTTATTATTCAGAATCTTAATATATTTTTATTCGTAATAGGATTTTAAATAGCTTCTTGAATTAATATACCGATATTATATAAACATGTTTGGTTTTTATCCAATAATTATTAAAATATTATTTGAAAAGAAGCACATAAATTTAAAAATACATGAAACACAATGGAGGTTGCATAGGATGATTTTTTTTTAATACTAAATAAAATGAGTAGAAAAAATTATACTTTATAATTTATAAAAGCTGTGCTATAAACTATGCCTTTACAACATATAGATCAAACGAAGATGTTTAACATGTTACGGGAGATTATATTCAATTCACGAAAAATAAGTTCATTAAAAACATGAATAATAGTACTTGCACATAAGAAATTGTCTTTGTAGTGCAAATGCTATAATCGTTTTTTTTAACGAAGTGCCCTTAAGATGTATAGTTGTTTTAGGTGCATAACTTGAACACGGTTTTCACATTCTCATGCTAGTTTTTGATAAATATGGATCATAAACTAGTCTGCTTCTGGATTCAGTATTAACACTTTCATAGTTGCCAACCTAATCCAGAGTATTGTTAGTACCCGCCCCCTTTTCCCACCACTTAATTTTTACAGTAAATCTCTTTAAATTTATTTTCGATGAAATAAGAATAAAAGTACTTCAGAAAATGACTAGTGTGGGGAAAAAAAAAAAAAAAAAAAAAAAAAAAAAAAGGAGAGTACTAATAATCATTCGGATTATTAATTAGGATGTTGTCAGCTCTGCATTTTGATACCCGCATATTTCCCTTTGTTTTATTTGTAAGCTCCGATCTTTATAGTTTTTTAAAACGTTTCATTTTTTAACATTTTTTTTAATTGCATTCGTGCTTAAATCACTCAAATTTTATCCACAGAAATTTATACATCCATAGCATTAGTGGTAAGAGGATAGTGGTTTTTCTATAAAAATAGTGGTAGTAAAAAGGACGTAAATTTCTCATCCCCGAATGTTCCATAAAAGAAAGCGATGGTTGCTACCCCTGGTAATGTAATGTTTTAGAGGAACGCCTAAAGGTAGGGCAAATCTTTTTTTAAAAATGAAACGAGTTAATTCGTGACTGGTTAACAATGTATTAATGTCAGCCACGCCAGTTTCCGAGACTTTCTTCTTTGAAAGCTGGTGGGCAAAAAGTGCATTGCTCGATCTTAGGTAGTGCACATCAATTATTTATTTATTTATTTATTTATTTGTGTGTGTGTGTGTGTGTGTGTGTGTGTGTGTGTGTGTGTGTGTGTGTGTGTGTGCGTGTGTGTGTGTTTTAGGAGATCCCACAGAAAGATACGATAAACAAACCACACAAGCCTAAAATTCTCACATAGTCAATTGGCCGTAAACCTGATACCACACCACATTCTCCATTTTAAAATCGCTTATAAAATATTTTTAAATGTTCTTTGTCCATTCTACAGCTATAAAGAAACAATTTTTGATTTTCATTTTCAATCATTTTTCCGTGTCGTAAGATTCAGATAATGCGTGTATCCTTTGTTCTGAACGCCTATTGGTCTTTTTATATATTGCTTTAGAAAATTGAACAGGGCATCTTAAAAACAGTTTTTAAAAATCTTAAAAAAAAAAAAAAAAAAAAAAATGCTGTTTAAGTATTTGTAAAGTACGTTATTAGTACAAATATATTTACAGTTTTTGTTTCTACTGGAACTAGTCAAGTTGTTTTCTCCTTGTAATTATATCCTAAAATAAAGAGACCTAAATTATTTTAACGACATGAAATATCTTTTCAACTCATAGTCGATATTTTACATTCTCTTAGGATTTTAGAAAGCATGTTTAAGTCGATTAAAATGGCAATATATTGCATTTTTTAAGGACAGAATGTGATTCTATGTTTCTTTTTAAAATTTTATATAACCCTAGTAATGTTTTCTGTGCTACATTGTTTTTACTGTATTGAAATTTATACAACTTACACTTGAATTTTTTTGTCTATTTAAAAATGTGTCAAGATTGCAAATAGATATTCAAAGTAGATAATTTCTATTTAAAATGCGGATAATATTTAATATTTAATTTGTTATCTATTGTATGTTTACAGGATAAAGCAAAATAAAAATAAAAATAAAATAAAATAAAGTAGAATATATATATATATATATATATATAATTTAAAATATTAGATTTATAGTGCATCTTTTAATCTTTATTTTCTACTAAGGACATCAGATATGATGTGAAAATAAAATATTCTACGTACAATTATATATAGTACAATTAATATTTGTCGAAGATTTATAAATAACTATTTACAATATATTATGTAGATTTCATAATGACTATTATTTAATTACAAACCATTGTTAATGTTTATACTATACATTTATGACTCACAACAAAAACATTTTTAACAAAATACAAAAACAAAAGACTTGACTTTAAATTTATTCTTTCAAAAATATTAACTATCCCACTTCCTTAAAAACTTTTTTTAACGTCGTAAATAGCGTATACGTATAGCTGCACTTAAACAATGTTTTAACTTGCTTAAAACTACCTAATAACACATTTAAAAATGTAATAGTTTTTGAAGATAGTTAATATTTGTTTACTCAACATTTTTGAAGTTGTAGTTACATAGGTTATGATATCTATTAAATAAATTTAAAACGTTATAAGATAAAAATACATTTTTAAAACTCTATAAATTTCTCTTTTTTCTTTCTTCCGTCTCTATTTTATTTAATTATTTATTTATTTATTGCAACATCTAAGGTTGCAATAATATAATATGCTAATTATAAATTATTTATTTTAACATTATAAACTAGTAAATAAATATATAAATGCTTATAAAGTAAAATTATTAAAATGAATATAGTATAATTATAATTTTGTATTATTATTATCTTCTTTAAACTAGTTCATTTAATTTTATATTAAAAAACATCTAATAATAAACGATTAAATTTAATTATTTCATTACGATTTATTTATTTATTTTAAATTATCTAATTATTTATTTTGGGGGGACGGGGGTGGGCGAAATTCGTATGCTTTCTATTTAAAATTCATTTAAATGCAATCTATCGGTTTATAAAATCAAAAAAAGTTACTTTTTGTGTATGTTTGTTAAGATAATATATAATACTATATATAAAAATGTGCCTCTGGTGTATGCTGTCGATATCCTATAGGCCGAAACGCATTCAGTAACGAGCAATGAAAGAAAATTCATTATAGAAATAAATACGGAAAAGAAGAAAATATGAGGTACCATCTTTTATAAAAATACAATTGAATCGTTATTTGTATTATTTGTCTTTGGAACTTAATGGTTTTTAGTTTAATTTCTAATTGTGATAAAGTAGGGTAACTGCGCAAGTGATTGACACTTTTAGAGCAATCTCTGATGTTTTTAAGGTTCTAGTCATCAGAAAATATTTTTAGAAGTCTTAAGTTAGTACATATGGTATGAAAGACATTCAGAACCACATATATGTTAAAATATATACATTTGATAACAATTATTTTTTTTATGAATTTTTATTTGACACCCACTCAATGTTCCAGTAATTGACACTGCCAGTTTTTCATTTTATCAGTAATTGTCCCCTATGTTCCAGTGGTTGACACTGCTAGTTATTCACTTTACCAATTATTAGCACTTATGCTCCTGTGTTTGACATAAAATGTTAAAATTCTTATATGTAAAATATAAGATTATTTTATTATTTTACTTATTTATTAATCATTTCGGGATAGATGTCAATTACTGGAGCATGCCAATCACTGGAGCACCTACCCTAAATGTAAATGTTTATCAAATGAATCATTTGTATGTTTAAAATGCAGTACATAAATTTTTAAATAGTTAATATTTTGAATGGATTTTGAAAATTAGCTATTCAAATAAACAGAATAGTGTTGTAAATATATCGATGTTCTTCTCCTGTTTGTAATTTTATTCGCAATCAAACACTTATGTTAACAAATGAACATTTTTAATTTAAGAATTATATTTTACGTGAATAAAAGTTTTTTGTTTGGTGCTTCAAATTATTTATGCTTTATAGATTAAAAGTTTCCAATGATAATTTTGCTTTTGCTTGCAGAATTTGTCTGATATATTTTAAAAAATTTCTCATTTGTTAGTAGAATACAATTGTTTGACGAATTAGAATTTAAATCACGATTACACAATAAGAATAGCAATCCGAATGTATAATAAATCTAGCAAAACTAAACTTTATTTTTACATGCATAAGATTAAATTAAATCGTACTCACCTTCAACCGAATTTCCATCGAAGACTGAGACAAGAAGAAACATCAAGAAAGACGAATCCGAATTAATTCTGAACTGTTGAATTTAATATCAGACTTTTCACTCAGAATATTTGATAAAACCAACAGAATATCATCATTTTCACAGAATTATTATATCGACTAACTTTTTTAAAAAAAAGTTTCGAATCAGAATTATTGTACATAATTTTGACTTGAATAAATTATAACAAAAACAAAATAATAAAACAGTCCCCTTTCTTTCACTCACATGACAGTATGCGATTGATGTGCTGACGCCAGCATATCCGCTACGTTCGATTCAACATGCTACGTGGGCAGGGGAGGCGCCGGGGTAGGGCTTGAAGTGCTCGGAAGAGGTACAAGTTGAGCGATCAGTCGAATTTGTCTTCCAGCAGATGGGGTCTTAACTTCAACTACTCTAGTAATGCCGTCTTGTCCGGGTAACAGTCTGATGATTCTACTTAAGCTCCAGTGGAGTGTCGGTACTTGTACATTGCTCAAGATAACTAGTTGACCAGGACAGAAGCTGAAGGACTTGTTTGCTCGTTTTGGCCGTTGGTTCAGGTTCTGAAGATATTGGTTGGTCCACCGTTTCCAGAATGTATCTTTCATCTGCATGAGGATTTTATACCTGGAAGAAAGACTAAGAGAATTGGATGTTGACGAGGTTTACGAGAGTTCTAATAATGCAGATGCAATCAATAGGTGCCCAGGTGTCAGAGCTCCTAAATCGTTGGGATCATCTGATCATTCTGTCAGCGGTCTAGATTTTATGACCGCTTCGATTTGGCATAAGAGTGTTGACGAAAGTTAAAATGGCGCCTTGTGTGACCTGTATGAGATGGGTTTTTACCAGTTTGATGAAAGATTCCCATACTCCCCCCCCCCTCCCCAATTTGGCGCATTCGGAGAATGAAATGCAAGGCAAATGCCAGGCAGTTTTTTTGTGGAACACAAAATCTTGTACCTCGACTTCTTTGGGAAAGGTGAACAACTGGTTGAGATAAGAATGGGATCCCACAAAATTTCGATCATTGTCCGAGAATATGTCGGATGGGTAACCCCGTATACCCATGAAGCGTCGCAATGATGCAAGAAATACCTCTGTAGAAAGGATAGAGACATATTCAAGAAGAACTTCCTTTGTGGCTATACAAATGAACAATGCAATGTATGATTCAAAACTATTCGATTTTCTATTATGCTGGCATTTTGTCGCGATTGGGCAAGCAAAATCTATGCCATCTTTAAAAATGGTTGGGTAGAGGTAACTCGAACAGAGAGTGAATCCCCTATCTTTTGTACGGTAGGCTTAGCTGCTAAACGAAAGAAGATTATGCATTGTCTCAATACTGATTTAACAGGGGACTGTCCGTGAGGGATCCAGAAATTTTGTCTAGTAACAGTAAGTGATAGTACTAAATTTGGGCCAATGATTAATGATGTGATATGATGATATTTAGGTTTAAAAAAATGTTTTTTATGGAATTCTAAGGATGGAATTTTACGCACACATTCTCTAACATGAAGAATATTTGGTTAATCATTAAAAGGATCAAGAGGTAAAATGTTGTGAGATGGTTTTAATGTTTTGTCTTTATTTAATAAAGCCATTTCTTTCCCAAATTCGGCCTTTTGGATAATCTTTACTATGAATATTTCTGCGTTTTAGAGCACTAGGGACTTTAAAGGACCACTTTCTTATGACTTGATTTTGAGATTATGAATAAATAGAAGAACCCACGCTAATGTTCTTAAAAGTTTTAGATAGTTAGAAAACCTTTGAAGATATCCCTTGATAAGATATCCCTTTTTTTGTCAAGGGAAGATTTAGAGTCTTATACCGTTGAAATTTCAATGTTTTGTTCCTCAACTGCAACCGTGTGTAGAGCGTGCATTCTGGGTGTTTAAAAATTAGAAAGCCATTTTGGGCCTTTCCACCAATCACCATTGGCTTTAAGTTTAGATGGGGATAATCCTCGCGTAGCACAATCAGAAGTGTTATCTTTTCCTGGATTACGTCTCCTGTCCTCTACGCTAATAAGATATCTTAGTATTTTATTTGCTTTAAGAGCTAAAAACTGATTGTCTTTATTCGGGGGATTATTAATCCAGTTTAATATAATGGACGAGTCAGTTTAAGGGGTCATTCACAAATGCATTTTTCTTTTTAAACAATTGATTTTCTTTTTTTATAGGTAAATTGTATATACATATGAAAAACATAAAAATAATTATAAATGTTGTATTAAGTTTCATTGTGTAATACATTTTTTTGTGATACAAATTTCCATTTATGAATTACTAATTATCGCAAACACCTTTTTCGAAAGCAGCTGAAAAAACACCTCATTTAATAACCAATACCTTTATGAACTTTCATGATATTGAACTGTATATCTTTTTATAAGATTATCTATACTCTTGAGAATTAAACTGTATCAAAGTTTTTTGGTTACTGTGCGCGCATGCGCAGTAATAAGTTATTTACTTGAACTGTCCGTATATCTTTGAATATTAAAAGTATTTGATTTAAACTACAGTATAATGGTTTAGGTATATGTTGTCATGTTTTCTAAAAGTTTCATGAAATTAAAAAAAAAAAAAAAAAAAAAAAATTGAGTTATAAAGTTCTACTCGCGTAAAATTAATGCTTTTTTTTTTTTTTTTTTTTTTTAAATAAAGTATTTATAACTCTTTAAATATTGAAGCTAGCATCACACGAGGAATAAAATATATATATATATATATATATATCTTGTAATCAGCAATATCTTGTATATAAAAGCAAAGTCTTTTATACCTTGTATTATAAGCAATACGGAGGCGGATAAGCAGGCGGACTCAGTTCAGTCATCTCATAAGAAAAAATGACGACATTTGTCTGATGAGATAATTTTACAAAAAAATTTTCTTTTTAAATTTGCATCTTTAAAATCTTTGCAAGCGTCGTTTTAAACCTAGCAATACTTTAAATATATAAACAAAATATGAACTTTTGTTTCATAAATTGACTAAAAAACGCAAAAATAAGAAATATAATCAAAACAGGTACTAAGTTTTATTCTTCTTCTTCTTCTTATTATTATTTAAACAAAAAATGTGCCAAAATGAATTATTAAAGAAAGAAAAAAAAAAAAAAAAAGACATCGCAAACTCGGCGGCTGAAATTTAAAAGTCGCCATAGGGGTCCTATACTAAAGCTGTCCTGCTCGTAGAAGTATAAAAATTAAGTCGTCAAACATGAATTTTATTTTGAAATTTTTCTTTGAATGATTTTGGGATGACTGTCATTAGCGTTTCACCCCACCCCCCCCAATTCAAAAAAAAAAAAAAAAACTATTAATAATTTGGTTTTTGATTAATTAAAACTTATATTGGGTGTTAAAATTGTTATAAGACTTACAAGTGTCAAATTTTAACCATAAATAAATAAATAAATAAATAAATAAAAAGAAAGCAATTGCGAAAATTTCGCAAGAGGTTGCTAGTTTTTCAATAAAATATTTTTAACTTTTTAAATATTCAAGCTAGCCTCACAAAACTCTACACATGTATAAAATATAACATTTATAACCACACTTATAATTTGCAGATGAATGAACATATTTACAGATACAGGGTAATCACAAGTATATATATATATATATATATATATAATTATTATTATTATTATTATTATTATTATTATTATTATTATTATTGGATTTGTTGTTTGTCCCCTAAAGGCATTAGTGACAAAATATTTGCTGGAAAATATAAGGAGAGACATGTTTTTCTTATTCCCGAAATCCAAGAACATCACATTAAGTATTTTTCGAGATATTCAACTAAAGGTAAAAAATAATCGTCATTTATTATGTTTTACGAAAGATTTAACAGTTCTTTTTAAAAAGAACTTTATAAATATAACTACCTTTTAGAATAATTACTTAAAAAAAAAAAAAAAAAAAAAAAAGCAGTTGTCGTTTACTGCATGTTAACAAGTCATTAGCATGCAGTGAACAGAATATATTCATTTTTACTTTCTTCTATATTCAATAGAAGAAAGCACTGGTTTCGTAAAATTTTTTTACCTCAGGTTTACGATGGATTGATATATTTTTAGAGTTCTAAAACACGAATTGACAGTTTTATTAAAAAGGCCAACTGTCTGAGTGTGTGTATGTGACAAAATTTTGTAACATCTATATCTTTCATACAAATTGATACATAGTTACACTTTGACATATGTTATTCCCTACCAACTTTTGAAGAAAATCATCCAACAGCTGGCGTTCCCATCCCGCTTTTTCTAAATTTTTAACAAGGAGGTATAAGACAAAATTTCGTATAAACGTTCATAAAGAAAATCATTTTTTAAGAATCATTATGGAATAAATAAGAATTACTTATAATAGTTACAATCAACTTGAATTTTTTTTCTTTTCTTTTTCATCATCAACACCAGTTTTTTAGAGCTATTTTCAGAAACAAATATTTAATATTATTCATAACTGTAAATACTGGATTTACAATGTTGAACTCTATTTAAAATTGCTGTTTAAATTAATAATTAAAAAAAAATTCCTTGTTGGTTAAAGATGCTTTAGAGCATTATATTTTGTAATGTGATATCAAGCAATCATATTTTTGTACAGTGTTAAACTAGATGAAAAATTACTCATTATAAGGGATTATATTTGAGTGCAAGGAAAAAAAATTGCTGTAAAAATATTTCATAATTTATATTGTGCAACGTGATATTAAACAATCTTTTTTTTTCTATATTAAACTATATTTTAAATTATATATGGAAAATATTTACTTTGGGAAATAATACGGCAGAAAAATATTCTGTTTAGTGATTAATTTTTTTCATCCTTCGGTAACTGGCACCCATATTATTCAAGAAAAGCGTTTTTTGGACAATCATTTCCTGGACAGATTATTATTTTCACTCAATAGAGCTCAATTTTCACAGCACTAGACAATCTAATCAGCTGCAAAAATTTTAATTATTTAATAAGAAAAAAAAAAAATTAAAATTAAAATTTCTGGGGATGAAATATTTCCTTCAATCAATTGACACTAATACTTTTAATTATTTGCAGAAACAAACACATTGGTTCTTAGAAGATCGAATCCATGACCTTCGCACTATTAACATTACACTCTAACGAACTGAGCTAACGGACCACGGAATGCTTCTTCACTTTTACGTTTCTATCTGTAGAGTCTATCGTTTTAGAAATTTAGAGATTTTGATTAATAACAATAATATAATAATAATAATAATAATAAATAATCGAATCAGGTTTGAGGTGCATCATGAGAGATCAATACAAACCTCCCTGAAAATTTGTGAAACTCTGAGATCAGCAAATTTCCTACAGAGTACCTGACACACACACAGGCACATCTTATTTTAATATATGTAGAGATATATCACGAATTTTTTCCATATACTTTATATTGAATATATATATATATTCGTTCTTTACACATTTCGAAAGCCTTAACAGTTCATTTAAATGATCTATCTAAATATAATGAAATTTTAAAATAATTACTTAAAAAAAAAAAAAAAAAAATATGCTGTCGTCTTTTACTGTTAAAACAAGTGAGCAGTATATTTATTTTTTTATTCTTAAAATCACCAAATAAAAAATACCCAAGTCAATTACAACAGTTTTAAAAAGACATTAAAAGAATTAAATAGTTTTACAGCACGTGATTGAGCTCCCTAAATGTCATATGCAAATAAGCTTTATTTTCTTTTTTCAGTGTATATATAATACACAAATGTAGCATAAAATATATGTTTGCTTTTAATAGTATGCTTACTAAACAATAACATTTTGACGTCAGATAACTCATTTAAACAATAATAATAATAATAAATAAATACTTAGTAACTCACATAAATTCAGTTTCATATGCGTTAAATGCTAATTTCTTAAGTTCATGTAATTTTAATTGGCATTATTTTAAATTATAGATAGCAGTAAATTATTATATTTTTAAACTGGACTTTTAATAAAGAGTTTTTCAATTAAGTTTATAAAAAAAAAAAAAAATAATGATAATTGAAAAATAATGAAAATATTTTTTATTTTATTTTCATGTTTATTTCCCTGTCTTTTTTTTTTTCGGGGGGGGGGGGGGTTACGTACTTTGAACTTTAATTATAGAGTAATTTTACGTTTACTTATTTTATTTTATTTTTTAAGCAAATGAAACTTTTTTCATTTAAATCAAAATGGTACTATGATAAAATTCAATATATTATATATATATATATATATATATATATATATAGAAAAAATATAAAAAATCATTGTTTAAAAAATAATGATTGAAGCTCTATGCAGCTTTCACTGAAATGTACAGCAAAACATGGGATTTGTTTTTTATATATGTAAGAAAAAATATTAGCTACATTTTTCACCAATACATCTTACTGTATTCGCAGTATCTTCTCACATTTAAAATAGATCTATCTGATCAAATGACAACATATTTCAAAACTAAAGGTTTTTTTATGAGAATATTTAATGTGCAACATCTGGCGTTCTTTCTAATGAATGATGGCCATTACAATGAGCGTTTATAGTCTTAGTTACGTTGTTGAATGTACTGTGCCACTGTAAAAATAAATAAATAAAATAATAAATATAATAATAATAATAATAAAAATAAGTATTTATAGCGCCACCTTATGAAGGAAATTTAAACTAATTTTCTAATAAATCTTTTGTTACTTAAAGAAAATCTGTGTCTTTCTGTGAATTTCAGTGAAAATCGCATATGTTATGGTCAACGTGAGTAATATATATATATATATTTATTTTGTCTGTGACTTTTGGATCCCCTGTATGTATATATACACTTCGTAGAACATTAGTTGTAGTTCATGATGGAATAAACATAAATTAGAATGTGAATAAACTAAACCAATACTGATATTACTATTATTGTCATATTATGTACAGTGCGGGTAATCTTCAGTTTTACTAATAAGAGTCAGCATTATAATCAATACAATAACCTTCCAATATATATATATTTACAGGGAGAGAGAGAGCAAATTTCCTTTTGTAAAAATACAACTATTCAAATTGAGATTGCTAAAATTGATACAAACAATGCTACCAATATCTTAAATAGCGAAATCTCAGTTTCGATATTTTTATCCAAAAATTTTTTTTTTTTTTTTTTTTTCTTTTTTATAATATCTGGGTAAGAGAAAGTAAAATATCGCTATAGAATTTTTTATGTATTCGATTAGAGGTTTTAACATTTAAATAATGGCCAATGACAATGAAAGTATGGTGATGGAAATTCAAAATAAATTGAAAAAAAAAAAAAAAGTATTAAATGCTTAAAAAATAGAGGATAGCATTTATTGAAAGTAAATTGAAATTTTGAAACCATATCCAACACCAAATAACTTAGAATGAAGACTTCACAAAAACCCAAACAATAAATCAATAAAACCTTTCGTGAAATGACATTTTAGCAGATGATGGATAGGCATGACAAAAATTTCACATTTTAAAATAGCCATCAAGTTAAGATTCATGTTACAATTTAAATTCTCCTTATATATGAAATAAAAAGAAAATGAAAGACATTCAAAGATAATTTTGACAGTTTTCGATTCGGTGCTTTCCATTTTCACACACAAAAAAAAAAAAAAAAAAAAAAACTTTTTTAAATAAATGTTTGCATTGTAAAAGATTAAGTAAGAGTACAGTGATTTAAAAGAAAAAAAAAGTTCTTTGTCCTCTATTTTTAAATTTTGAAAGCATATATAAAGTAATTGAATATAAATATTGAAAGTTAAAATTAAAAAGTAAAGTATTAAATAAAAAGTTAAAAAGTTAAAGTTAAAAGTTAAAGTTAAAAGTTAAAAAGTAAATTAAAAAGTTAAGTATTAAATATTGAAAGTAATAGAAAACTGATAAGCAAATATAAATTGCACAAACAAGCAACAGTTATTTCGGGTTGGAATAAATAGACTTGGCTCTTAAAAGGAAAATAAAAAAATAATAATAAACAATAAACAAAAATAATAAATAATAAATAAGTACACAATAAATAAAGGAATAATAAGTCATCATAATCATAATCGCTAGTGAAATGTAAAATCTGTAGTGCATAAAAATTTTAATTTTAAGTTGTAGGTGATTCATAACCACCTGTGGTACAAACCACACATCGTATACATGGAATGAAATAGTTGAGTTTCTGGAGAAAAGAGAATTACATGAGGTAATTGCAATTGGTGCGCATAGAAGAGAAATAAATTAGAAATAACAAGATTGATAAATAAAAAATAAAAATAATAAAAATTCGGGAAATAATATTAGATTATTGAAGGTAAAAGCACACACACACACACACACACACACACACACACACACACAAAAAAAAAAAAAAAAAAAAAAAAAAGAAGAAGAAGAAGAAAGTTAAGTAATGTATTAGCAATTTAATAGAAAGTTTACATAAAACCGGAATACTTTTTATATGTTTTACGAAAGAATTTATACTGCTAAGCAACTATTTGTAAGTTTAAAAACACATGGTTAAAATAAATTTACAATACAAGATATAATTTTATACTACAATTCACTTTCTGATTACAGAGATAGAAATGAAGAAAAAACAATTATATGAATATCTGTAACAAGCGAAAACTTAAAATTAAAAGAGGAAATTTATTGTAATAAAAAGAACATCTCCATTGCAGATACCTTAAATCGAATTAAAAGAAAATCGATAATATATATACATATATATTATATGAATTAAAAAATATCGTTGTAGGATTGTGTTTAATTATTTAGGAGATTAACATATTTTTGCATATTATGGTTCTTCTTACGAAGTTAATTTTTTTCAATGAAATATTTTCATAACTAGTTGTGGATTTTACGATGTTTTACAACCACCCTCCCTTAAGAAAAAAAAATATTTACAAAAGACAATATTAATATAAATTATAAATATAAATATGAATATGAATAATAATATCATAGATATACATAAATTCTGGTTTTTAAAGTAAAAATTTAAATTGTGAAAGAAAAAAAAAATTAAAAACTCCTGTTTTAATCAAATACATATAATATATATTGAACATAAAAAATAGCGTAAGTAAAGAAAAAAATCTGGTGTTAAACAACCGCATGGCTTCCATTACCCACTATTGCACGTATTATATGCAGTTTTCGGAGATACTGTAATCAGAAGACATAGAATTGACCTAATGAAATAGACACCAAAATTTTTTACGGTAAGAGTAAGTAATACACGTATGGAGACATATAAAATAGAGTTTACATAATGAGTAACCCCCCCCCCCCCCAAAGAAAAAAAAATGGTAGAAGGTTTATATATATATATATTTATATATATCAATTTCCGAGATCTCAAAGTGATCTATCTGATCAGGATGACCTGTCAGGATTTTCCTTTGATAACCACGTAAAGCATGTGAAAGGATATCTATAATGAGTTTATGAACAATTTTCAAGAAAATTGTTAGAGCCGTTTTTGAGATACCGACTTTTACCAAAACTTAGCATAATCAATTGATGTCTAGAAAACAGCAATTACATACAAAAGGATATTTAAATGATCAGTGTTTGCTGCAAGTACTTTACGCTACGTTTAAAAAAAAATCAAACAGCCTTTTGAAAAGAATGCACTTTCAGGAACGGAAATTCAACTATTTATACAAGACGCCTATCAATTTTCCTTAACTAATCAACTATATCATTCGAAAGGACATCTAGTAGAGTGTTTATACAGTAATTTTGAAGAAAAGTTTTAGAGCCGTTTTTGAGATACGGACTTACGGTTTCGAATGTCCCACTTCCGTTTTCCAATTTTCACCAAAATTTAAAACATCAGACCTGTTTCAATTCTAAAGTTTTGTAATTCTATCTTTATTAGTTTTGGAGATATAATAATCAGAAATTCACCACATACATACATACACACACAAACTGACCAATTGCCCAAAACCAATTTTTTGGACTCAGGAGACCTTAAAACATGTAAATCAGGTGAAATCTCCATATCCAAATTTTAGACCGAATACAATGCTTCCAATAGATATGGTAGTCGGGTCGTGAAAGTAAAAATAACAACACAAATATATTTTGAAAATATATGTGTTTAATTTATCTAAATCTAAATCTAATTTTTATTTCTTATTACACACAATCATGAAAAAACAATTTAAGATTGTCATTTATCTTTTTTTTGTGATGTTTGTCAAAGGAAACTTCGATTAATAATTCGAACCGATTTTAAAAGAAGTTTAAAATTAGAATTAATAATGCATATTGCTTATACATAGATTAACTCTGAACGACTTACGTATGTGTGGAAATGTATGGATTTATGCTAGAATTTTTTCTTTTTAGTAAAATTTGCAGTGAATAACAAAATTAATTTACTTTTACGAATTTATATAGTGCATTTACTAAGAATTTGGGATATATGATACTTTTTCGAAAAATGAATTTTCTATTAAAGCATTATTATTTTATATTATAAGTATACTGTAAAACTTAAATAGATTATTCCATTTTAATTAATATATCTATCTATCTATCTATCTATGTATATATATATAATTTAAAACTCTCTTGAACAAAAGTTAGTAGATTTTTGCAAACTGTTTTCTGAAAATTTGATTTTAACTGAGTCAATGTACGGGGAGAACCTAAAATGCTAATTTTAAAAGAATTTATTATATGTGATTCTGTAATAATGTTTAGTGATATTTCATTTTTTTATCAATTACTAATTGTCTAACTATCAATTACTAAATGTCTAACTTTTGAACATTTACTAATTGTCTAAATGTCTTTATTTGAAATTAACATAATGTAATTATTATTCATAAATATGGATTGCTTTTATAAAAATAAAACAACTGAAGTTATATTATACAGTTTGGTTTATTATTTCTACATTAATTTTCTATCCAGTAGTTATCTTGAAATAATGCTCTGTTAAAGCTTAAGCACAAAGATACAAGAAAAAAAAAATGTTTGAAAAAAAAAAAAAAAAAGAATGCATGCACGAAAAGGTAAGAAGTAGTTATAATTACTGTCTTGTCTGCTAATTAGTTTAAAGCTAAAAATAGTTTATAAATTTTAAAGTAACATTTATAACCCAAAATTATTGTTATAAATATCATGAGAAAGAAGTAAGAATGGTAAATTAGAAACAGTTTGAACATTAGAAAAAAAAAAAAAAATCTCCTAAACTTTATGCATTAACGGTTTATATTTGTTCTTTATATTTCAATTTATATCACTTTTACTGCATGGTAATATTCATGTTTCTGCATCATTGAATCTTCTTGCTATTTAGTCAATAGTCATTAGAAAGATCAAGTTTTTTAAAAATACTGTTGCTAATAAGCAAAAACAATTCCAAATGTAGCACTTTTCTGGAAAAAGAAGGGTTAAAATACTAAATATATATATATATGAAATTTAACAGTTACAATTAGCAAATATTGAAAATTTTACACAGATTACTCTTTCTTGAAGAATGAAAATACACAATTATTTTAGGACCATTGCTTACAACGCCTAACATGATCAAATGATTTCTCATAAAATTTTCTCTGAAAACTAAAGGAGAAGTGAACAGAGAGCAAATTTGTTTGGATATGTTTGTAGAAAGGAGGTTTAATGAATTTTTTGCATATGCATTAAATAAAATCCTTTAATATTTGGGGAAATCTTTGATTACTTTTGACTTATTCTGTCTAACTCTACCGATATAAGTACTTGAGATACTTTTTGGCAAAAGCTACCCTTCGTAAACTTCTTATACTCTTCTACTTTTACTTATATTACTTCTTACTTCGTAAACTTATAAATTTGAAATTATATATGAAACAAAATATATAATCTTATTTTAATTCAAAAATATTTACTGTCTTCAATTTGTGTAAAATAATTTTTCATCAACAGTCAATGTGATTCCCCCCCGCCCCCCCCCCCCCCAATTTCTTTTATGAATAACGTTTCTCTTTTAATAGAAGGAATTAGTAATAGTTTGTTGCAATCATCTTCAGTTAAATAATGCAGTTATTGCTTTATAAAAATAGCAGTATTCAATAAAGAGAATGCGCTGAATCATGTTTTATTTACCATTCAATATTCAGATTCCATTGTAATTTTTTTTTAATTTAATATAATTAAAACGTACATCGAAATATTTCATAAAATAAAAGTGAGGATTTTTTTTTAACTACACACACTAAAAAAACCTAGTGTGGCAACCACAATACTTTCTCTTACCCAGAATTTATGTTCTATAAAGACAGATTGCAGACGGAGGGATACACTGACGAATATATATATATATATATATATATATATATATATATATATACCGCTTTAATTTAGAACGAATAATTGGTCATTTTCTAAATCCCTAAACTGGAAATATAGATTACCGAGCTATGCATATAAGGCACGCCAATAAGCTTAATAGACTAAATGATGGAGAATTTCGTGTCTATACATTTGTAGCCGGTGAAACGATATTCTGAGTATTCTGAAAATTCTGAATCCTTTATTTTTCCAGAAATTCTCGATTGATTTTCTAGAGTTTAGCCATACACCAAGATTACAGTTGCTAAAACTCGCCTCGTATGTTCGCATTTATTTGCAGATATTTTTAAATAAGTTTGACATCGATAATATAGGCAAATGCTCTAGAATTCTAATAGGGGTTTCTAGAACTCGCTTTCCAAGGGGACTAGAAATTATAAGAATGACATGGAAATATTTCCACTAGAAACACAATCTAGATTCTAGATGGCAGTTACAGAATTTTTTTCTCAGTGTAAGATAAAATGTACTGTATATAAACCTAAGTTTATATACCTATAAAGAATTACAACTAGGTTTAGGAACAATTTTATTTCATAAATAATCTTGTGTGAGGGAGAGCTACCGCCCATCAACCCTCCGTTTCAATATAGTACTTATATTTCTATAGAGTAAATAGCTGTTTACATATAAAGGTATATTCAAAAATTTTCAGACAACTTTCACCGGTACCACTACTTGAAGCTTATCAATATCAATCAAACCTTTTAAGCAGCAATCTCATATGAAATACAAAATACAACACTAGAATTGCCTGCAGTTGTTTATTTTTATGTTATGCTGATAACAGATGTGCACAAAGATCAACAGTTAAAAACTTGAGTATAATATTCAAGGAACCCTAAATATATATATATATATATAAACAAGCACTAAGAATTAAACTTGAAAAAATACATTATTTATGGTTTTGGTACGAGAAATTAATTTTCATTACTGAACAGTTTTCGTAAACATGGGAAAATGAAGTAAAGCACTTCCACCAATTACATTCATTACAAATAATTGCTTTCGTTTAAATATCGGTAGCTCTGTATAACATCTGTAAATTATATACACACCAGATTATGCACTTCACATAGCACAATCTGATATGCACTACTAGTAATTTCCAAGTATAATTCCAGTATATTCTTATTCTTTTATGTAGCACTGTAAACGAATGGTGAGGGCTTTTCATACCGTATTCTATAAGATATATGCTTTTTTGTACGTAAAAGTATAAGTTCATTTCATTTTCTTTAGTGCAATCTATAGATATTAAACTGTACCTAAAAGAAATTTCACCCCTTTGAATTCTTTTGTTTCTCCCTGTACACAAACCATTTTCTTGATCTCAACGAAAAGTTTAGTGTAGCATATCTATATGATTCATATTTAGAATACCGAGTTTGAATTTACTGTTGCTATTTGTTCTTAAGTTATGCTCCTAAAAATCAAGCAGACACATAAACCAACTGAAAAAAAAAAAAAAAAAAAACATTTTTTCAAGTTTCGGAGATCTTAAAACGTCTAAATATAACAGAAACTCAATTTCGAGAAACAATACTTTCCATACTATATATATATGGGTAAGAGAAAAAAAAAATCTAAGAGAATTTTTTCATATTTTTTATTTCCATTGAGATTAATAATGGATTCTATTCAAAAGGTTACATTCTAAATTACATTTTAATGCAAAAATAATAAAATATCGAGATTTTTATGAAGTATGATTAAATATCGATTTTTTCCAAATTAATTCAGGGTTACTTTTAAGGAGAAAAGACTTTCCGGTCTTTAATGCTATGTAATTCAACTCAGGTTCTGTAATAATTAAAGTGGATCTTAAATTTCAATTATGGTAGGACATTTTAAAATCTGTATATATATATAAATTACGTGTCACGATGTTTGTCCGGGGTAAACTCCTAAACTAAGGAACCGATTTTAATGAAATTTTGCACTCTGTGTGCAGTTTGGTCCAACTTGAGAGATAGGATAGTTTTTATCTCAATTTATTGTCACAATATTGTTTTATTGCAATTATTTGTTAATTATAGACCTTTATTAAAGTTGCTCCAAAATATCTGTGAGTTCCATAAGTTTAATTGTTGCCAAAAAAAAAAAAAGAGTGCATTTTTTTTTTTACATAAAAATAAATACATTTAATCAAACGTGAACGTTAAAAAAATATAAAAAGTTAAATTATACATCTCACGAAAATTGGCGTCATAATCAATTTAAATATTTTAGACAATTGATAAACTGCTAATGTAGTTCTGTCATAGATATAGTAATCTATATATATAAAAATGAATTGCTGTTCGTTAGTCTCACTAAAACTCGAGAACGGCTAAACGGATTTCGATCATTCTTTTTTTGTTTTTTTCCTTATAGGTCAGGGATGGTTTAGGGAAAAAAAATTCGAAAAAATTCGAATAGTTTTCTTATTATTAATTAAAATATGAAAATAATAACCTCCTAATACCTTATAAATAGCCATTAAAATATTAGCTATAATTTAATTGTTGCCAAAAAAAAATTACGAGTTCATTTTCTTTCGACCTAAAAATAAATAAACGTGATTAAATAAATAATTTAATTAAACGTGAGCTTTAAAAAATTGTAAAAAATTAAATTATGTATCTCACAAAAATTGACGTCACTATCGGTTTAAAGATTTCATACGCATTGATAAAGTGCTAATGTAGTTAGTTCTATGATTCAACAGAAAATTTAAAAACACAGTTTATAAAAAGTTTTTTTTCTTATAATCTATATATATATATATATATATATATATAAATGAATGTTTGTCTGTATGTCCATTATAAAATTGTAAACGGCTTGACCGATTTCGATCATTCTTTTTTTGTTTTTTTCCTTATAGGTCAGGGATGGTTTAGGAAAGAAAAAAATTGAAATAATTCGGCCCCCAAGGGGGAGGGGAAGGGGGCAAAACGTGAATTCAAAATATCCTTCATAGCTCAAACAAAGAAACAGATATCCGTAAAATTTTTGCTTTAAAATACAGCTAATATAAATGTCTAAAAACCAATTCCTGGAATTTTCGAAATTTGATCCCCAAGGGGGGGGGGGGGCAAAAACAATTAGAAATACAGTTAGGCCTTTCAAAATTGGTACAGATAGGTTTCAATAGCCTGCAAGTCGAATGGGGATATTTTCGAAAGTGTAAAGTTATTAGGAGGGGAGAGAAGGGGGAGGGGAGAGGGGGGGGGAAATAAAAATAGAGTTAGATCGTTCAAATTTGGTATATAGAGGTTTTCTATACTTACAAATCGATTGCGGATATTTTCGAATTTTTAAAATTATTGGGAAGGGGGAGAGTGGTGGGGCAAAAAAATAAAAATAGAGATAGATCGTTCAAAACTGGTGCATAGAGGTTTTTGATATTTACAAATCGATTGCGGATATTTTTGAATTTATAAAATTATTAGGATAGACGGGAGAGGGGGTCGAAGGGGGAAATAAGAGTTAGAGCATTTTGGGATTTTTTTCGGAAGGCAGTGAGAACCCGGTGCGACATTTTTCCTAATCAGATTTTGTTTCGCTTTTTTTTTTTTTTTTTTTTTTTCACGTGATAAAAATTAATGCAATTTTGAGAATTCAGTAATTATAGTGATTCATTTAAAAATAGTGACCAGCGAAGCGGGCAAAGCCTGCTAGTCTTATTATAGTTTTTATTCTTTTTAATTTCTTCTGATTATGAAAGAATGAAAATAATTAAATATTGGAATAACTGAAATGTTTTATACACACATATATATATATCTATTTTTATGATAAATACGTTTCTGTACTTCAAACGTGAATTGTTGTATAGTAGTATAGTGTATAAAAATAAATAAATAAATAAATAAACATTAATTCTTATTTTTTATTTTATTTTTATTAGAAATTTATTGAAGTTTTGTAATATTCAGAAAGTAGAGGTAAATTGTTTGAAAAAGAAGTGATAATTGCTAAATAAGTAGGGCCACATTGAAGTTTTAATTATTACAAAATAACAACCGATGTATCTGGAGGAAATTTTATCTAAATTACATTGTTAAAAAATTATTTTCACTTTCTTGTGTGAAGAAAATAATTCATAAAGATAAAAGTAGGTTCTAGAGAATGAATGCTCTTTATTCAGCGTAACTTGTCGAAACAGTACAACAAAACTGTGATTTCAATCACTATTTTTAAATAGTTCGATAAAACTCTCAAATCAACGAATATTCTCGAAACAGTCCAATAAAAATAATCGCTCGTATGACAAAAATCTTGAGAGTCCAATAATACAATCAAGTCAATGAATATTCTCATAGCAGTTTAATAAAGCTGTTGCTCGTATCCCAAAAGTCATTATTCGACGAATGTTCTGGAAACAGTCCAAGAAAACATAGACTTGTTCCACAAATAATCAACAAAGCGGGAATTTAACTGATTCACGAGCTAAGGTCAATTGCTTGGATCACAGTTTTAAACACAATCGCTCAGAATACCTTACTAAACACACACTGACTCGCATAAGTCAACTTTCTTCTATTTATACCTTATGGCGGTGGAGATTGGTGTTGGTTCTCTTCTAGAATCCAATGGAAAAATTAAGAAATAAACTTCTTTTCAACGTAAAGTCTCGAAGCTTCGAGAACTTTAAATAACCGTTTTTACCAAATGGGGTTGATAAGTCTTCAGATCCAACGTCAACCGCCCAACCTGTATTCAAGGCCGACCATGTTGGAAGTGAATGGGAATGCCATTAACTTTCACTTTGACTAAAAAACTACTTTCACTGTAACAGCACAATTGATGAAGGGGAAAAGATTGAATCCATTGCAATAATATTTATTTGTTTGATTTCAGGAAGCTTATCTACGGCTTCCCACATTTTCCATTATATTACACAAAAAGAGGGAACATCGTAAAATTTTAATTATTGCTTTGAAATAGTGTAGATAGCTGAAGAAAATTATTTCTGAATATTAAAAGATCCGCATGAATATATTGCTGTAAATTACAACTATAATGTTTATTTCTTTTGTTGAACTTGAACAAACTGTAAACTGAAATAATCCAATCAGCCCTATTCTACAATGCTCGCCTTTAAAAAAATCAAGAAATGCTGGAAGAGATGCATGACTTTGGATAATGACTGAGTAGAGAAGTCTTATAAATAACAAAAAGCAATAAAGTTTCTAACTCGTTTATTCTTTAGTTATAACTGTCAGGCTTTGCCCTCTTCGGTGGTCACTATATTTAAATGAAATAATATAATAATAATAATTATAATTATAATTATTATAAATCACTATTTTTTTATACCACAATTGAAATAAATCTAAAAACAAATAGATTGAAATTGTTCAAAACCTTACATCTTATACCGCTGACTTCGCCAGCCACTTCCACATCCTTGAGGTCTATTGCCGGTGTCTCTATTAACTGCGATAATGCCTTACTTGTGGACTAAAATTTGGATGCTTATCGGAGGATATTTTTGAAACGGACCAGTAACGAAAAAAATCGAAGTAGCACTTTTATATTTGAATTGCAAGTACATATGAACAACACTATACGTACTATACATGGAATTTATTGTCACATTATTTCCTATATTTTATTTGATGTAACCTATCGATAAAATGACAACTAGTTCACGCCAAATATTAGTATTACAATATGCTATTAGAACTATGTACGCCGTGTTTTGGACAAACAATATTTGTAGTTATATACATATTTCCCATTCTAAATATTTTATTTTATACGTTTAAATATAAATTTTACCTATTCAAATAGTCTTTCCCGTCACATGCAAGTATACGATAGTCTTGGTGTTGCACATAACAGCTTATTTATTTGTATGCCAAATAAGAGTAGCGGCTGGTATATATATATATATATATATAATAAATAAGTAAACCTGATAATGGTACAACTTTATTATAGCTTTTCCTTGGCAACTTTTGAATTTTTGTCGCTGTCTCGGCGATGTATTTTTTTGTATAATTTCTTGTATAAAATAGACGACATTTTTTTTCAGTATCTATTTTGGTAATAATTTTATCGGTTGGACTTCTTCGTTAATTTATGAGGATTTTTAATATTCTGTTTATATTTTTAATAGAAAGATAGGTTTAAAAGAATGATTTTAGAAATAAATTTTCTATTTTTATAAGTGATTTTTTTTTTTTTTTTTTTCTGAAAAAATAGATTATTTAAGTAAGAATTATTTGTGTTTCATTATGATACCAGTTGACAATCAGCGATGCTAAAATGAGTTCATAATGAGTTTTTCTTTAAAAAAAATTAACAATCTATTTAAGAACATCTGTTATTAATTGCAGAAAAATAACTTAAAATTAGAAAAATAAAAATAATAAAAATCGAATAAAGATAATAAAAATTCACATTCGATAATGAAAAATTCCCCTGAGGATGTTTTCCATTTTAAGAATAAAAAAAGAAAAATATCTATCCTTTCATGATCCATTTTTATCATAGTTAAAAGAAAAAAAAAAAAAAAAATGCATTTCATTCTGTCTCTCTCCTCCCTTTCCTTCTCTTTTTCTATCTTCAACTGACGCAGGCTATCATTTTATTATTACACCACTTCCCACAATTTTACTCATAATCCTGCATTTCAAATAATTTTATGTCTTCTTTCAAGTCTTAACATAAAAACAAATGAAATAATCATTATATAAATTTTTTTCAGAACGACGAACGATAAAATTAATCTTACCAGTTTTATTGCAAATACGACCGAGAAATGTAATTCTAACAAGTTCTTTTTCCTTCGAATAAGCTGAAAAATATTCAGAATAATAAAATAAAAAGATTGTTCTAAAATCTTACAGATTGAAAACAAAAACTTGTCTGAAGTGATTAAAACATGAATAAAGTTTATTGCGAGAGTTAAAGTCATAACTTCCTTAAAATGTAATTAGATGTAAGCTGAGTTTTATGTTTTAGAAAAAAATCAATTAAAATGATTAGAAATTTTTTAATTAATTTAGTTATTTTTGCATATTAACATTAATGTCTCAATGTAACTAATGTAATACAATAATGTTATTTCTTTAGAAAATTTTAAGTTACCTTAAATTTTAATCCTATTAATTTTTATTGTTGTTGTTGATTTTAAGAATACAGAATTCGATAAAATATATAGAAATAAAAATATAAAAATCTGAAAGTCTATCATTGTGTCTGTCCGGATTTTTAGTCCGGATTATTAGATTTTATCGAAAATTGGTAGATTTATTAATCAGGCCAAAATCTAGATATAGCCGTAATTTTTATGTTCAATCGGACAAATGGTTCAAAAAGCATAAAATAAAAACCACATTTTAACTTTAAAATTATGAAAAAGGAAAAACAAAGATACCAAAAATTAATGAATAAATCAGTAAATATACCTATTTATTTTGGTGTTAAAAAAATGAACGGGCAAACTTTTTTTTTTTTTTTTGATAATTTAAATAAAACTCAGGAGAATCGTGCCAAAGAAATTTAACAGCTTTATTACAGAACCCATCGGCGAAATTTGAAATTTGGCACCGAATTAACTCATCATTTTACCCCATAATTTTTATTTACGCAGTTGCGATAACAATTTTAGTCCATTGCTAAAATGACAAAAAATATTTAAAAGCCGCCAAGATGCTCCTGTGCAAAATCCACACGAAAGAAATGTTAAATAATCTGGTGTGTCACTCACACGACTTTCTCTTACCCTGAAATTTGATACTATAAATACAGGTTGCAGATTAAAAGGTAAGATAACCAGTACTATTATGTAGACTTGTGTTAAGCAATTCAAATTAGGCTTCAGAAGAGTTTTATATGATAATTTGTTCCGTGTGAGGGGGACTACCGCCCCCCTCAACCCCCCGTTTCATTAATGCACCCATATTTATATAGAATTTAATTCGGGTATTAAAAATAATTTATTAAAATCATTAATTTAAAAAACTATATTTTGTGATAATGCAGTCGATTTCCATATTAGAGAAGTAGTATAACACTAAATATATATATATATATAAAGTTGAATTTATTCTCAATATTACATTATAATTAAAAAACAAAAAAATGTTCGTTTGTTAAAAATGAAAAAAATCGATAACTTTATTTTAAATTATCGCAGATCGAAGGTTCAACCATTCGATTTAAAGGTATTGGAGAGCTCTTTTGAAATATACCCATCATGAAAATTTACTCCCCTCGAGGGGGGACTTTCCCCCCCCAGAGGGGGAGGCGAGGCTCCCACATACACAAAATCTTTTTCCCAGTAAACTATCTCTATTACAAAAAATATATGTTCGTTTCATTTCGTTTAGTGCAGTCTATAGATGTTAAAATCTACTTACCTACAATTTCCCCCATAGACGTAATGTATTAGAATTCTCTTGATTGTCCCTGTACATGGACGATTTGCTTGATCTTAACGAAAAGCTTACTGTAGCATCCCTATATGATACACATTTAGAATACCAAGTTTGAACTTTCTGCCATAATTTGTTTTTGAGATATGCTGATAACAGACAGACACACACACAAACACACACAGAGGCACACAGACACACACACAGGCATACACACAGACCATTTGCTAAAAGCATGATTTTCGTATTCAGGGGACCTCAAAACGTGTAAATATAACAAAATCTCGGGTTCGAAAATTTGACCCCAAAACAATACTTTATGGGTAAGAGAAAGTAAATAATCTGGTGTGTCACTCACACGACTTTCTCTTACCCTGAAATTTAATACAATAAATACAGGTTGCAGATTAATAGGTAAGATAACGAGTACTGTTATGTAAACCTATGTTAAACAATTCATATTAGGCTTCTGAAGAGTTTTATATGATAATTAGTTCTGTGTGAGGGGGCCTACCGCCCCCCTCAACCCTCCGTTTCATTAATGCACCTACATTAATATGAAATTTAATTCGGTTATTAAAAAATAAGTTATTAAAAAATAATTTATTAAAATTATTATTTAAAAAAATTATCTTTCATGATAATGCAGATGATTTCCATATTAGAGAAGTAGTATAACACCAAATATAAAAAAACCATTTTATTCTCAAAATTAAAAAAAAAAAAAAAAAAAAAAAGTACGATTTTTTTTCTAAGTTTTTTTTTTTTTTTTTTTTTTTGTTAACAGTAAAAAAAAAATCGATAACTTTGTTTTAAATTATCGCAGATCGATGGTTCAACCATTCGATTTAAAGGTATTGGCGAGCTCTTTTGAAAGATACCCATCATGAAAATTTACTCCTCTCGAGGGGGGACTTCCCCCCAGGGGGGGGGAGGCGAGGCTCCTACATACACAAAAAAATTTTCCCAGTTAAATATCTCTATTACAAAATATATATATTCGTTTCATTTGGTTTAGTGCAGTCTATAGACGTTAAACTCTATTTTCATGCAATTTCCCCCATAGACGTAACGTATTAGAATTCTCTTGATTGTCCCTGTACACAAACCATTACCTTGATCTTAACGAATAGCTTACTGTAGCATCCCTATATGATACACATTTTGAATACCAAGTTTGAACTTTCTGCCATAATTTGTTTTTGAGATATGCTGATAACAGACAGACACACCGACACACACACAGACACACACACACATACACACAGACGCTAAAAACATGATTTTCGTATTCAGGGGACCTCAAAACGTGTAAATATAACAAAATCTCGCGTTCGAAAATTTGACCCAAAAACAATACTTTCTCTACCTTATGGGTAAGAGAAAGTAAATAATCTGGTGTGTCACTCACACGACTTTCTCTTACCCTGAAATTTAATACTGTAAATACAGGTTGCAGATTAATAGGTAAGATAACGAGTACTGTTATGTAAACCTATGTTAAACAATTCATATTAGGCTTCTGAAGAGTTTTGTATGATAATTAGTTCTGTGTGAGGGGGGCTACCGCCCCCCTCAACCCCCCGTTTCATTAATGCACCTACATTTATATAGAATTTAATTCGGTTATTAAAAAATATTTCTCTTTTCAAAAAATAATTCATTAAAATTATTATTTAAAAAAATTATCTTTTATGATAAGGCAGACGATTTCCATATTAGAGAAGTAGTTTAATACCAAATATCCAAAAAAAAAGTCCATTTTATTCTCAATATATATATATATATATAAAGAAAAAAAAAATACGATTTTTTTTCAGTTTTTTTTTTTTTTTTCGTTAAAAGTAAAAAAAATCGATAACTTTGTTTTAAATTATCGCAGATCGATGGTTCAACCATTCGTTTTAAAGGTATTAGCGAGCTCTTTTGAAAGATACCCATCAAGAAAATTTACTCCCCTCGAGGGGGGACTTCCCCCCCAGGGGGGGGAGGCGAAGCTCCTACATACACAAAAAAATTTTCCCAGGAAACTGTCTCTATTTCAAAAAATATGTATTTGTTTCATTTGGTTTAGTGCAGTCTATAGACGTTAAACTCTATTTTCCTGCAATTTCCCCATAGACGTAATGTATTAGAATTCTCTTGATTGTCCCTGTACACGAACCATTTGCTTGATCTTAACGAAAAGCTTACTGTAGCATCCCTATATGATACACATTTAGAATACCAAGTTTGAACTTTCTGCCATAATTTGTTTTTGAGATATGCTGATAACAGACAGACACACAGACACACAGACACACACACACACAGACACACACACAGACACACACACAGACACACAGACCATTTGCTAAAAACATGATTTTCGTATTCAGGGGACCTCAAAACGTGTAAATATAATAAAATCTCGCGTTCGAAAATTTGAGCCAAAAACAATACTTTCTCTACCTTATGGGTAAGAGAAAGTAAAAAGAGTAATACAGTTGTGCTTGGAACCACTTTAAACAATTTGTCTATACTTTCCCGATACGCAAAATTCCTGGGATAAGTGTAACCACGAGTGACAAACCAAAAAGCTTAAGAGACAGAACAAATCTAAAGTTTTATTCAAAATCTACATATAAAATTTATTTTCTTCAAAAACACAGCAATGGAAAAGTGTCGAACTTTGTGAGGGGCATTCTGCAAGAGAGTGGAAATGTAAGAAATTTTTAGTTTCTTAAGTCTAAATATAACAAAGAAAATACAAGGAAAATAGTTATGATTGTTATAAGTTCCAAATTTAGCTTATTTGTTGAGTTATAAGCCGAGGTTAGACTTACTCTGCGGTACACTGTTATTTCACCCTGAATAAACTACTAAATGATGTTCAGTTAAACACTCCTTTTATTGTTGGATTTTATCGTTTTTATTCCCACAATCATGCATTTAATATCTGAAATTTTTCTTTTATTTATTTATTTATATATTTTTTAAAGTTTAGTTTGACTTTTGGGTGTAGTGTGGTAGAATGCAAAAGTAATGTTTTTTTATTTAAGTTTTTTAAAGTAATATTAATTTTATCATGACATATAATAGTTTGTATTAACAATAATTCATTGAGTAACTAATTAATTGCTTTCAATGTACAAATCTATTATGCATGAAATGTTCTTATTCGTATTAACGGTTGCAACTAAACTGAGATACAGATTAATAAAACTATCAAATATGTCTGTTATCTTGATTTGCATATATTTTATAACTTTTCATTTTATCTTAAGATTAGTTCTAATTTTAACAAATCGTACTTACATCTTGTTACTTTAGAGGTTCTGTTATGTTATCCAGACATATGGATTCAGCTATTTACTCGTTTTCTTTATCGTACAGTGTGTAATTTCATTCCCTGTGAGAGGGAATGAAAACGATTGTTTGTTTTCCGCTCAATTCCATGTATAATAATTGTTTACTATTTTACGCTGTTTTCATATGTGTATATTATGCATGTATTAGTTTTATTATGTTTACACGAAAATATTTAACTACGTTAGTGAAGAAAAATAGGAAATACGTTAGAGAAAAGGCTTGATGAAAATCTGATTATTTTCATTAAATGAATGTTCATTTAATTAACTAATTTGTTTAATTTTTCTTTGTCGATATTTAGATGTTCAAACGTATAAGATGAGGTATATTTTCAATAACAATGTTTAATGTACAAGTGTGTATTGTGTTTCAGAAGCGATGAGAAATAAGACGAATTACTTAAGCTGCTTAATTAATGTAAGTGTACTCATAACAAAAGTATTACTCATAAAATACCATATGTTATTGTTGGTTATATAAATAATGAATACAGATTTTTTTTCTCAGCAAATAAATACAAAGAACTTCTATTAAAGACATAAATAGATTTTAAACACATTTTTCACACGAGCGCTCGTATTCCATAACGTTCAGAAAAATAATTTATATTAATAAATATAAATAAAAAATATTGAATTTAGTAAAAACAATAAATCCACGTGCACAAATAATAATCTCTTTTTACTTTCTCTTACCCATAGGGTCGAGAAAGTATTGTTTTAGGGTCAAATTTTCGAACGTGAGTTTTTGTTATATTTACATGTTCTGAGGTCCCTTGAATATGAAAATCATGTTTTTAGCGAATGGTCTGTGTGTTATCAGCATATCTCAAGAACAAGTAGCAGCAGAAATTCCAAACCCGGTATTTTAAATGTTTATCATACAGGGATGCCACACTAAGCTTTTCGCTGAGTTGAAGCAAATGGTTCGTGTACAGGGACACTCAAAAGTATTCAAATACATTACGTCTATGGGGGAAATTCCAGGTAAGTAGAGTTTAACATCTATGGACTGCACTAAACTAAATGAAACGAATATATATTTTTTGTAATAGAGATAGTTAACCGGGATTTTTTTTTTATTTTTTTTTATTTTTTTTTTGCGTATGTAGGAGTCTCGCTTCCCATCCTGGGGGGGAAGTCCCCCCTCGAGGGGAGTAAATTTTCATGATTGGTATCTTTCAAAAGAGCTCGACAATACCTTTAAAACGAATGGTTGAATTGATCTGCGATAACTTAAAACAAAGTTATCGATTTTTTTTTACTTTTAACAAAAAGAAAAAAAAAATCGTTTTCTTCTTTTTTTTTTTTTATATTGAGAATAAAATGGACTTTTTTTGGATATTTGTGTTATACTACTTCTCTAATATGGAAATCGTCTGCATTATCATAAAAGATAATTTTAATAAATTATTTTTTAAAAACAGAATTATTTTTTAATAACCGAATTAAATTCTACATAAATGTAGGTGCACTAATGAAACGGGGGGTTGAATTGTTTAACATAGGTTTACATAACAACGTTATCTTACCTCTTAATTTCCAACCTGTATTTATAGTGTTAAATTTCAGGGTAAGAGAAAGTCGTGTGAGTGACACACCAGATTATTTTCCTTTCTTTTTTTAACATCGCTTTTAAGTATGACAATGACAACGATGGGCTTCGGAGTAACTGCATTTGGTTCAAGCAATGCTTACCTTTATCGAAAATGATAAAAAAATAAAGATAAATTTTAAGAATGAATTAGACAAAAGGCTTTATTTAGTATTTGGTCTCTGAATAGATCCCCGCGTGAGCAGAGGTTATTTAGAGCAAAGCACCAGGAGTTGGAAAAAAAAATCCTTGAGAAAGCCTAAGTGCAGCAGAGGATCTGTTGAGTGCATTGTCAAGTCAGGTCTGGGCGGTGAAAAGGAATTAAGACCTTGAACAGAGAAAAGTGCTAGAAGTCTCGCAATTAGTAAGAAAAGAAAAAAGTAATCATATATTTAATAATAATAAGAATATATATATATATATATATATATATATATATATATATATATATATATATGTAACTATTGAAACGAATTTATGAGTTTAAAAATAAGAAAAACAAAAAAGGAGAATTGCAAACCAGTGCGCAGAATTTCTGCAAAAGGAAATGCAAAACTTGAATATAGGAATAGATTATCAATGAATAAAATGAAATAAACCCCCCAAAAACATTGAAGTCTTCATCAGAGAGGCCCTTCAGTGTAGGGGTGAAAGGGAAGTTTCTGAAAGGACAGTAGCAATTAGCTAATAACTGTGCTTAGCCCCCAACTACTCACCAAACAGAAAACCACCATTAACTGAGAAGAAATCTGATTTCCAAAAACAATTATAAAATTACTAAAATTACAAAAGTATTACAATTACAACAAATTAATGTATGAAATATACAAGAATATAAGAAATTATAAAATACAATATAATAAAATCCAATAAAATGAAGTGGGGGGGGTTTCATTTTACTGTATTTTGTTATATTGTATTTTGTAATTTCTTATATTCTTGTACATTTCATACATTACATTGTTGCAATTGTACTACTTTTGTAATTTTGGTAATTTTATAATTGTTTTTGTAATTTTTAAATTATATGTATGTCAGATTTCTTCTCAGTTAATGGTGGTTTTCTGTTTGGTGAGAAGTTGGGGGGTTATTAGCTAATTTCTACTGTCCTTTCAGAAACTTCTCTTTCACCCCTACACTGAGGGGCCTCCCGGATGAAGACTTCAGTGTTTTTTGGGGGGTTATTTCATTTTAGTCATTGATAATTTATTTTATTCATTGATAATCTATTCCTATATATATATATATATATATATATATATATATATTATATAGGTAGAGAAAATTTGAAAATAAAATACTGAATTCCCGAGAGGATTCTGCTAGAATCTAGTTCAGAGAGGAACCCAGAGGACCAATCAGTAGCCATCTTTTTAATTTTTTTCTTTAAATTTTTAATAAAACTTAAAAACCAGTTTTTTTTTTTCTCTTGGTTGTAGTGTTAAATGTTTAAGATTTGAACTGCTAGTTAAATACGTAAGGAGAATTTCGAAACTGTGTAACAAATAGAGCTTTTAATTTTCAATGAAACTTAATATCCAGAACTTTTGTTGGCTTTATTGTAATGATAGAAAGTTTAACATGTGAAGTGCTAGTTGAATACGTAAGGAAAACTTCGCAACTCTGTAACAAATAAAGATATTTTAAAATTCGACAAGCCCCAGTTTCCAGAAAGTTTAACAATATGTAAACTTGTTTTGATTATCTCTCAATGTATTGTAGTTATATTGTATTGTAGTATTATAAGACATGTATTGTAGTATTATAGGACATTACATTTGTTCTATACCATAGGGCAAGTAGAACCACAAAACTTTCATACATACCTATATATTATTTAAGTGGTACATTATTAAATTATAAAAAGCTAACATTCTGTAAAATCTAATTAGTTGTAGTTTATGCCTAAAAATTTTCAGAAATGTAAGAAAAGTAAAAACTAGCAAAATTGGGTATAATTCGGACTATATCAAAAAGGTTACTATACTTACCACACTTCATCCTATATTTATAAATGATATATATACAAAAAATGTGATATAGGCAATACACAGAAATAAAATATAGCAAAACACTCTTCTGATATCTTATAAAAGTTTTATATACACTAAGCGACAAAAAAAAAAAAAGCCGCACTGCAGAAAAATTGACTTATACCTTTTGGGTTTGTAATAATTTAAAAACTAATAATTGCAACGAATAAAACCGTTATGTTTGTATAATACGGAAGTCATAACATGATACCTATGTACATTTTTGATTTAATAATTCGTTTTATTACACTCTACGAAGCATTTAATAAAAATCCACATAAAATTTTCTTTTTCAACGTGATATAATATACATATACTTTGTATTCTATTATGATTTATTATATGAAATAAACAAGTACTATGTTAATGTATGAAATAAAACTATGTGTCTGTTAGTTCTAAACAATTATTTAATAAAAATATGTATTCTGGATTGTACAATTCCGCCGTTATATGGAATTACTGCTTTAATGGGCAATTGCATAGTACTTTACAGTTTTTTAAAATGAAACTCAGAAATTTCACTGCGCTAAATATCATAAATATTTTTTGCTAGTTTTTTTAAAGTTGTAGGCTACAAATTTCGAATCCCCACCCTCTTTTATAGACTAAACATTTTCGAACGGATTGAGATTGGGACAATTTTCAGGTCTAATAAAGAAGAAATCCTACGATATTCTTTGTGAGATTTGATTTTAAGTAAAAAAAGTTATGATAATTTACAAAATTATATATGCTCATGAGAATGGATAAGTAATTTTAACAACTTGAATCAAATAAATGTATCACAAGTGCCATATAATAAGGTGCTTTATCATCTTGAAATGCTGATTATGGAAGACTCTGAAATACCCCCAAAGTAGTCGGTCAGGTACCAATTTTTTAGTGGCCGAGTTTTATTTCGGGTAAATTGATCCCTTGAACATGAAAATTTGCCATACTCACCGAAAAATTATGCATTTTCGTATCGTAATGTACGGGGAATATGTCATTGTTTTAAAAGTGCGATTTTCATTAAGTCAGTCACATTTTCGTGATCATATCTGCTTGTTTCTGTCTGTTCGAAATAAGTTAAACTTTACTCATCAGAAAGAACAACTTCAGTCCAATAATTAATTGATCATTTTTTTATTTTTTTAACCCTTTAATGTCCTAGTTTTCTAATTCTTTTCGTTAAGAATGAATTTTTTTCAGATTTTCTGGCAATTAAACCTGCTTTGTTTCATTGATATTTCACTGTATTTAGATAAATTATGTTACTAAGCACTTTTTCTGAATCCCTGATATGTTCTAAATGTAATAAAAACTGATTTTTTATGCGCTGGATTTTTAACTCTCGGTCATCTCGACTGGATTAATAACGTCGCCGCTTAAGGACAAATGTGCAGTTTAAACAGTCAAAAAATATTATATCTTGCTAAAAACCAGATCACTAATATTTTGTTAACATTTAAGAACTTTGACATCCCACGTATTAATTTTTTTTTTTTTTTTTTCGCTCTAAAATTAATATTTTTTGTAGTATCGTTAATTGCCTTATTCTTGCCATTTTTGAAATACTTTCTAAAATTACAATTTTCCGAACAATTGCATCTTGTTTTTAACACTTGGATCAATCCTAAATTGCACGCGGAACGCAATGTAATAAAATCTGTTCAAAAATTTACTTTTGAAACGATAAAATTAGCGATTACAGGAAGAAAAATGGAAAACATCCAAGTGCGGCTTTTTTTTTTTTTTTTTTTTTTTTTTTTTTTTTTTGTCGCTTAGTGTATGTATATCTAAAATTTTCCGTTTGATTTTTTTTTTCTGGGACGAAGATTTGCACACATTTTTTGGATGTTAATCAATTATTAAAAACATTTCGTCATTAAAAAAGAAAAAAATAATAATAATAAGTAAAGTTATTTGAAAACATTTAATTATCTTTCGATCTTTAAAGAAGGTAACTGTACCAGTAGTAGATACACTTTAAAATTATTTTCCACTTTTTTTTTCTTTTTCTTAGTTCTGTTTTTAATTTTAGTGACTCTAAAAATAACCAGTGTTCGATATTCCAACTAGCTTTCTCAGTACATGATTATCCTACAAAAGTACCAATCAAAAGCATTTTACGCTTTGAAAGTTATATTTTCTGAGAGCTTAAAATACTCTAATAGTGGACACATAACATTCCGGTATTGATCATCTTATGTACCAGTAACGCACACCATTGAATTTTTTAGCAAAAGCAAAGCAAAGTGAAATTTGATTAAACGTATATTTATATAACTAGCAAAATATATTTTCTGTTGTGCTAATGTATTTTGTCATCAATACAAAAACAAAATATAAAATTCTACCCTATGCTGTAAAATTTAGGGAATTTTTTTCTCAATATCTACCACTGACTTTTAATTATAACAGTTGACTAATCACTTCGAATATTAATCGTCTATTATGTATATCAAATATCACTCCTCAAAATTATTCGGGATTATTGAATTAAAAAGTCATTAAATTTGGCAACACTGCTTCTGTCAAAACCTGTATGCAAATTTCATCAGAAAAGTGTAACGGCCTGAATAACCCGTTCCAAATACTGTAAATTATCCAAACTGTTTTACTTAGCCAAATTACTCTGCTTCCCTGGAAAAGTGTAAAATTATAATGTTAGTCTTACTTTGAAGTTTTAAATTATACTGAAATAAAATTTATATCATATTGAAATTAAATAAATATTATTATATATTTGAAGATAAATCTTATGATCATCATGCATAACCTTTACAATTAAATAATCTTCTATTATAAATAGTTAAAATTGTCTTAGGTTAAATGATTAAAATTAAGCTGGATAGCTTTTAAACATATTTTATTAGTAGTATTTTGACGAGGCAAAGTAAATGATAAATAAATAAATAAATAAATAAATAAAAGAAATAAAAGAAAGAAAAGAAAAGAAAGTAATTAATAAATAAGGAAATATGTTAATTAACACTTTTTTCTCTGAATTTCTATTTTCTTAATTGACTGAAAGTTGAAAGAAATAACAGACCTAATAAAAGAAATAAAAATATTTTTAGTATGAAAAACATTTACAAATTCTTTAAGTTTCATGTCATTCGTGTTAGAATGAACTTCTCAACAATGAGAGGGAAAAAAAGGCAAATATTTTTTAAAAAGAATGTGATTTACAGTATTTAAGAATATACATGCTTATTTCATTTCAGTGAAACACGATTTATCCATTTTCAAAATTTTTGTTGTATTTTTAATGACCATAAAATTGCACTTAAGAATGCTTTAAGCTTTTTTTTTTTTTTTTTTTTTTTTTTTTTTTTTTATAAGTAATGTAATAAACAGGGCATCAGATTTTTTTTGTTAAAGACATTAATGAACCATTGATATTTCATTTTAGAGTACTTCCGAAATTAATACTATTAAATAAAACAAAATAAATTACTGACTTTTTTTTTTTTTTTTTTTTTTTTTTCAGTAATATTTACCAGAAATAAAAAACTATTTTTTTTTTTTTTTTTTTTTTTTTTTTTTGTTATTGGATGTTCTTTATATTATATTTTTTTATTTCTGTTCAGAATTGCAGATTCTGTAAAAAAAAAAAAAAAAAAAAAGGATAAAGAAAATAAAAGAATGAAAGAAAGAAATTAGCATGAAATATGGTTTTGGGAAATGAAGACATTTATTACGTTATTACTTTACATACATGAAATAATATCTTCGAAAAATTTGTAGTATGTTTAGGCATTTTACTGATGTTATTAAAAAATGTACTTACATTTAATGTTTTCAGAATATACTTCGCTTATATACACTGATATATGAATGTGGTTCGTTAAGAAGCTATATAATAATAATAATAATAATAAAACGATTTTGATAAATTATGGCAAAAGCAGAATTTAGTTTAGTACGGGAGACTATTAGCTTTTTTTTTTTTTTTTTTTTTTTTTTTTTCAAAATATAACATTGCTTTTAAATTATTCAATTATATTTTCGATAAATTTTCGATTTCGATAAATGTCCAAGCATCGTAAAACTGGCGAAAACGTTTTATCGGTAGATTGAGACTAATAGTTCTCCTTACTGATAATAAAATAAAGTAGAAAAATATATTTAAATATGAAATATGAATGTGCATACTTATGATTAAAGATGCGATTGATGTATAGAGATGATTGGTATACAGAAATGTATATTTATTTTATGTAAATAAGTTTATTAATAATTTTGTAGTAACTGATTTAGGATAATGCTTGCGTATGGTCAGAAAATCACCCTAAGCTATACCGAAAATGCATTTTTTAATATTTCATAATAATATTAGGACTGAGGACTATTAGTCTCAATTTGGGATTTTTGCGTTGTCGTTTTCGATAGTTGGACATTTGTCGAAATTATTTTTCGTAGTTAGACATTTATCGAAATCTACAATTGAATAATTTGAAAGCGATGTTATAATTTGAAAAAAAGAAAAAACTAATAGTCCTCCGTCCTAAACTAAATTCTGTTTCTGCCAGAATTTTATTAAAATCTTCATCTTCTTCATTTTTTTTTTTTTTTTTTGAAAGGAAAAGTAAAGAAAATTAATAATAATCAGCATCGTTACAAGCGATATCTAAAAAGTTCTTTTAATAATTTTGAACTAGGAAATACAAAGTGCACGTGCAATAATATGAAATAAAAATAAGTAAAAAAATAAATTTAATGATTTAATTTTTTTTTCCTTTTTTTGGGGGGGTGGGGGGGGTGGCATGAGATGAAATAATGCTTTCACGAGAAAAATTAAAAATTATAAAATATTAAATTTGCTCATGCATATAAAAAATGCTTATTAAAATGAAAAAGGAAGCGAAATAAGTATTGAGTTATATTGATAAATACGATATATAATATGATACGATATATTAGACCTATCGTCCAGGGTTAGTAAAAGTATTTTCTTTGAAAGAAATAGTTTTTTCGTTAGGTGCAACTTGCATATTAGTCCCTTGAGGTACAACTTTCACATTAGTCCCTTGAGGTACAACTTTTACATTAGTCCCGTCAGGTACAACTTGCACATTAGTCCCGTTAGGTGCAACTTGCACAATAGTCCCCTTTAAATATAGTGACCAGCGAAGCTGGCAAGGCATTCGTTGATTCACTACCTTAATTAATTTCGCATTCCGTCATTTTTTTTTTCCAAATTAAAAACTTATCTCTCAATGGAATGATTTTCAATCATAGGGTATTTAAAGAACTGGGTCTTCAACCCAGTTCAAATTGTGGATGAATTTGTGTGACGAAAGCATGTTAAATAACGGAGATATAAGCATTTATTTAATAATTATTTATTATTATCTGCTAAATCGATTGAACCTGTATCCATTTCTTAAGGAAAACTTGCTTTCAATGATAACACTCTACTTGCTGTTTGCAACATATGGCCGAAATTGAGTTTACTCGAAAATGGATATAACGATTTTGATGAAAGTTGAATGTTAAGTGTTTTTTGAAGTGCTAAATCAATTGGATCTATCCCATCTTCAGGAAATTTTGCATTAGCTGCTAACCCATTAGCCGACGATTGCAAAATATGGCATATTTTGGTTTATTAAGAAATGGATCGGATGATTTTAATAAAAACTTAGGGTTAAAGATTTTTTCAGAAGAGAAACCCACTGGACATATACTTATCCTTAAGAAAATTAATGTTCGCTGCTATCCCTCATTCCGCCTTCTGCAAAATTGGGCAAAAGCATGGTTTTTCGTAGAAATGAAGCATTTCTTGAGATAAAAATACATCTGATTCCTACTTATAGCCCGAAAAGTTAGCATTGATCATTAAGCCTCACTTTAACCGTTGAAAAGTATGATAGAAATCGAGTTTGCTTCTGGTTAACTCTTACTCCTCCCATTGAAAAATATGGCTGAAATTTGGTTCGCTGAAAAATGGCTCTAATGATTTTTGTAAAAATTTAGTGTCAAGTGTCCTTTGAGATAAAAAATTAATTTGACTAATTATCGTGATGAAAATCTTAAATCGTGACGAAAATTAGTCACTATTAACTTTTTTTTGTTCAATGCAAAATACTAGTGAAAATTTGATTCGACTGATTTTAATAAATATTTAGAGTTTGTGTGTTTTTGAGATGATATTCTGGTATGGAATACCCTCATCTTGAGTGTAATAAGCGTTCATCGTTAATTTGCACACCACTTGAGAGAAATAAGACTGAAACTTTCTTTTCTTGTAATTTGCTGAAACAATTTTGAAAAAGAAAAGAAAAAGAAAAAAAGAAAACGGAAAAGAAAAAAGGAAAAAGAAAACGGAAAAAGAATTTAGAGAGAAGGGGAGGGGTGTTAGATGAAAAACTGGTCTCACTATCTTGGTTTTCAGAAAAAATTAGCAGTTGCTGGTCCAGGTCTAGAATAAAAGTGGTTTATAAGGAAAATGATTGAACGTTTTTGATAACAAGTTATAGATAGAGATTTGATATAATAATTCGATTTGAAATTACAATATATACAGGAAAATTTGTTTTCAGTGGCATACCGCACTCTGCACTGGGCAAAAAATAAATAAGAAATATTATTGTATAAAAACAAATCACTGTATCCAATATGATTTATTTCACTACTAAAATAAAAATACGACAACAATTTTAATTAGGAAAATATACTTTTATTTTACATAAAAATTTCGACATCTTTCTTGAAATACAGAACTACCAGATAAGTGAGAGATAATAGGAAAAAGGTTGAATTTAAGCGTTAAAATAAGCTTAATTCTCAATGTAAGATCCGACATGAGAACATGAGAGGCATAGCTGGATAAGGTAAATGAAAAAATTACAATTCTTGTCAAGTGATAATGACACATCAGAGTTGTATTTTGCTATTTTTTATTTTTCCCGTATGCTACTCTTCGGATTTAATACTTTTTATTGCCTAAAAAGCATGGAGTGGGGAGAGGGCAAAACTTTCAATAAAAAATCTGGTGTGAAACAACCACACGGCTTCCATTACCCACTGTTACACGTATTATATGCATTATTTGGAGATAATGTGATCAGAAGACATAAAATTGACCTAACAAAGTAGAAACCTAAAAATTTTCCAGTAAGAGAAAACTTGATACACTTGTAAAAACATATAAAACAAAATTTACATAGCGTGTTAAAAAAAAAAAAAAAAAAAAAAAAAAAAAAAAAGTAATAATGGTAGAGTTATTTTTTGAAACACCAAATTCAGAGATCTAAAACTGACCTACCTAAGCAAAATGAATGTTAATTTTCTTGTAATAACAACGTAATACATAAGAAAGGACATCTAAATGGGATTTACGTAAGAATTTTTAAAAAAATCGTTAAAACCGTTTTTGAGATATCAACTCTTTCCAAAAGTTGGCATACTCAATTATTGACTGGAAAATAATAATTACATTTAAAAGTACATTTAAAAAAGAGTTAATATGGCGAGCTTGAAAAAAAAACAAAATACGTACGGCCGTTTTTAAAGGAACGCATTTGCGAGAACTGAAATTGAGCTATTTATACAGGCTGCCTATCAATTTTCGTGAACTAACCAACTATCATCTAATAGAGAGTTTATGTAGTAACTTTGAAGAAATTCGTTTGAGTCGTTTTTGAGATACGGACTAACGGTCCCATTTCCACTTTCCGATGTCCCCCTCTGTTTTTTCAATTTTCACCAAAATTTGGAAAGTTCATCTGTACACCATACTTGCCGCAATTCCGAAATTTCGTAGTTCTAACTTTATTAGTTATAAGATACATGTTATAAGATACATATTTTCCCTTGAAAATTTTAGTATTTGTTTAAAAAATTTTACTCAATATGATTTAAAAAATAAGAATGCATACACTCCCCCCCCCAAAAAAAATAAAAAAAAAATAAAAAAAAAATTATGTGAAAATGTAATTAAAATATGAAAGTACATAAATTTCTAGATGAAAAAATCTCAATTTAGTCTAAAGGCAGTTAGTTTGTTATTTAACCAATACTTATATTTTATTTATTACTTATAACTGAAATTATTTCTTGAAGTCCTTCCTTTTTAAATACTGACTTAATATTTCTTTAATATTTTCTTTTTAAATCCATAATGTAAGAAAAACACGTAGTCTACAAGTCTCTTTTGCCTAACTTAGCACACTTAATTTACTATTTAATTAAAATGAAATATTGTCCCATTGCACAGTCTTTAATTCGAGATAAGATTAGCACAAATATATTTCAAATGATTCACCAGGGTATCATTAATGTAAAACGAATGAAGCATAGTTGTACGTAAAATATTGATAAATCCGAGCAAATGCGTAAATTACACATTAAATAGCAGACTAAATTAATTGTTTGAATAAATTTAGGCAAAAAAAGTAATTATATCACGTTGTAATAATTATGAACCATTTTCACTGCAGATTACTTTACCCAAAACAGTCTGATACAACAAAAATTTATATTTTAAACTCAGGTAAATTAATAGTATCAATTAAAATAAAATTTATTCTTATTTATTCTCATTAAAACGATATTTCATATTTTACTAAAATGTAATCCTATTTTGTTTTCATTCATTTACAAAAGTATTTCACTTTATGATGCACGATTGGAACTAAAAATACTATTTTCTAATTAAATAATAAATGAATAAATAAATAAACATTTAGCGTTACCTATTTTTTTCTAGAAATATCTATCAAAGCATGTTAAACCCTAAATCGTTAGAAAACTTTGAACTTTTACCAATTTGCATCTACTTGCAATAATTATTGAAATATTTGTAATTAAAAAATTTGTATTATTTATCTATATTATATTATAAATCCGAAATTTATTGATGTAGTTTCACTGCAAATAAAGAGGTCTTAAAGTAAGACAAAAAAAGTCTTAAAATGGACGTAAATATATAGACACGTAAATATCTTAAAATGATGCTCAGACATAATAGATATCTTAATTTAAGACACTTTTGTGTCTTAATAAACTGGTGATGAAAATAACTAATGTAAAGTATCTTACAAAAGCCGGATGTCTGAAAAAAAAAGACATTTAAAAATGTCTTAAATTCATTTCACATTTCATCGTTGACTATTAGTAGTGGCGCAAACTGTGAATGGAAATCAAAATCATCTTCACTGTCTCGTTTTTTTCATAGCAAGATGCAGGTTTAGTAAAATGATAATTTCTTTTAAGAATTTTTTAACTTAGCAGCGGAAAAAAAAAGTATTTTTAAAAATTGAAATTATAATCAAATATCAAGAATTTAAATCTCTTAAGACAAAATAAATAAATAAAATTTTTCAGTAAAATTTTTTGTTGATGAGATTTTTCTGAAAATCATTTCAAATGAGTAAAGCTAGCCGCTCTTATTTTACTCCTAGTTTGACACTTTTTCAATTCTATTATTAAAATGGTTACTAAGACGAACTTGCAGCGAAGAATATTTTATCGCTAGAAAGCGAATTCCTAACTAATCTTACGCAAAACTTGTAAATAGCTGCTTTCTTTCTTTCTTTCTTTCTTTTTTTTTTTTTTTTTTTTTTTTTTTAATCTCTTTTGGCATAAAACTCTTTTCTTTAACTTTTTTGCCTGTACCTAGACGTAAAACAAAACTTTTCTAGTTTTCATATTCATTTTTTTTTTTTTTTTTTTTTTTTTTATAACAGTTTATAGAAGGAAATCGTTTTTAAAACATTACAATCTTCGATTTTCATATATTTATTTATATTTTACAAAATTTTTGGTTGGAATGTGCTTTACGGTACTGTTTGGCGACTTGCTTCCGATCGCGGATAAAGATGCCAACCTTAGTAACCACGGTGTTTATGAGCCGCTGAACGATTTTGTTTGAAATGTGGTAACCTCCCCATGATGTTTTGAAACTATGATTTTCGCGTATGTTATTGTTGCCAAACGAAATTTCGTACATTTTAAAGACTCATGGAGTTTGTGTGAGACGTATTTAGTAATATTTTTTTTGGTTTTTATATACGGGTTACTGATCGATGCGAAACAAAATTTCCTACGTTTTAAAGATTCATGGAGTTTGTGTGAGACGTATTTAGTGATATTTCTTTGGTTTTTATGTACGCTTTACTGATCGATGCGAAACGAAATTTCGTATGTTTAAGAGATTCATGCAGAATGCGGGTGAGGTATAGAGTGATGTTTTGTTTTTGGTACATACGTGCATATTACTGGTCGCTGCAAAACGACATTTCGTCCGGAGGACATCATTTGGAGAAAATGTGCTTTTAAGGCAGTGATTATTTTTTTTGGGGGGGGGAGGGGGGTTCATGTATCGTGCATATTACTGGTCGCTGCAAAACGACATTTCGTCCACAAGACATCCTGAAGATGTCCCCAGGACGTCTTTTCGTCCGGAGGACATAATTTGGAGAAGGTGTCCTTTTACGGCAGTGATTTTTTTTTTGGTTTTCATGTACGCGGAGCGTACAGACGTGCATATTACTGGTCCCTGCAAAACGAATGCTTCGTTACTCATGTCATAAAGCTTTTTCACCGGAGGGCCCTCCGCGTTCTCGTTGCCTCCCGCTTGCAGTGGACCGGCGAAAAAGCTTTATGACATGAGTAACGAAGCAAAATAAAGAGATTTATTTAATTAAGCAGGAAATTTTGTTTTGCAGCAATCAGTAAAATTAAAAAAATCCCTTTATTTTGCTTCGTTACTCATGTCACAAAGCTTTTTCGCTGCAAAATAAAGGGATTTTTTAAATTTTACTGATCGATGCGAAACGAAATTTCGTATGTTTTCATATACGCGGACCGTACAAACATGCATATTACTCATTGCTGCGAAAAGTCACCGAAACGCAGTGCTAGTGCGAAGTTAAATGCTACCTTACTGTAAGGTGACCATACGTCCTCGAATTTTGGCCTTTTCTATTTTTTGTCCCCAAAAATTCTTTGACTACTCGGGGACGCTAAATGTCCCCAAATTTAAATATTTGCGTGTATTTCTTTCAAAATCACAGTCCATTCCGTAGAGGATCAAAATTGTGATGGCATGTCTCCGGACTACCTCTGGGGGTAAGTGCTAGATTGTCGCCAATTGCCCATTGTACAGCACTAATGAGACGTAAAACCCATCTATTCCAATCCAATCAAAATCGCAGTCTAATGCAGAAGTAATTGGATAATCTTGAAAATCAACGGAACTTTGAAATAAAGACCCTCATACTTCATGAGCAGAGAAAGAATCATGCACTACTAATCAGTATATAAATTCTATCTTGCTCGATTTATGTTAAGTGAAAAATAAAATTTGCTTAATGAAATTATTTCTTGTAGTTATATAATCGGGAATAATTTCTGCATTTCAGGGTGTGGGGACTCTGAAGATTAAAATGAAATGGTGCTATTTTGTGTTTTCTCCTATCATCATAATAAAGTGTAAATGGGTTCAGACTTGATTATTTTAATAATGCTGGGATAGTTTAATTTGCATTGGCTCAGCAATTTTTCATAGAAAAAAGTGATTCATAGCATTTTGTAATGTATAAATCAGAGTTATTTTTATTAATAATGCATATAGATATTGGTCTATTGTGTCCTCGAAAAAGTTCCCAAATAGAGTTTTCAATGTCCTCGAAATTTACTTCGATTTGGGGACAAACGGTAATTTGTCCTCAAATTAGTGTTTGAAAATATGGTCACCTTACCTTACTGGCGTATCTCCGAGATTGTCGCCGAAGCGTAGTGCTAGTGCGATGTTAAATGCAACATTACTTGAATATCTCCGAGATTATCGCCCATAACGCAGTAGTAGTGTGACGTTAAATCCACTCTGCTTATCTGGGTTATATTTAAGGTTATTGTTGTATTCTCTGATTTTTTTTTTTTTTTTTTGTCCTTTCAGAAAGAGTCTGGTATTTCGATTTGTTTCTTTTGTTTTTTGAATTTTGGCAACAGTAGGCCGTTTCATTGCATGTGTAAGCAGGCACACGTTCGTAATTGAGTTTGTTGTTTTACTTCTGAAAAATTGTGATTTATTTTAAATTGATTATTTATGTTGAATATCATAAGAAATGCGTTTGAGTACGGTTTGAAATTGTGTTGATGTGGTTGGTGTACATGATTAAATCGAAATCTCCAGAGGAGATTATTTTCTTCGTTTTTCCAAGAGTAATGTTGTTTCAGTTTGTCGCTTTTCTTATGTAAAATTGTAATTTGTTGGTTTTGTAAAATTGAATATTTAGATTGAGTATCCTAAAAAAAAAGCTTTTGAGTAGTGTTTGAAGTTATGTTAATGTGGTTGATGCCACGGTTGTCGCTTTTCTTATGTAAAATTGTCATTTATTGGTTTTGTACAATTGAATGTTTATGCTGAAAAAAGCTTTGGATTTGTGTTTAGAGTGATGTTAATGTGGTTGGTGTACATGATTATATCGTAATATTTAGAGGGGATATTTTTGTTTTTCGAGAAAAGTGCTATTTTTTACGGAAATTATGAAACGGGTAAGTAAAAAAACTTTCTTTTTTATTTAAATGCTCATTTATGTATATTAAGTTATTTGTGCTGTTTTTGTTTTGTGATATTTCTTAGTTTTAGTTGATAACAATTGTGAAAAATTTGTATTTTTCTTTACTCAAGTATTTGTAAGATATTTCTGACTCTTTATGTTTACATAATTGCTTTAAAGCACGTAAATCGGCCCTTTTCAAAAGGATGCGTATGAAAACCGTGCTTCCAGTCCGCCATTTTGGAGAGGACGGGAGAGAAAACCGCGACACCGCGCAGACTCGGCGAGTTCCGAAAAACTCGCCAAAAACTCGCCAAGAAGGACCGTAAAACGCATTTTTACCAAATTTTTACTTCTACAATTAAAATTTAATAGAACTAATACATATTGAGCTTTAGATTTAATCTCGATAGTTTTAAGGGGGAAAATACCGATTATATTATAACACTACAATCCCTTCCGCGAATATTACATTCTTGTGTGAAATCGTGGCGTGATTGGCAAGAGCGTTTGTCTACGGTAGCGAAGATAGTAGGTTCGACTCCAGGGGCTAGATTTTTTTTTTTTTTTTTTTTTTTTTATTATTATATTTTATTTATGCTCTAGAATATTATAAAATATGTTTTAAACAGAAAATCAGAATCACCACATCAGCTTTATTTATTTATTTATTGACTAAAAAGCCTTGAAATGGCAGATCTTTTAAGCCTAACATGGCGGTATTTTTAAACATAAAAAGATGGCGGTGTTTTAAGACATTTACAGTGTCTTAATTTCAGATGCGGAAGGTTGTCTAAAAAAGTAAGACACTTTTTTTTCGCTTAAAAAATGACCATCTGTTTAAGACACTTTGTAACTGAATTTAAGGCGTTTTCGTTTACAGTGTTTATTTATCAAACAGATCAGTTATGCTAATAAATTTCCCGAAGACCAAAATAAGGTAAATGTTTTTCGTATTTTTGTCATCAGAAAACATTTGCATTAAAAATGTTTATCGGAAGTATTATAATTAGTGTACTTTTATATATTTAACAAAATTAAAATTTTTAATTTTTTTTTATATATATTTTTTCTTAAATAATTTGTTGTTTCGAATTAGGAAACTAAATTTATTTGAATTGCAGCACTGCGAAGAATTATATTGTAGCTATGCAAATCATTATGTACTATGTATTTGGTTTAAGGCCAATTGTGTAGTCTAATGACCTAGGCAACAATATAAATCGGATTGTAGAACTAAAGTTTAATGGATTATAGTAATAAGAAACTAGCAAATGAAATTAATTATAAAAACATTTCTTTGTGCAAACAGCCTGCAAAAAATTTTCCTCCCTAAACTCCGGGGCTGCGGAAGACCGGTCGGTATAGCGCTGGGCTCGTAAATTTGAAGGTTGCAGGTTCGATACTCGAACCCGCCAAAGAGCGTCGTGTAAACAAATGGTAGCTGGTGCACGTAAAAACCTTCATAGCTGCAATGTTCTCCATGTCTTCATCCAAATTATACCTCTTGTGGTCACCGAACCGGCAGAACAATTCTTCCCGTGGAGTACCAAATGGCATGTCTACGGATCATACTTTGAGGTAAGGCCCAGAACACTGTCAAATGCCCATAGCGTAGAACTAGTGCGACGTTAAACCCAGACAACCGATATATACATGGTGAGTAAAATAATATAGAATGAGCAATTCAACGCAAATTTTGGATTTTAATTTATTTTATGACTAAAATTACATACAAGCATATACAATATATTACGTTGCAAGCATATACATATGCATCAACTCTACGATAATCGAGATTTTAATATGCCAATTTAATTTATCCTAAACGGTAATCACATACTCCTCAAAATTTTTTAGTACTTGCTGATTTAAACACTACTTCAAAAACACCTTTATATTGGTAAACATGTTTCACTGTCAACTTCGCGGCATCAGTGAACGATCCCCTACAACAGATTTAAAGAAAAATTTATATGAAGAAATAAAATAAATGTATCCAATTTTCACTAACCATATTCTTTGATATCCAGAAATAATTTATGTTTTTATGTAGCCCAAAGTTTGGTATTCAATAAACTTGTCAATAGACTTTTTAAAAAGTAAACTACAGAAAAAAGTTACCTCATGAGCTTTTAGAATTAGGAATTTTTAAACAAACACTACTCTTCCAAAATTTAAGCATTCATTGTCTAAGATTTTGCCATAGTAGTAATAAGAAGACTGATAATAACCATAATAAAATATAATAAAATATAATAAAATATAATATAAATGAATAAATAAATAAATGAAAATAAATAAACAAATAAAATAAATAAAATAAAATATAAATGAATAAAAAAATAAATGAAAATGAATAAACAAATAAAAAATAAATAAATAAAATGAAACAAAAAGAATAAAAAAGAATACTTAATAAAAAGAGTAAAAATAATTCAAAAGAGTACTGACAAAAGTCCTGAAAAATAAATAAACAGTATTGAAAAGTCTCCTGCACTCCCGCAAAACCCTCTTTTAAATATTATTTATATATTTAAAAACAAAAAATAAGGTTGTTATTAAATTACGTACACCGTCCCTTAAAAATTACCTATCTTGGTCAAACTTTTCAAGCAACCCCTTTAAACAATCTTCCAAATGCCAAGTTTAAATTTCTAGAAATCATTTGTTTTTAAGTAATGCCGACAGTAGACACGCATATTAGGCACTAGAACTTATATGTCGTATTCAGGGGACATCAAAATTCGTAATTATAGCTGACCAAATTTGAATTTAAATTTGGACTTTAAATAATAATTTGAGTATCGCATGAGCATGAGAAAGTAATTACCATTACTAAACAGTTTACCAGGTAACATTTAAGAAAGCATTTCAATCAATTAAATTTAATAGAGTAGAACGTATTCACCTGATTTTGGATAGACTTTTATATTGTCTATAAATCATGTACACAACACATAAAATTTAGCACTTTATGATAAACACATAAGAATACATACAATGCTTCTCAAGCAGTTCAGAGTAAAGACCTAATTTATCAAAACATTTTTATGTGACTCTGTAAAGGACCAATGAATAATTTTCACGCCATATTCTATGGGAAACACGATTTATGCTTCTAAAACACATCTATACATTTTACTTTGTTTAGAGCAGTCTAAAATTGTGATTTAGCGTCTAAGAGAAATTTCGTCTATAGACGTAATATATTTGAATTTTCTTGTATGTTCCAATTTAAGAACTATTCGGACAATTTCAACAAATTTTTCAAGTAGCATCACGAACTGATTCAGTGTTACTCAGGCGAGTTTGGACTTCCTTGTAATAATTGTTCTTGTGTTATACTGATAACAGACACAGTGACAGAACAACATACCTAATTCTTAAAACTTTTTCAGATTCAAGAAATCCCAAAACGAATAAGAAAAACAAAAATTCAACTTAGAAAATGTGACCACACAACTATGTTAATAATAAAGCACCACTGAACGGGTGTTTTAAAGCAATAATTACAGAACTTTCGATTAACACCATAAAATGCAATAAACTCGCAACAATTGTTTAGGGTCAAAAGAGCACACGATCCTTCCTTAGGCGAATAAAGTAGGCACGAGTGCTGTTTCGACCCGAAACAATTGTTGCGAGTTATTGCATTTTATGGTGTTTATCCAAAGTTCTGTAATTATTACAAAACAGTGTTGTCATCAACACTACATATATGTTTAAGAGCATGTAAAAGAAAAAAAAAATTGTGTAGAATGGGTCTAGATTTATGATAAAAGTATTTTATAAATCATTAAAATTAATTAAATAATTTTAGAAATAAATAATTTACATGGAAATAACACTAAAAAAAAACTTGCATACAATACGATATTAAGTATTAAAATAAGCCAAAAAGTGAATTTAAGGAAGTTATAATGATAAGACTAAACAAAAATACAATTTGGAGTAAAGATTCTTATATTTCAGTTATGTGTGAAACATATTTTTTTTTTTTTTCAAAAACTTCTTTGTAAAACTTTTTTTTTTCCTGTAAAAGTAAAATGCATTATATATGTTTACGAAAATAGTTTAAGAGCTACATTTTTGGGGAAAAAATCTATATCACAAACTATAGTTAAACAAGTATTTCTAATACTTGAACGCAGGTGTTTTATTTACACCTTCACTTAAAGATTCAATTTCCTTTATGCGAAGAGTGTAATATTATTTTGTTTTAATACCAGTATTTTCATCAAATGTAGTTACACGAAATAAACAAATTTTATTATATAATTCTGTCTTATAAAGGAAGAAGTTTGAGACGATATGCAAGGTATATATTGTAAGATATAGAATATAAAAATATTTTTTAAAAACGTTTTGTCTAACAAATATTTTGAAAAGGTTTAAAATGCGTATATTTCTGTAACTTTCTAAACCCCTTTTTTAGGACTTTAAATTTTAAAGATTTTATCAGAAACTAAAAATTTGTTCCATCCCCGTTAATTTTTTTAAGCTCTCATAAAACTCGTAAGATAATGGACCTTCTCAAGCGTGATTATTTTTTTTTTCATAATCGATTTGATATATATCAACCTTTATTTGAGTCAAATAATTACTTTGTATTTAATCTACATTGTGATAGACATAATTAATCAAAATTTGAATTATTTCTGTTTATTCTTCAGTTAGTGATTAAAAATCGACTGTTTACTGTAAGTTTGTGTCGTTTTCTGTTGAAATATCTTGAAAATCAGAAATTAGGATTTTAAGCCAAACATTTTGAATTATTTCAGTTTAATCTTGAACTACTGGTTTAAAAGTTTATTGTTTACGGTAATTTTGTGTTACTTTCGGTTGAAATATCTTGAAAATTCGGAATTATGATTTTAGGCCTTACAAACTAATTATTTATAAAAGTGCTTATAAATATTTTTCTATAGAATTCCTATATATATAATAACATCACTGCCACCATAATATGATATATTTCGAAGCATTGACATGTTTGATGAACGTGTATATATATATATATATATTGTTTTTAGAAAAGCAACTAAAACAGAATGTTGTAAATTAAATAATGCCGTAGGTGCTCAATTATATTAAAATCTACAGGCATCATAAAATTTTATTATATATTTTTTACAACTTAATTCACGCAAAGATTTTACATTATAGCTTAAGAAAAATTTTCAGAAGTTTGTTATGTCTCCCCTATTTTTAAATTCTGTAAATAAATTAAATAAAAATTGATGAAATAGCTCAATTTTGAATGCATATTTTTAAATAAGTCAATTGATTGAATTCATCTTCAAGATTGAATTCATATTCTTGTAATTTTAAATTAAATCTTTCATTTAATATATATATATATATATAGTATATATATGCGCCTTTTAGCATATATTCATATATTTGAATATATACAACACTTGTATTAAAGGTACAATATTTTTATCGTAGCATAATATAAAGTGTTATTTTTTAAATACATGTATGAAAAAATACAATTTGTAAAATAAACTGTCAAACTGAAAATGCATATTTTAAATTTATAAAAATAATTTCCTATTATTATATTTTTAATATAAAATGTATCACTAAAATTTAAAACATACTTTAAAAATGTAAATGTGGAAAATTTAACGTAAATTACATTTAATATATATAAATAGAATAATCATGACTGTTCTTATCAATGTAGTACTTATCACGGAAGCATATATATATATTTTTTTTATTTCGTTTTCGTTAATTCATTAATATAATACATTTTGCTGTTTCATTCATTCATAAATGAATACACAAGTTAGTTTCAAAGATTAGAACTCGAGAGTATGTGCACGTTAATGAAATGGCTATTTTAATAATAAAGTACTTGCTTATGAATACATCTAATTAAATTTCAATTTAAAATCAGTGAAATGTTTAATAAGTTAGCAACCGCGTGAAATTATCTTCTCGTCTAACGTTAATTTGCAATTTTCTATAACTAGACTTTAGTACTCATGTTAAATATTGAATAGCGCTTGTGCTTTTCTTCAAATTAAATGCATGAACTGTTTGTTAAAGTTATTTAAAGACTAATTATCTTATGTTTTAATAAAATGACTTTTTACTAATAAATAAATACATTCGAACATATTTTTTATGTTTAGTTGTTTTGTAATTAATTTAAATTTAGAATTAATAGCTTAAAATGAATATTAATAGTGTAAAATACTTTATGGAATTTTGAGAAAAATGTATATTCCGTGAAAAATATGTTTTGTATCCTATTTGACAAAGAAAATTCTCGTTTTTATTATTATTGTTATTATATTATTATTGTTATTATTATTTTTAATGTTTATATTCCACATAAAGCATAATACTGCTAATTGAATGATTTATCATTCAAATAATTAAACTTATAGCTATTAGTTACTGTACATTATTGTAGATATCAATGCAAAATAATAAAGCGTGCTAGATTAATTTTTGTCCGAATAATTATTTATGACGAAATATGAATCAGAATACGTATCCATAATCAGATTCGAGATCGCGAATCATGTTGATTAATATACGGGTTTGATACCTTGACAAGTATATCCAATTATACAGCTTCATAATAATGTCTCGGAGTTAAAAAGAAAATTAAAAAGAGATCAATAATGTACTAGTATTCAAGGGCACGTGCTCCTAATGCTCTCTTATTTAAAGACATACAATGAAATTTATTTCTAGTGTATCTCTCACATACGCGCGCCCGCTGAAAAGTTAACCCTTTAACAATCTTATAATTTTCAAGAAAACGGTAACAATATAGCTTTTATTTATTATTTATTTTTATTTATTTATTTATTTATTCAATAAAATTATATAAAATAAAGTGTATGAAGAATATATGTATTCATTTTTAATTTTTGGAAGTTTTTATAGCATGGAATAAACAAAATTCAATTTAGCAGAAAAAACAACAATTAGGGCTCTTATGACTGAAATAATTTACTTTATTGTATATATATGTATGACTGTATAGTGTGTAATTTACGCACTTTAAAATATAAAAAACGAGAAAAAAGCTGGAAATTCATAGAAACACGGGAAAAAAGAGTCAAAAATCCATTTAAAAAGCATGGGATGAAAACGAAATAAAAACTCACAATGTCAACTCTGTGGGGGGAAAAAAGGCTGACACCGGAAGGTCAGAATTGACTAGAAAAAGTCGTCGAAGCTTCAGGAAGGTATCGGGCTTGGGGCACTGACGAGGGTTTAATACGTCTCGCCTTATTTCGGTTTTCCAGTATGTATAAAAAATAAAAGATGTATGTTTTAAACATTATAATCAAATTTTATGAAAAATTTTTTGACGTATAAATACATTGTTCTCCGATTCGCTAGCCGAACTTCCATAAATATCATTTATTTCCGAATTACTCTCACATGCATTTTTACTAAAATTTAGAAATCGAGTCACTTTGTGATTCTCACTACATGTGACAATGTTGAAAAATACATTTTGCCGCACAGTAAAAAAAAAAAAAAAAAACACGTGCCTTCAAAAGCCCAACTGAGCTAAGATTACAAAATCAATATTACAAATATTTAACAATGGATAGTGTAGTCAGTTGAAAACAAACATACTATCTCCAATTACATTTTGAAAAATCTGCTACTTCCATATATAATCTAAAATAAGAAATAAGAAATTTTCCGGGTACCACAAATGATTTGTTTTTTGAAAAGGATTATGTGAGCCCCCCCCTCCCCCCCATAAAATGATCTACTTAGTCCAAAATAATAATAATAATAATAATAATAAATAAATAAATAAATTATGTGATTTTAATTTCGGTATCATTATTTTTTGCAATAATTTATTTATATCTTTCATGCGCTATTTGGCTTAAAATGACTGTCGCTATTCCTTGGAGAACAATGTCCGGTCTACTTCAGCGCCTAAATTTAAAAGATAGCTCAGGAGGATCTGTAAGTAAAATCATCTCGGTACAGTTTTAGTATAGAAGCCCTTTGGCGATTTTTAAATTGTTGCTACCCTTTTGGTGATGAATAAAAATGGCTATCGCAATTGCGTAAGTAAAGACCTTGGCGAGAATCGTCAGAGCTACTTCAATATTAAAGTTTAAGTTTCGCCAACGGGGACTTATGATAAAGGTGTTCCGCTGTTTCTAATATGATGCTTAATTAGCTTTCATGCTATGCACTTTATTCGTGCCAAAAACCATACTATTTTTGAAAATCCAAATTTGAGTTATGCTATAAAAGCTTTCAAAAGGAAAATCAGAAAAATCCCACCAATGTTTATTAAAAAAAAAAAAAAATGTTATTTTGTTTGAGGATGGATTTTTTAATTTAAAATTTCCATCAGCTTTCAATTACACCATTATTAAGCTCAATATAGCATTCGCTCAAAATTTTCTGGCAGATGCTGTTGTCGTTCTCCATCCTACAAATAACGCTGAAATCTCGCCACATACTTTATCTTAATATGTATACACATTTATTTACACGTGGCATAAAACATTATCAATAAGAAAAACATTTTAAAGCTATAATCATGACAGTTTTGTCATATATATAAGCAATTTAATTTTTGGTAATTTTTTATTATTTACGTGTAAATAAATATAATTCTTTTTATATAGGGAAAAATAAATGAACGTGTGGACTTTTTTGCATTAGCTAACTCCCAAAAGCTAATTTTAAACTAATATAATGTTTTGTTGTCTTATTTTAATTAATTAAAAAAGTCGAAATTCTGGCTTCGATTCGAGGTGCATGAGGGAAGATTAGAAGGGGCATCTATGCAAAATTCTGAAGCTCTGCGATCAGCCTTTTGACTAAAAAGCGACCGACAGCACATACAAAGAAATATATTATTATATATAAAGAATATATATATATTTATTAATTAAAATAGAAGGTAAGCTGGTATGCACGTCATGTGTGTGAATTCACAAAGCATCAAATTGACTGACAATCACCCATAATTGGAAAGTAGCGGCGAGAAAACAAACATTTTTTTATCTAATCTTCAGCATTTTTTTTTTTTTTTTTCACTTTTAAATAGTAACTAACACAAATGATTAAATGTTAATAAATATTTTTCAAATAAAATATATCATTAAAAAAAGAAATAATTTTAAATTTATAATGAAGTCAATTTTACCGTGCAAGTTAATTTTTCACAAAGCTTTATATCAATTTTATTCTTTACTCGTAAATATGTTTCTTTTCATGTCAAAAAATTTTAAAAGAAAATGAACGTGTAAAAAAATATTTTTTAGCGACATAAGCCAAATCTTTAATATCTCATTTTTTCATGGTTTTTATGGAGATTTTAATTAAAATATTGAAATTTACAACTAAAAAAAATATTTTATCAAAATTAAATATAACCTAAGCATTCAGGAATAGTGCAGCTTTTTATTAGGGCTTTTTTTTTTTTTTTTTTTTTTAATCGGTTCGGTAGTTACAGAGTTTCCCCTCCATATATAAATAAACTTTTCCTCTTTATATATCATTATGGATATAGATTACAAATCATAATATAGTCATTATGATTCTTCCAAAAAAATTTTAAAGTCAAAAGTGTTGATCGAATATTGGTTTAGAATTAGAATTAGAATTGTTACTATTACCAAATTCTAAATTTAATTTTTTTTTTATTAATTGTAAAACAATTTTTATAACTATAAATATCATTAAGCTTTGTACTTAACAAATTGAAAAAATATTTGCCTAAATTTAACTATTTTCTTATTTTAAGAAATTTGGTGTTATTCAATAAGAAAACAAAATTATAATAAGAAATCTAAAACTTAATTTTTTACTAAAACCACATGAACTATTTTAATTACAGAATGACAAATATTTACTTTTTTAAAAGCATTGTTACTTAAATATTCATCTAAAAGAATTTCCTTTTAAAATTTCTTATATATAATATCAAAATTATTATCCGTTTTCTCTGCTATAGAAATGAAAAATTATTTTGTAAATACTCAATGTTATTTTATGAAACAATTAGTTTATTTTTCTCTCTCTTTATTTTAAAGTATTAAAATAATTAAAGACTTATTTTTCTACATTTTAAACATATCCTCTTTCTATTTATAAAAATCTTAAACAGGGCAAAAAGCAAGTTTTAAAAGAAAATTATCTAAATACTTTCAAAATTCTTCATGTTCTTACTGTAATTACAAATGAAATCTAATCTAAATTTCGAACATAATCCCATGCTATTTTTTAAGAATTCATTTCCTACTATATGTAAATTTCCAGTAACACTATCACCATAATCCTGGTTAACATTTTTTCATTATATTTTTCTAACTTAGTATACAGGCAATCTGTATCTTTAATTAACTCTAATTTTTTTCTATATTTAATTCGATCTTAAACTTTTCAGTGGTTTAACATAACTAAAAGCTATCCTTATTTTGCAATCTTTTTTTATAAAATAACCTTTAGGTATGTTGAACCAACGAACAGGTCAAATTGCAAATATGCTAATTATTAATTATTAATGTAATTTTTAGATTATTAATATGTTTAAATATCTTCTTTTTGCCGCATTGCCTTGCGCATTGAGTATGTGAACTTCTTGTCTTTATATTATATTGTTAATTTTTTTATTTTCTGTCCTTTCAAATTATTTCTTTTGTAATATAGTAAATTATCAAAAGCTATTAGTAAGTAAAAATGGTAAGTTAAAATATTAATCAATGGTATTATTCTTATTTACATTACTTTTAAAGTAAACAGCTATTTACGTTCTTTATTGAAAATATTTTTTTTTTTTCAACGCTTTTATTTTTATTGCAAGTTTCAGAAAATCTAATATGTATATGGTAGAATAAATAATAAATTTAAGGAATAAGTTTGAAATTGCATGTAATATATAATGAAAAAGAATTTGTTGAAAATTATACATTAATTAAAAAAACTACAAACTCACAAACGAAAACATTATTTTAAATATGAGTTTATTATTATTCGTAATATTTAATTGTTTTAAAAAAAGTTTCTAACGATATTTTCTTCATTTTAATATCTCAAGTGATATCCCTAAGCAGTAATTTTTTTGTTAAATTACACGTTTAATTTCTTAATTTATTCCATCAGCCTAATTCTTTTTTTGAGTTCAGTTTCTTTTTTTGAAAAAGAAAACAACATTTTCTTCTCTTTAAACATCTAATTAACATGAATTAAATACTTGTTTTGATGCAGAAGTCTTGGTATAAAAGATGTTTGAGGTAATTAAAAGGCAGAATCTTAAATGAACTTCATGCGTCAGAATGTTTTAATTATGCATTCCAAATTACCTTACGTGATTTTTTATTTTTTATTATATATATTTTTTATACGTTTTGATTACACGTAGAAAAATAATATTTTTTCCTACTTTAAACTGCTCTGATTTAAAGAGAACATATAAAATGTAATGAAAATATTAAAATAAAATACTTTTACTTTTTTCGAGGAATTACACCATTAACAAACTATTCATAAAATGAATATATATATATATATATATATTAAAGTTTTATTCATTTTGCCTTCATTATGCATTCTAAATTATCTATTTTTCTTTAATAAATTTTTACTAAGTGAATAAAAAGAAAAATAATTTATTTATTTTATCTAAACTGCAGCAACTATTTTTTTTTTAATGCACCCTAGTATAAAATACCTTATTTTTTTTCTGAATTATACTTTAGAAAATATAACCTTATATTTATATTTATGTGATTCCTTTTTTGAAATATTGAAATAGCTAACCATTTTTCTTGTTGTGATAATTATGAGGCTTAATATAATTGGTCATAGAAAATATGCCTTACTTTAAACTATAATCTAAAACATGATTTTATAAAATTAAACTAAAAATATTTTTTTTTTATTTTTAAAATTAAATTTAACTTTTTATTTCCATTTTCTAACTATAAACGTGAAAAGATAAAAGTATCGAAAAAGCTTTCTACTCGTTATATTTGTAATTTGAAGAGAAACGCAGGCACAAAAATTTAAATATTCAAAATTTTACCAATTAAAAAATTATATAATGCGGGTAAACTATTAAATTTATATTAGTAAGAGAGACTGTGATTTCTATTGGTAAAAATAAAAATTATTTTATCTTAGATGGTGTTGGTGAAATATTTTAAAGGGAAGGTATAGGTTACATCATAATCGCATATAGTTTGAAGAACATACAATTGCATATAATTTATATTTAATTATTAATTACTACCTTCTATATACGTAAGAAGAAAGTATTGGATTCACAAAATATTTTTACCGCCAGTTTTCGGTGAAATTAACACGTTTTGAAATGTCTTATGCACGATTTGACGAATTTAGAAATTATCTGTCTGTATATGTTACCAAAATCATGTGGATGCTTTAACATAAGAGCCATCACACGTAATTTAATCAAACTTGAAGTTTAGTTAGACTTTCACTTAAACTGAGTCTGATTCATTTATAAAAAAATATTCGCCTACCTGGTAGTAATATTATCCCGTTTTTCATAAGTTTAATCTAGCAAAATAAGCCAAAATTTGAATAAAAGTAGAGAATGAGCATTTTTTTTTTTTTCATTTTCACGAATCATTGTGAAATAAATATCATATTATTCTTATAATGATAATAGTCAACAGAAAAATAAAATAATAATGTATATATAAGGTTATCACACCCTTCCCTGTGGAATGTACCCCAGGGAGGAAGGGAATAAATTTCCAATATGGATAAATAAAGTTCAACGTATTTTAAAAATAAACTAAAATTGGTTTAGGAATGGTTTTATTTCACATATAATTCTATGTGAGGGTGGCTGTCGCCCCCTCAACCGCCCCCCCTCCCCCATATTCAACAACAAAGCCTGCAAGTATTAGAAAAAAAAAGTCTGTTATTAATTTGACTTCAAACTCACCAATCTTGATCAAATTTTTAAGTGGCACCTACACTCTTAAAACTGTGCCTCTGATACAAGAGGCACATTTTGAATTTTTTTGCCTCTGAAAAATAAGAGTCACGAGGGTGCCTTTGAAATTAAGAAGCACGGGTGCCTTTAAAATTAGGAGGCACCTGTTGACTTTGAATTTAAGAGGCACCAGCCTTTGAAATTGAGAAGCACGTGGTGCTTTTGAAATTAAGAGACACCTCGTGCCTTTGAAATTAAAAAGGCCCACATTTTCTTTTAAGAGGCACATCGTAGCCTCATTTTAAACTTAAGGGCCCGCTTCACTCACCGTCGCCGGAAGCCGAAGCTAATGTTATTCTTTGGGAAATTTTCTTTACAAAAAACTTATTAAATAACGCCTATTTTTAAATTCTGTTTTCATATTCTGAAAATTCCACACTGTTAAATTGACGGACCTTTTTTAAAAATGTATTTTTTTTTTTTTTTTTTCATTTCTAATATTTTATTTTGAAATTGCAAAATACAAAATTTCACATATTGGAAATTCGTATTTTGCAGCTACAAAATAAAATATAAAACATTGAAAAAATACTTTTAAAAAAAAAGGTCCGTAAATTTAACAGTTGGGAATTTTCAGAATGTGAAAACAGAATTTAAAAATATGTACTAGTTAATAAGTTATTTGTAAAGGAAATGTTCCATAGAATAACATTGAATAGGGCCTCCGGCGACGGTAAGTAAAGAGGGCCGTTAAGGCTGTACATCACAGTCAGATTACATCTTTCTATCTTCCCGTGTTATCGAATGGGACTTTTATTGTTTCGTTTTATATAAGAATATCTCATTCAAAAATGAATTTTTAGAATTCTGTCTTTTGAGAAGTTTTCTTTGTATAAAGTCACCTTTTAGCTTATGAGCAATTGTTTGAAAAAATAAATTTAAATATTTTATTTAGAAATCCAAACTTTCAGTTCTAAATTTACTTAATGAGGTAAAATATATAATTTTCTTTTTTTTTTTTAAACTTATCACAAACTAAAAGGCGACTTATTCAAAAGACATAATTTGAAAAACTTCATTTTTGAATCAAATATCCTTACAATACGAAGCAACAAAACTCCCATAAGTTAACACGAAAAGGCTCTTCTCTCTCCTCCCGTCATGAAATCCTATCTCCTGTATGCGATAATTTTTATTTATCATTACCTAACGTATTTTTATTAATTCCATTTTTCCATTCGGAAAAATTACAACAGTTAAATTAGTACTAGTTTTCTAAAAATTGATTTTTTAGAATTATAATTTTTGAATTCAAAAATGCGAATATTATCTAAGTGCATTTTCTCATATATTCTTGTCTCTAAAATAAAGTAAAAAATAAAATTTTGGTAAACAAATATTAATTTAATGGTTGTAATTTTCAGATTTTTCTTTTGCAAAGTAATATGTATTCAACCTCTATTTAATTGTTACTTTTTTAAGAAAAAGAAGGGAATAAAAGCATATTATTTACTTTAAATTGTAACATCGTTATACAGTCGAACCTTGTTAACGTGAATCTCAAGGGAAATAAAAAAGTTTGTTCATGTTACCGGTAGTTTATGCTACTAGTAACTCAGAAATTGCTCTTTATTTCGACGGGGAATGTGCAAACATTTCATGATAACATAATTCACTTTAAGCGTGTTCATGTTAACGAGCTTCGACTGTATATAAAATTGAGAAATTATCAGCATTCAATAGTTTAAATAAAAATGCGATTTAATAATTAACTTTATTGCATTGCAATAATAAAAAGCACCATAAACTGATTTTAAATTATAAGTGAATATTTTTTGAAAAGAAAAAAAAAAAAGAATATATATATATTAAAGAGCATAAATTTAAATGATATGGCAACATTCGTCAATTAGGTGAAAGAAAATAAGCACAAGTGTCACAAAATCAACAACTCTAATCAAGTAACTAGTTAAAGAAAAATATTTATAAAACGTATTTTTTCGATTTTCTTTATTGGGCCATTTGATTTAGTTTTAGGTGTTGCTGTTTTTACATTGCATGAACACCTGCTTTCTTTTGCCTGTAATGAATGCCTTGAAAATACATTGTTAGAAGTTTATTATATTTATACATTTAAGAAAATAAATGTTAGTTTTTTTTTTTTCTACATTTAGATTTACTTTATACGTTGTATAAGTATTACAGAGAGTTAGACATATTCCAACTTATAAAACTGCTCAATTTGTAATTTGTACTAAGTAATTCTGGAAAAATTTTTTTGTTATATTTATACATTGAGTTATTAAAAATAATAATAATACTAATAAATAAATAAATAAATTAATTAATTATTTTTTTATTTATTTATAAATAAAATAAATATATAATTTATTTATAAATTAAATAAATTAAATAAATATTTATTTTATTTATTTATTTACTTATTTTTATATATTTGGGGTGGGGGGGTCTGATTTATTATACTATTTATTTACCATATTTACACACATTCAGTGTTCCAGTAATTGACGCTGCCAGTTTTTCATTTTACCAGTAATTGACACCCTATGTTCCAATGTGTGACACTGTTATTAATCATTTTAGCAGTTATTAGCACTTTATACTCCAGTGTTTAACTTACAGTGTTAAAATTCTCATGTGTAAAATATATGCTTTTATCATTTTTCTTATTTATTAATTATTTCGGGATGGATGTCAATTACTGGAGCATGTCAATCACTGGTGCACCTACCTACTAAAAGGTTTATGGTTGTTTAAACATAAATAATTGTATATTTCCCCCAATTTATGGGGTTAAGATCATGTATATGTTAGCTTGCATGGATCAGATGCAAAAAAATATATATCATTCATAAGAAGTGACCAAAAAAGTAGTTGTAGGAATGCACATGAATATAGCTCATTAACTACGTTTCTGAATTAAACGCAATCTTTCATATAGAGGGGGGGGGGAGAGAAAAAGATGCAGCATGAAAGCCACAACATTTGTTGCAGCTTTCATGCTGTTTTCGTAGCAAAATTTCTGTATTTTGAAAAGAATTAGCCAACATTTCTTTTTCCTGATGGTGCATCAAGCTTAATAATTTTGACCCAAAACAACTGTTAGTTGCTTTTTTCCATTTATGGCATTTTTTCATTTTCAATCTTTAAAGTGTTATTGCGTATGCGCATGCACTTTACAATTATCTTATATTCAGTTCAACTAATTTTAACAGATTAAAAATTTAAATATATACAAATTAATAAAATTTAAGTCGAATATCTCATAATTTGCAATTAGTTTCTTAACTTCACATATTAACACTACCTTTATGAAATTGAAATTGATAATCATAAAATTTAAAATATTTGTAAATTACAGTTAATTAAGCAATGCATTAAAAAAATTCAGTACATTCTATCCTCCCCCCCCCCCCCCACTTCTTCCCTTTTCTTTCTAGTTCTTTCTTTTTGAGAAAGTAAATTGACTTGAATTGCAGAATAATTTGTTGAATACAAAAATACTTAAATTCTGAAAAAAACAAAAGAAACTTAATTGAAAAAAATTATTTAATTGAAAGATGCTGCTGAAAAGAAAATTCTTTTGAGCAAAGTATTCCTACAATAATTATTTTACTGTTGTCAGTTTACTTTTTCTGCTATTTAGAACATTTACAGTGTCACAATGTTGATATATTTGTATGTGTTACATTAGTCTTTTGCCGCTATTATTTGAGATCAATAATTTTTAAAATATTATAACATTAAAACTTCAGGATTTTTTTTTTAAATAGTGGTAACAATATAATAAAATGCATATAAAATACAGGAACATTGCGACTCCTGCACTCAATAACTAAAATTTCAGCACTGCTAGCTCCATAAAGGAGATAAACATGAAATATTAGTATTTTCTTCAGATTTCCTTACTAAAATCATTATAACTTTTTTAATTCTGTTTAAGTACCACTGATAACCTAATGAATAAAGGAATAAAAATAAAATTTGTTAGAGTTTTGTTGCTAAATATTTAGAATATGTAGTAACTATAAAATAATAGCCAATTTAAAAATTACATAATATTAACATTCGCATCAACATTTTAAATATTTTAATCAAATGATTTGACAGAAATTGTTTTGAATAAACAGTTACAATTTGAATTCTAAAAAATTGACTCCATGTTACAGGAAAAGTCAGTATAAAATATACTCTGACACTGGCCTCTTCTGCTTATCACCTAAAAGAAAAAAAGGATGCTTAATGATTTTATATTTATTCATGATGAATCTAAAAATCTGATTTTATCTGTTAGATAATAATTTTTTAAATAATACGCATAAATGAAACTACTTAAAATATATAAAAAAAATTGTTATGTTATTATACATCCAGAAGCAGAATTTTCTGTATCTACCTGCAGCAAAGCAAAATTTATTAGTGATTCCGGAATACCGGATTAAATTTAGCATCAAGGAGAGTAAGCAATTGATAAAATACGTAAAATGTACACTTACAATAAATTAATTAAGAAAATAAGTCATCCATCAGTAGCCAGGTGGTTTTGTGCTCAAACTGGTAGACAGGAAGTGATGGGTTTGATCCCAGGTTGCACTCGTCAGATTAGCTATTTGGAGCTTTCTGTAGTTTTCTCTGAGACGCATAAATATACAGGACAGGTGTCCTTAGAAAGACCCCCCACGGAGAGCAACCCCTTAGGCTCAGGTTACTGGTGTAGACAACTGGTCTTAAGCGGAACAGCATGGATACCAGAAGGCAAAAGCACACTGTAGAAATAAATTATTCTAACATATAAAAATCGAATATGTTTTCACTAATATCAACATGTAAATTTAATAAAAAAGCACCACAAAACTGGCGTTGTAAAAAAAATTACAAACTTTGAATAAACACCATAAAATGCAATAAACTCGCAACAATTGTTTCGGGTGCGTTGCCGCTTTGACTGCGGCACTCGTGCTTACTTTATTCGCCTGATGAAGGGTCGTGTGTTTTTTCGACCCGAAACAATTGTTGCGAGTAAGTATTTTTTTTTTTTTTTTATCATCATGTAAAACCTAATTTAATAAGATGATGTAACAAAAATACACATCATAAAAAAACTTCACTTTACAAAGCACAAAATTTTTTATGTGTCACATCATTCCAGGGAGAATAAAAACTAGTATGTTGTGGCCACCACAAGACTTTCTTCTATATTTTCCTATACAAAGTGTCACTCAGTAACAATTAAAAAAAAAAAAATACAAGTTTTTTTGGTTTTTTTTTTCGTTAAAAGTAAAAAAAAAAAAAAAAAAAAAAAAAAATCGATAACTTTGTTTTAAATTATCACATATTTATAGTTCAACCATTCATTTTAAAGGTATTGACGAGACCTTTCGAAAGATACCATCTTGAAAATTTACCCTCCTCCCCCCAGGGGGTTCCCCACATGCACAGAATTTTTTTCCTAGTTAACTACTACTATTATCAACAATTCATATTAATTTTACAATCACAAGTTAAAAATAACTTTCATTATGTACATTTATACGAAATTTTGTCCTATACTGCCATGTTAAAAATTTAGAAAAAAATGCGATCACAGCGCCACTTGTTGAGCGTTTGATCACCAAATGAAATTAGCACCAGTTTATGTCAAGGACCAACTAAATACCAAGTTTAGTTAAATTTCAATTTAAAAAAAAATCGATAACTTTGTTTTAAATTATCACAGATTTATAGTTCAACCATTCGTTTTAAAGGTATTGACGAGACCTTTCGAAAGATACCCATCTTGGAAATTAACCCCCCCCCCCGGGGTGTTACTTCCCCCCCCCCAGGTGGGGAGCGATGCCCCCACATGCACAGGATTTTTTTCCTAGTTAATTACTATTATTAACAATAATTCATATTCATATTACAATCACGAGTTTAAAATAACTCTCATTATGCACATTTATACGAAATTTTGTCCTATACTGCCTTGTTAAAAGTTTACAAAAAATGCGATTACAACGCCACCTGTTGAGCGATTGATCCCCAAATCTAATCAGCACCAGTTTATGTCAGGCCGCAACTAAATACCAAGTTTGGTTAAATTTCATTCATTGGTTCGTGAGCTACAGTGTCCACAAAAATCGTGATACACACAGACAGACAGACATTTTCTAAAAACTATTAATTCGTGTTCAGGACATCCCAAAACGTGTAAATCCATCAAAAAACGGAGGTCGAAAATTTTCACGAATGCAATACTTTCTCTATATTACATATAGAAGAAAGTAATAAATTATTATAAACATATTAAATTCCATCCCTGAATTCAAAGTTAAAATATTTTTTAGCATACTTAAAGTAATAAATGTATATACTTGGAGCATACAACGCACGATCTATATTTAAATTTTAACATACAATTCAAATGAATAAAACTGTTATTTAGTAAAAAATACTTACTTTATCTTTAAGTAATTTTCTATCCACTGTTCATGCTAGTTACGCCCGATACAAGAAACTGTTTTATATCATCGTTAAAACTTAAATTTAAGCGATGTACTTCAAATTAAGCGATGTACAGGAAGTGCTGGGTTTTATCCCAGGTTGTGCTCGTAAACCTATCTATTTGGAGCTTTCTATGGTTTTCTCTGAAACTTGCATAATTATACAGGATGGATTCCCTGAGAAAGACCCCCACGGAGAGCAACCCCTTACGGTCAGGTCACTAGTGTAATGACAAAAGCACGCTGCAGAATTAAATTACTTTAACATATAAAAATCGACTATGTTTTCACTGATATCACCATGTAGAATCTCATTCAATAAGATGATGTAACAAAAATACTCAACAGATAAAACTTAAGTTTACAAAGCACAAAATTTGTTATGTGTCATATCATTAAAGGGAGAATAAAAATAAGTTATTATAATTCTAATAAATTTCATCCCTGAATGCAAAATTAAAATATTTTTTACCATACTTAAAGGAAAAAAAATTATATACTTGTGGCATGCAACGCACGAACTATATTTAAATTTTAAAATAAAATTCAAATAAATAAAACGGTTATTTAGCAAAATATACTTACTTACTTTATCCCTGAGTAATTTTCTATCCACTGTTCATGCTGGCTACTTCTAGTCCAAGAAATTGTTTCGTATTATCGTGTTAACTTCAATTCAATCGATATAAAATCTTCCAACACAAAAGTAAACATCCTCCATTGGAACACTGATGCATGCTGGGGTAGGTTGTTACGCATGCTCAGTTTCGTTAAATATAGCGCTGGGAATATGAACAGCTTTTTAAAAGGCACAAATGCGTGTTTGTGTCTCTCACCGAGATTGAAGTGCGATCGGTGCCTTTCACATTTAGTTGTGTCTTCTACATTTCTTCCAGTATCAGAGGCACTTTGACAGTGAGCCTCTTATATTAGAATAATAGAAGGCATAATTTACTTGTGCCTTATATTTAAGAGCTACAGTTTTAAGAGTGTAGTATGAACTTAATATATTAAATTCGAATTTCTTGCAGTTATTTGTTTTTAAGTTATGATGATAACGCATATACATAAAGATTAACCACTAAAATTTAGAATTTCATAAACAGGAGACCTAAAAACGTGATATTATATACAAAAAAAAACTAAGTTGAAAATTGAACTTCAGAAAATACTTTCTTTATAGTATGGGTATGAAAAATTATTTTTGATTTCTGAGCAGTTTTCATTGACATAATAAACGGCAGCAAAGCACTTTCATCAATTACATTCAATAGAAAAGAATGTTTAGCTTAAATTTGGGTAGCGAAGTATATTGTCTGTAAACAATATGCACTATAAACAATATTGCGTGCTTAAATTTAGTCTTGCTTGAAAAATATCTAACAGAAAATGAATTACAATTTCAGCAAAATCCATGTATAACATCAATATATCAAATATTTTGGGTAGCTCTTTAAACGAATGAAGAATGATTTCTATACAATACATTCTGCACAAAACCTGCTTTTATGCATACAAACACACACACACACACACACATACATATATATATGTATACATACATATAAATCTTTCAGTCCGTTTTGTTTAAGTCAGCCTATAGATGTTATACTCCACTTATCCGAAATTTCCCCATATACGTAATGTATTTGAATTATCTTCGATGTTCCTGCACATGAACCATTTGCTTGATCTCGATGAAACATTTAGTGTAGCATCCCTTATATGATGCCGATTTAGAATACCGAGTTTTGACTTTCTGCAACAATTTCTTCTTGAAATATGTTGATAGCAGGGAGACACACACACATACCCACACACATGCACACAGATATACAGACACACGAACACCCACACTGACCAACCGCTAAAAAGATGATTTTAAGATTCAGGAGACCTCAAAGCGTGTAAAAATAGCAGAAAGTCAATTTTGGAAATTGACCCCAAAACAATACTTTCTCTGCCATATTTGGATAGCGTTTGCAATTTTGTTTTAGACGATTTATTCTGCAAAGGAACAGAAGTAAATTTTCGAGAGTATTTTTTCCCCTAAAAATATGTTATTACAAAAATACATCCATTTACTCAAAAAAAAAAAAAAAAAAAAAATCATTATATTTATCGTAACAGGCACGTGTTTTTTGCACAGTGAAAAAAATAAAATAGAATAAAAATAAATAAATAAATGAACAAAAATAAAACATTAACTTTGAAAGCGATTTAAAAAGCAACTAAATTACCGAAATTACGCACAGTGAAAGAACAAAATTAAAATTGTATCATAAACAGAATTATGATTTAAAAACCTGTGTTTTATTTATTTATTTATTAGTAGTACGACAAAGATCTGAGAAATGACTCTCTCTCTCTTTTCTTTCTTTCTTTCTTTCTTTCTTTTTTTTTTTTTTTTTTTTTTTTTTTTTTTTTTTTTTGGTGTGTGTGTGTGTGTGTGTGCACATAGATAAGATGGAAGCGTTTTTTTATTTAATATGATCTTTTCAGTAATATATTACAGTGATATTAATTTCTTATGTAAAAAAAAGTATTATTTATCTTATTATATTAAATAACGCCCATCTCTAGTACAAAGTCATTTTCAGAAAATATGGCATACTACATAAGACACAGCATACAGCAATCAGACTGAAAATATGTTAAATATATTACGAAATATGACCACTTTTACTACATATTTTTTAACTACGCATGCGCAAGCTTTTTAAAAATGTCATTTGCATAATAAAACAGCCAAAGGTATTGAGCAACTTATATGAAAACCCCAAACAAATATCATGTAAATTTTAAACGTTACGAGAGATGGAATGAACAGAATTTCAGTTCTCTTAAAATAAAAGCTTAACTATAAGGGGTTTTACTCACATTTTCATTTTGATTCAATCAATGCCCAATGATATTTCAGTGTTTTCGCTGACTGTAAATAAATATTTATAACCCCTCCCCCCCCAACCTTTTTTTTTTTTTTTTTTTGTGAAGAACATAAATTCTGTTTATTCTATCTTTCGTAACATTTTGAATTTACATATTTGTTTGGGGTTTTCTTATAAGTTGCTGAATACCATTGGCTGTTAAATTATGCAAATGAAATTTTTAAAGCTTGCGCATGCGTATTTAAAAACTATTTAGTAAAAGTGCTCTTATTTCGTAAGATATTTAATTTTTTTTTCATTCTGATTGCTGTAAGCTGTGTCTAATGCAGTATGCCATATTTCGTGAAAATGGCTTTGCACACTTGGTCTAATACCCTACGTGTTATAATTAAAAAAGTGGAAATTGTTTTTGTAATTTTTTAATGAAACCGTTATATCTCCATGAATATATGTGGTAGCCTCATAAAAGTTTATAAAGATAATTAGTAAAATCCTCATAATCACATGCCACAGCAAAAACGCATTTAAGGAATTACATTTTACAGGTGATCCAAAACATTTTGATTTCTGTTTAATTTTTTACTGGTTTCCTTTTTCCTTTTCATTACACAAAGAAAAAAGAAACAGTGTTGTACGTTTAATTACAACGTTTTACGTGTTACCAAATTTTGTATGAATGATTCCATAGCAGTTGAAAACTTTATAAATTTTCCAATAACACTGATTTTTAACACCATAACAAATTTTAAGTTATTCCTACAGCACTAATTATGTAAAAGTAAAACATGCAATTAGATTAAAAGCAAAATAAACAAAGCATAACATTAAGAAACAAAAAATAAGTAAAATTTATTTGTTAAATCGAATTTTTACTACGATCAATAAATTAAATTCAACGCTGGCTGCTTTACTTTTAAATTTTATCTCTTATTTTTCAGTTGCGACTATTATATTTTTGTTTCATGTGTAAGCGTAATAAGCTTAGTTAACATTATTATTATTATTATTATTATTGAAACTTTTATCAGTATTGAAGCAACAGCATGTCTATTAAAATACTGAAAAATATTAAAATTCTTTTACATTCAATTGCTGGTATTAACAATCACATAAATGGCATCAATATCCGTGTAATCTCTTAAGTAGCACACGAATTAAAACTTCAGAACAAATATCTTTTCATTGTAAATGAGTCCCGAGTTAAAACATAATAAAATGATGCCAATATTGATATTTAATATACAATCGGTAACAAAAGTGTCCGAACACTAGCAAAAATTTCTATATAAAAAAAGTACACTTCATACAGTTTTGCTAAATAAATCTATGTCGAATCCTGTTCTTAGTCAGTCTAAGAACATGATTCGATAAGGATTTATTTAACAGAACCGTATGAAGTGTATCTTTTTTTACATAGGAAATTTTGCCAGTCTTCGGACACTTTTGTTACGGACTGTATTTGAAACCCGAATCATTCATCAGTGTCCTTTAATTCTATATTCAATTACGTAACATAATTCCTTAAAACTCGTAATGCAAACTTAAAACCAATGCTTTAATGCAAATCAATAAAGATAACTTCCTGTTTTAATATTTTCCAACAAATTTGAAAAGTGTTTATGACTCGGGATTGTCTGTTTGCCTCTCTGCACTCTAACTCCGGTAAATATCAATGAAATGCATTGAAACAGATATATATTATCCAAGTTTTCTATGTGGTAGTTCACCTACTGAAAACGGAGTAAGTACTACTATTAGTTTGTGTACTGGAACACCCGAAAGAATTCCAAAGCTTTGTGCACTATGTGACGTATTTTTATAAAACATATTTTAATGCCTTTATTTTGCCCGAATTAAAATGACATTTATTACTTATATGCAGAAACAAATGATTTCTTTTGGATAATAGGATCAACATTAAGATTTATAGGGTCAGCAAAAACTATTCAGATGTATTAAAGCATACAATTGGAAATGTCTAGTATTGTGTTTTTCTGTTACGCATTTTTTAACACTTTCTTAAAACGTTTAAGAATGATAATTCTCTCCGTCCGACTGCCCGTCTGTCTACCTGTCCATGTGTCCGCCACTGGCATCAGAAAATATTTTCCTTTTTTTTTTTTTTTTTTTTTTAATAAAACAGGTTATTCAAGTGTGCTATGGAAAGTCCCCTACTTAAAGTGGTACAAATCGCATGGCTGGTTTATGCACAAGGACACCTAAAAGAATGCCGATGCATTGTGTTTCATGAAATGCATTTTTATAAACGATGTTTAAATGACTTTCTGTTGCGCAAATCACAATAAAATTACCATTTTATTAACAGTAATATATACATATATATATATTATATATATATGTGGAATATGGTATGTTTAGCGTTGCGATTTACAAAGCTACATATAAATACTAAGATACATTAAGAGCTGCAATTGGAAATTGCTGAAATTGCATTTACATCTGTGTTAAAAATTTTTAACACCTTCCAGCAATATTTAAAAGCGGTTATGAAATATATTCGTCCGTCCGATGTGCAGTCGCCCACTCAAAGTAAGTTAAATTCATATCAAAGTAAGTTAAATTCATACCAAAGTAAGTTAAATTATACAATGGGTACGTACAGTTGGAAAGGATATTCATTCTTTCATTCGTGTTTGTGATTAAAACAGCTGAGTGTACTTTTCATATGCGTTCCCTGCTTTTAATGCTTTTCATAATAAAGAATTTAAAAATGTTATTAACCCGTTTTTATTAACTTCGATTCTTGTTTGTATGTTTATTTCTCCAGTACAAATCTTGCAATCGATTTTTAACTAACTTCTAGACTACCTAGATACTTGAAATCTTCAAGACAACTCACAACACGGTGACAATACATTTTTCTAATAATTTTAGTCAACTGTTTCAGGTCCCGCTGCCTTCGGCAGCGCTTATATGATTCGACAAAAAATTTACTTAACTAATTTCCCGACAAGCTAGACATTTGAAACTTTCAGAATAGTTCAGAACACGGTGAAAATGCATTTTTGTAATACCTTTATCCAAATGTATCAATTTCCTGCTGCCTTCGGCAGCGTTATCGGTACAAAGCTTGCAATCGATTTTTCACTAACTTTCCGACTAGCTAGACATTTGAAACTTTCAGGCTAGCTCAAAACACGGTGACAGTACATTTTTTTAATACTTTTAGTCAACTGTTTTAGGTCCCTACTGCCTTCGGCAGCGTTTATATGATTCAACAAAAAATTTATTTAACTAACTTCCTAACTAGCTAGACATTGGAAACTTTCACAATAGTTCAGAATACGGTGAAAAGGCACTTTTTAAATACTTTTATCCAACTGTTTCGGGTTCCTGCTGCCTTCGGCAGCGTTACCAGTACAAAGCTTGCAATCGATATTTCCCAAACTTCCTGACTAGTTAGACATTTGAAACTTTCAAGATAGCTCAGAACACGGTGGAAATACATTTTTTTTAATACTTTTAGTCAACTGTTTCAGGTCCCTACTGCATTCGGCAGCGTTTATATGATTCAAGAGAAAATTTATTTAACTAACTTCCCGACTAGCAAAACCTTTGAAACTTTCAGAATAGTTCAGAACACGGTGGAAATGCTTTTAAAAAATATTTTTGACCAATTGCTCCCGGTTCCTGCTGCCTTTGGCAGCGTTACCAGTACAAAGCTTGCAATCGATTTTTCACTAACCTTCCGACTAGCTAGGTATTTGAAACTTTCAGTATAGGTCAAAACACGATAGCAAAGAATATTTGTAATACTTTTTTTCCAATTGCTCCGGGTTCCCACTGACTTCAGTATCGTTTATATGATTCAACAGAAAATTTAAAAACATGGTATATAAAAGTTCTTTTTATATCTTGTAATTATTTTTAATTACAAAACATGTGTCCGCATGCTCATGATCAGTTTAATAATTATTAAATTTCGCTACAAGACAAAAGAAAAATGTAATATGGAAATCTTAATTTATTTATTAGGACATTTTATTACTGAATCTATATGAATTTTATTTACGAGATTTTTCAAAACATTTTATTAATAATTTAAATGTATAACCTAATAAAAAAGTAATAAAAATTTTCTATCAGAAAGTAAGCCATTTTCCTTTCCACTAAATTTCAACTTTATACTAAATTTACCTATTTTATCACATTTATCTAATACTAAATATTAAAAGAAATGAGGCATACTATAAATTTATCCGCTTGAAGTAAATATCGATAGTAAAATTCTCTTTGTCGAATTTCTAATGAAAGCGGACAGCATAATTCTAATGTGAATAATATAATTCCAATTTAAATGTGAACAGAAATCGAATTGACAGAATACTTTAAATATCTAAACGCAACTTCAGATTGAATTAAATTGTATTCAGTTAGATTTAATTTACATTGAGATTTCATATAATATGTACTGAAAATGCTGTAAGACAGAAATAATATTTATTTACATTATTAGAAAATTTATTAAAGTAGATTTGGGTTTATTTTTCATGATATGATATTCCTATAAAAAAAATTCATTATCATTATAACGTTGTTTTATAGAATGATTAGAATGATTTAAAACAAGTGAGATTATTTGTAATTTCATAGAAAAAGATAATATTTGTCATATATATATATATATTGTATTTTTAATCTTAATTAAGATTTTTAGACTCAATCTATTCAAATATTCAATTAAAAATATTTGTTTTTAGCGATTTAGATACTTCGGAGTTTGCAAAGAAATGACAAGCAACCAATTTATCAATACGCTATATAAATGATGGAAATTGTTAGAATTTTTCGCACTTAGAAATTTAAATTTTAGTCACTTACAATAATTTCAAATTCACCGGAAATTGTTAGCCTTTAAATCTTCTTAAAAAATATTAATATTTTAAGACGACTAATATTTAAATAATCGCCATTATATTAAAAATAAATCTGCAATGAATCCCATGCATTTTTAATGATTTGTACTGATTTTTATTTTTATTTTTATTTATTTTTTAATGAAATTACTTAAGTAAACTGCAATTTATAAACAAAATTGATAATCGGTGTTATATTATCAAATTTTACAAGATATCAGTTATTGTGCAATTTATTCAGATTACATTTCCGAACAACTGTAGCACGAAATTACGAATTAAAAATTTATGAAGTAAAAAAGGGAAAGTAAACATGCTTTCACAACAATATATACGAATATAAATGTAAAAACCTATAAAAATTGTAAAAATTACTTACCAAAAACAAACAAAAAATATATTGTTGCGTACTTGGGGGTTCGTGAGTTCTCCGAGAATGAAAGGCCAAATTTACAAAAATTCAGTAATTTATTCACAGAAAGTTCCAGAAAAATACAGGTCAATAAACCAATTATTAGCTTCAATTCAAGCAGTAACTACAGCTTAAACAACAGCTGTCAATAGCCAATCCACAGTACAAACTGTATAGCAATAACACTTGAAGCAAGTCTCTCTCAAAGAGGCTCAGAGCAATACAAGTACTAGCGAAGCTGGCTGAAAACTGAACTGAACTGCCTTGACGAGAAAGCGCTTCTTATATACTGTTCCATGGAACCCAGATTTTTCGAGAAAACTCTAGAAAGTGGTCAACCAATCAACTTACAGCTTCCATATTTGGTATATCCCTAATAAGGATTTTCTCGCCAAGGTCGCCAAAAAAATCGCCAAGGTGGGAAAAAGTCGCCAAATTTGGCGCCAAATCCATTACATGCCTTATTGGGGCTTTTAAATACGTTTTTAAGGGAAATTAAGGCTATTTCAACGCTAAAACGACTAGAAATGCACAAAATTAGCACTTTATCAACTTACTAAGCCTCTTTGAAAAAATTTATACAAAAATAAACGCAATTATTTACAATATTGTAACACTGCCCCCCTCCCAAGAACTGCACGTCCCGGGCTGTGCAACCCTTTCTTAAGAGGTGAAACTAACCAAATTTACACAATCTCAAATACAAAACTAAGTTGCATATAACGACAAAATAGAAACAAAAATCAAGTGAGAAATATTTGCAAAATTCACAAATATGTACAAGTATCTATATACAAATATTTACATTACGCATGCGCAAATTTTACCAGTATTTACATTTTTAATTTTAATATTACCGTTACTTGTGGTACTTGGCTAGCCTATTATAGTGCACCACCTTCGGTTTTGATGAAGGTGTTTCAGTGATCCGCACCACTACATCATTCAGCCTTTTTAAGACTGTGTATGGTCCGTCCCAGTTGCACTGTAACTTGGGAGAGAGTCCTTTGCGTCGAACAGGATTCCACAACCAGACCTTCTCTCCTTCCTGGAACTCATGTTGTGTAGCCTTTAGATCGTACCTTGTCTTCATTTTCTCCGTTGCCATGTTAATCCGCTCCCGAGCAAAGTTGTGTACGTCCTCAAATCGTGCTTGGAGATCTTGGATGTACTCCTCGGGCGATGAAGGCGCATCGGGTGGACAACCAAACAGGAGATCACAAGGGAGACGAAGTTCATGTCCAAACAGCATCTGGGCTGGAGTATAGCCAGTGGTTTCATGGACAGCACTTCGATAAGCCAGCAGGAACAATGGCAACTTCAAGTCCCAATCTTGCTGGTTCCTTGATACTAGAAGAAAGAGGTTATTCAGGATGGTACGATTGAACCTCTCGACCATGCCGTCCGACTGGGGATGTAAGGGTGTTGTCCGGCTTTGGTCTATGCCGAGTAGTTGACACAGTCCTTTGAAAACATCAGAGGTAAATTTCCTACCTTGGTCAGTATGAAGTTGTAAGGGCGTGCCGTATCTTGACACCCATTGCTGCACTAGGACCTCTGCGACTGTGCATGCCTCTTGATCGGGAATGGGATACGCCTCAGGCCACTTGGTGAAATAGTCCATCACGACGAGGATGTATTTATTTCCACTGGAGGTCCGGGCAAAGGACCCAAGATGTCAAGTGCAATCCGCTCAAATGGTGCTCCCACGTTATACCGTTGCAGTCTTCCCCGACTTCGTTTCTGCGGGCCTTTACGTGCCGCACAAGCATCACAGGATTTACACCATTTCTCCACATCCTCGTTTGCCTTGCACCAGTAGAAGCGTCCCCGAACTTTCTGCAGAGTCTTCATTACCCCAAAATGGCCTCCGGTAGAGCTACTATGCAGTTGTTCTAAAACATCTGTAATTCTTGATCTTGGTAATACAATCTGCCATCGGAAGCTTTTCCCATCATCAGATTCCCACTTTCTGTATAATACGCCGTTTCTGATATGAAGAGAGTCCCAAAGTGCCCAATAACTTTTCGTAATGGGACTAAATCTGGAAATGTCCTGCCAGATAGGTCTGTTGCTAGTCGTCTCCTTCAGCTGTAATATTGGCTTTACGTCACGATCTTCCAACTGGGCTTGTGTAAGTTCTTCGTCACTCCATGGATCGGTATCTTGTTCTGATGGTGTTGCGACAGTAACTTGGCGAGCAACTGGCTGTATTTTTTGGGGTCTATCATGGGCTTTACAGCTGTATTTATGATCTTCAGATGGAGGCTTCCGCAAGAAGGCATCTGGATTCTCCCGAAGAGCTCCTCCTGGGTGGCATACTTCAGAGACATTCTTGGTTACGTCTCTAGGTGTTCTTACTGGGCAGCTTCGTTTGATATGCCCGTCTTTTCCACAGCCCCAGCATTTAGTTGTTGGAGTCTTCCCTTCTTTCCTACTATCAAGAATGCGTAGTCTTCTATTAATTTCTGCAATCATTTCCTGAATCTCCTTAAGATCATCTTGAGAGCCGTTCACTTTGTCTGCTGTGCTGTTCTGGCGATGTTTATAGGAGGCTTGTTGGGCTGTCTCGAGCTTTAGGGAATACACCAAGGCTGACTCCACATCCTTCACGCCGGAGAGTCTGAGGGCTTTTTGAATATCTGGATTTCGGACAGCATCAATGAAATATTCTAGAGCCAGGTCATTACGTGTTTCAGGATGACAGTCTGAGAAAGCCAAATGTGAAAGCCTCTGGATGTTTGATGCCAGTTCTTGTAAGCTTTCCCCTGGTCTCTGACGACGGGACCTTAGCTGGAGTCGACTATATTCTTTGGACCATTTCGCTCCAAAACGTAGGTCTAGTGCTCTGGTTACAGCTTCGAAGTCATATCGCTGTTCCTTCGAAAGGGTCTCCAGAATATCTGTGGCGTCGCCCCGCAACGACCCTACCAGATGAGCCGTCATTGCAATAGAGTCCCAGCCGTTAGCTTCAGCTACGATGGAAAACTGAGTCTTATATACATGCCAGGAGGAACTGCCGTCGTAGGTGGATAGCTTAATAAATTCCTGATTCTGGATTCTTTTATCTCTCTTTTCAGTTTCCTGAGGCATGGATTCTAACTTTTCTTCGAGATTCCGAATCTTGCTCTGCAGTGCATTCCCTATTACTTCTCTGTTCCACTCTTCTTTCATTTTTTTTTCAAGATCTTTTTCTATTCTCTTCAGTTTACCTTCTATCTCTGAAAACCTTCCTTTCAGTTCCTGATCAAAATTTCCTTTAACTTTCTCCTCAAAACTCCGTTCTATTTTCGTAACACTCTCTTCAACCTTCATAACATTTTCTTCTATCTTCATAGCTTTCTCTTCAACCTTCATAACATTTTCTTCTATCTTCATAGCTTTCTCTTTAAAACTTTCTTCTATTTTCAAAACTTTATCTTCAAAATTTTCTTCTATCTTTATAACTTTCTTTTCTATTCCATCCATTCTATTTTCCATCACCGTTAATTTACCCTCGATTGATTCTTTCACCGTTGAAAGCTCTCTCTTCATCTCATCTTGATTAGATTTAATTTCTTCCTGAACTTCACCCATAGTGTCTTTCAACTCTCTTTGCGATGTTTCCATTTTCTCCTGTACTGCTTTCATTTCTTCAGTTAAGCCGTCTTTCAATTCTCTTTGTCCTTCCTTCATTCTTTCGATCAATCCGGTTTCCATCTTTTCCTGTCCTGTTTCCATTTTCTCTATCAATCCAGATCTTAACTCATTCATCTGAGCAGTGAGACCTTCTAGAAGCTTCTTCATCTCTTGCTCCATAGCTCTCGTTATCACCATTCACAGGCAAATCCCGCTTCTGACACCAGAAATGTTGCGTACTTGAGGGTTCGTGAGTTGTCCGAGAATGAAAGGCCAAACTTACAAAAATTCAGTAATTTATTCACAGAAAGTTCCAGAAAAATACAGGTCAATAAACCAATTATCAGCTTCAATTCAAGAAGTAACCACAGCTTAAACAACAGCTGTCAATAGCCAATCCACAGTACAAACTGTATAACAATAACACTTGAAGCAAGTCTCTCTCAAAGAGGCTCAGAGCAATATAAGTACTAGCGAAGCTGGCTGAAAACTGAACTGAACTGCCTTGGCGAGAAAGCGCTTCTTATATAATGTTCCATGGAACCCAGATTTTTCGAGAAAACTCTAGAAAGTGGTCAACCAATCAGCTTACAGCTTCCATATTTGGTATATCCCTAATAAGGATTTTCTCGCCAAGGTCGCCAAAAAAATCGCCAAGGTGGGAAAAAGTCGCCAAATTTGGCGCCAAATCCATTACCTGCCTTATTGGGGCTTTTAAATGCGTTTTTAAGGGAAATTAAGGCTATTTCAACGCTAAAACGACTAGAAATGCACAAAATTAGCACTTTATGAACTTACTAAGCCTCTTTGAAAGAATTTATACAAAAATAAACGCAATTATTTACAATTTTGTAACACTATATATACAGCAATGCATCTAAATTTAAAAATTTTTACTTAATATTTAACAGTTACGGATAGCAGTGAAAATATAAGAAGGATAACCGTTCGACCTTGTGATTTCGGATAAATTGTGTAATGCAAATTCGGTACTATTGCAATTATTGCAAATTCTTTTAATTCCAGCAATTTTTGAAAACAAAATATTTAATTTTTACACTGATACATGATAATTAATTAGTTAAACTGATAACTTTTACATGAAAATCTAACTTTTTATCATAGAGACTGATAATCCAATGCTCTTTAACTAATGTAATTCTTAGATCTGAAAAGGAAAATATACCTTCATTACTAGTTGTGTTTTAAAATTAATTCCTTAGGACAAATATCTGCAAAATTGTGTTCCCATATTGTGCAAGCGGAGAATAATTTTGGCGTCTATCTCATGTGAAAAGTCTAATGCTGTCGATTCACTGTATTTTCAAAGTGAAATAGCTATTTAATTAATGAATAAATATTTTTAAAAAAATTGGCCAAGAATATTTTTATCCGGATATAAAATTCAGAAGTAAATCTAAAAATATTTTCACGTCACTGTCATGTGACTACTTAAGCAACAACAACAACAACAACGAAAAAAAAAAAAAAAAACTCAGCACTTTTCCTTTTTTTAACATAATATATTTTCTTTTATATTTAGTTAAAATACACATTAAGTAATTTTTCAAATGATTTATTTATGCATTTCTATAAGATAATACCTTAAATAATTTTGGTTAGATTTTTAATACAAATAGTCCACTGTGGCATGTTAAATAATAACCCATTTTGGAAATCGGTCACAAAATTATGGCGCACTTCGACAATCGAACATGAAAATAAGCAAGAATTTTGCTGTTTTTCGGTGAAATAATAATCTATTTTAAAAATCGGCTTTTATTTTTGAATTAAAGATGCAAAACTGGGCTGCCTAGTAGTTTTCGATTGGAGAAAAATCAGGTATTAGAAATTATCTCCGATTAAACGTTATTTGTCGCAATCAATACAGAAATTAATCTATTAGGTTGCGAAAAATAGCAGGGCATGAAATAGTGCAAATTTCAAGGGCTATGAAAATACCACAATTTGACGAATCACTATAGGAAATTATTGAGTCCGAAAGAGATTTTTTTTTTTTCAAAAAAAAAAAAACAGCGAACATAAAGTAAATCACTCACAAAACAGTTAAAATTGTGTTCTTAATTTAAAATTAGGAAGTTAAAAACGAATCTTCACAAAACTTGACATTCTAAAAAGTGACCGCTTAAAAAAAAAAAAAAAAAAAACTATACGAGTTAAAAAGTGTCCATTGTAAGGAGAAAATTATAAGGAGAACATTGTGTCAGTGGAAGATTTCATTCGGGGGGGGGGTGCTAGGGTGCAACCCCCCCCCCCCAAAAAAAAAAAAAAAAAAAAGCGCTAACGTTTCCAATTAGATGTTGCAATTGTAAATTTTTCATTGATCTGGAATAACATCTTGAAAACTCTTAGCCCCCCCCCCCCCCAAAAAAAAAAAATAAATAAAAAATAAGTTCTGGATCCGCCACTGCATTGTGTATTTCGGAAATGAGAGGAAACATTTACGAAAGCTGGAGTATAAAAGTAAGGGACAAATCAGTCAGTTGAGAGCGAATTACAATTTAAAATTTCAGATCTTTTTAAAACTGTATTAAAACATGTTAGATATTTAATTTTTGCTAACAGCGCTATTTTTTAAAAATAAAAGAGTAATATGACTATATTTAAGACTAATAGCAAATTACATATTTATCTACTTTTAACAAGTGATACTTTAAAATATTCTATCGCATTACGCATCACATATTCGTAGAAATATATATAAGTATTTTTATCAACTTTGTTAAAAGAAAATGCTTTCTTTAGTTTTATAGATAATTGTTTGCTAGTAAAATTACGGGAAAGAGAATTGTCAGGTATAGTAATAATAGTAATACGAATAGATATATGAAATTATTTATGCTAACGATTAATCACGTACATGTATATATATATATATATATATATATATATATATATATATATATATTAAATAGTTGCATTTGAAATACGAAAAAGAAGTTAATTTATTGCAGTTTGGATTAACAGAAATTAATTAAAATTAATCCATTGGAACATATCAACACCGATACATTTTTAAAAGATAAATAATCTTACAGAGTAATGGAATATATTTTTAAATGGGAATTATTACCTTTTAAAACTCAACTAAATAAATTTCGAAAGAAAAATAATTCCGAGTTTTAGTAGCAACATGCTTATATGTATGTTGCATTAAAATTATATATATATATATATATATATATATATATATACCGGGCGTCCCATAAGTCTGTAGATATTTTAAAAAATTCATAAAAAATGTAAGGAATGGGTAGAATTGAACACGATTTGTGAATAAGTCATTCTCATGTTGAAAAAAGTTGAAATTATCGTAGATGGAGGGAGCTGCATGGATACGCAACGAGGAATGTGCAAATAAGAGACCTATAAATTGCGCAATTTTACGATTAGCCGTGTTTATTTATTATTTTGCCTCATACTTACGTACACATTCAATTTTAATTGCAGTGCTTACTTGGTGGGTAAAGTGTTATTGATGAAGATGTTATTCACTCATGTATGAAATGCCGAGTGAAGCTACAGTTAGCAGTGCTGTAACTCGTTTGCAAAATGTAATTTGTGATGATAGCGACATATAGAAAAGGATTTGCATGTCTGTAAACAATTGCATGCAAATAAATATAGTTTTTCATGAAAAAGTGTGATTTAGACACGAACTGCGACTTCTATTGATGAAAATTGTAACTATTATTATGATTTAAAAAAAAAAAAATATTTTTTTCACAAACTGCGTTCAACTATACCAATTCCTTCAAATTTTATGAATTTTTAAATTGTCTACAGAAATTATGGGACACACGGTATAATGCTTAAAATACATATAGAAAATAAGGTTATAACATTTAAAATTGTTTCTTCTTGATATTTAAATAATGTTTCTCTTTATGTATTGATAGAAATATACATTTCTAGCAATTTATATAATAGAGCTAGATTACAAAATGTTTACGTTTTTAGTTGCAACACATTCATTTAACTGAAAAAATATGAAGTTACTTTTCTATTGTTAAACGAAATTATACATTTAATGATTACTCCTTTGAAGATTTCTTTTATCGCATTTTCTTTTATAAATTAATCAAAAATTCAATTTTTATAAATTTTATATAATTCATTTTTATTTCAGAATTTATAAAATTCAAAAATTTCATTTTAAAATTTTAATACGTATAGCAGAAATTAACTGAACATATAATTAAATTAAATTTTGCTCATTTGCTTTTCTTGTTGCCATTTGATATATACAAATATATCTAAGTTTATACAACAGGCGTAACTATCTCTAAATATTGATATTCCATATAAATTCTTATATATATATATATGAAAAATTTGCTTTTGTTAGGTAGTTTACATATCATTTAAAATAATTTATTCAGTAATATTTAGTGATAGTATTTGTATTAAATTTTCTTTTATAAATATATATAAAATGGTACATCTTCATAAGTAACTTTTTCATAAAAATAACATGAAATATATAGTAACGCCTCTATGAAATGAAAATTACGAAATCAATTAATTTATGTTTCTGTGGAATAATTGTATATATTTTTTAGTTCATATATTTATAAAACTTTCTTATTAAAATTTTAAAACTATAGAAAATTTTAACCATAAACCTTAAACATGTATTAGACACATAAATCTTTTCTCTTATAGTCATTTAACAGCGCTTCTAATTAAATTTTAGACTGGGAGAATCTAATATTTAATAAGCTTGTAACTATTTCAAATTATCCTCTCGAACGCAGCGGAGTGTTTAATAAGTTAGTAACTAATTAAAATTACTCTCCCTTCTAATGTGGATTTGTAATATTTAATGAATAAAGCCGAGTAATTATACCAAAAGTTTTGCATTGCAAATGAAGCTTAGAAATCTGTATTAATGACTAAATTGCGTGTTTAAAAGAAAATGTGCTTCTATTAAAGCTATTATGTAATTTGTGATACAAAGGTTAAGGACACTACAAGTTTCATCTTCGGGAAATTCAACACGAAAAATTAAATTGGAAAACACAAAAATTAATATTTTCCAAAAAGGCATTACAAAAGAGAATATAAGTTTGATATTTCAAAATATTTTTGGAATAAATTTCATATATATTCATATGCATACTATGTATAAAAAATTATTAAAGTTTTATTCAAAATTGTAAAAATGGAAACGTGCCATAGTTAAATTATCTATATTAATAAAATCAGACATCTGTCTGTAAATTTGTCATAATAATAAAAAAAATTAAAATTAAAAATGCAAAATCTTCATGTTTCACATACCATGAAAGCGGAAAATGACTTCAGAAAATTTTGCCTGTGTGTGTGTCTCATGGTGTCCGTATGTCTGTAACGCTATTTTTCTCCGGGCAGCACTTGACAACGGCTGGACGGAATTCAATGGCGCTTGGCAAAAACTTAGATGTTTACCCAACTGAAAATTATATCTATCAACTTTTCAGAAATTCTCCCACGTTCTTCCGGGTATAACATGAAAACGGCAGATTTCAACGGTGCTTCGAAGGAATTTAGGTCTTTACTTAACTTAAAATTATATCTATCAACTTTTCAGAAATTCCTCCACGTTCCCCCCATGGGGGGGGTCAAAAGACAAAAACACGTTTCTCCGTGTATCACTTCAGAACGGCTGGACGGAATTCAATGACGCTTCGTAAGAATTTAGGTTGTTACCCAACTTAAAATCATATCTACCAACTTTATCGAAATTACTCCCTTTCCCCACTGAGGAGGGGGGGGCAAAAGCCAAAAACAAAAAGGGTTGTAAGCATAACTAGGCTCCTAACTACTTCATAGTAAAGATATTGCACATGGGGAGACTACACATTAATGCGAATAAAATGCTTTCTGCGATTTAGGAATTTTAGAATTTTAAGGGGAGGGAGGGTGGGAAATCAATTTTTAAACGGAAATATTGAAAACTCCTGATTTTTGAGTAGAACTCTCCCAAAAATGGAACAAAGATGTTCAAAAAATTTATGCGACTTCCTTAGGATACTTCCAAAAACACACTTTGTTATTTATTTATTTATTCATTTATTTATTTTTTTGGGGGGGGAGGGGTTTACGAGGGGGCAAAATCGAGACACCCCTTTTAGCGCTAAATTGTCCTAAAAAATCCGGGGGAGTTGCGGTCACGAATTTTGGTGCTTGGATTGTTTATATGTATCCGACACCTAAAGTAACAGGACTTATCAAAATTACACCCATCCCCCCCCCAAGGGCGTACAGAAGGCCATAACACATTTGTAAGCATAACGCGGCTCCAAATTACTTCACAGTGAAGAAATTGCAGAAGGGGGAGACTACACATTAGTACAAATAAAGCATTATTAGCGATTTAGGAAATTTCTAATTTAAAGCAAGGAGAGAGGAAATCCATTTTTGGCGGGAAATTTTGCAAATTCTGGATTTTTGAGTAAAACTCTGCAAAAAATGGGACAGAGGTATTAAAAACAGCCATGCGTCTACTTTAGAATATTTCTAAAACTTGATTTGATTTTTTGCGATCATTTTTTTCCCTTTTTTCTTGGGGGGGGGGCGTGTATTATGAGTTACGAAGGGCAAATTCATAACTAATCTCGTAATATAAACTTTTCAAAAACTTTAGTTATTTTTGAAATATATATATATATATATATGTTTGTCTATACAATTGCGCAATCTCCGCACCAAAACATAAAACTATTGTATATAGTATGTGTGATAATGAATTCAAGTCATTTGTAGCTTTTATGATATAGGGTGATCCAAAGTGTTTTCGTTCTTTTTCAATTTGTGGTTTGTACCTAATTGCACTCTGGACTAAATCGATAATGCAACTGATTAGTTTTTATATGTTCTTTGCATGTGTGAAGTTACAAGTCATTTCAACCAATATTTTTTTAGAAAATCGGAAAAATATACATAAAAAAAATTTCTAATACAGTGAAACTCATCTATCATTCCTTCATCCTTCGTATTCCCGATTGAAATAATGTTAACGAAACCTGAATGTATCGTTCTGGAAAAAGCAGAAGGTTAGACTACACATTAGTTCAAATAAAACATTATTAGCGATTTAGGAAATTTAGAAGTTTAAGGAAGGAGAGAAAAAATCCAATTTTGGCGGGAAATTTTGCAAATTCTGGATTTTTGAGTAAAACTCTGCAAAAAATGGGACAAAGGTGTTAAAAACAGTCATGCGTCTTCTTTGGATATTTCCAAAACACGTTTTTGATTTTTTGCGATCTTTTTTTTTTTTTTTTTTTTTTTTTTTTTTTTTTTAAGGGGGGGGGGCGTGTTGTATGAGTTACGAAGGTCAAATTCGTAACTATATTTTGCAATATAAACTTTTCAAAAACTTTAGTTGTTTTTGAAATAAAAATATGTATATATATATTCGTTTATATAATTGCGCAATCTCCTCACCAAAACATAAAATTATTGTATATAGTATGTGCGATAATGCATTAAAGTTACAAGTCATTTGTAGCTTTTTATGATACAGGGTGATCCAAAGTATTTTCGCTCTTTTTCAATTTGTTGTTTGTACCTAGTTGCACTCTGAAATAAATCGATAATGGAACTGAGGAGTTGTTATATGTTCTTTGCATGTGTGAAATTACAGGACATTTCAACCAATATTTTTTTAGAAAATCGAAAAAAAAAAAAAAAAAAAAAAAAAAAAAAAATATATATATATATATATATATATATATATATATATATATATATATATATATAATCTAATACAGTGAAACTTCGATCTATCGTTCCTTCATCCATCATTTTCTCGCATTGATTATTTTATTTTTATGGTCTCTGCACAAATTGTATTGAAATAATGTTAACGAAACCCTCATGTATCGTTCTCGAAAAAGTTGTTTTCACGCATTCATCGTTGCAAAATGTTTCTCCTGACCTTGTGAAAATTTTCTCCTGAAGGTCAAGCGGTTCCATATGGCATATGACATGCAAACTGGAATAGCTTCTTTCATCCTAAAATAACTCTTTCCCCCATTTCCATGGAGCATATAAATTGTAATGCTATGTCTCCAGACCATCTATTAATTTTCTAATTTCGGCATTGGCGCAGTGTCTGCCATTTTCTATCCCGTTTGGGAAAGTGTTGGCGGTAGAAAAGCTAGGTTACCTGATTAGCGTTGTTATCGCCTTTAAACTTCTATATAGATCAAGCCAGCTAGAACTTCTTATCAGGAAACAAACAAGTTGGCAATTTTAAGAACATCGCCAACATTCTCAAAACTGCAACCCTTCACGTTAAAAGAAATGTAATTTTAAAGTTAATTTTAAAAGAATTTAAAACAATAACTTAAAAAAACAGTACATTCATATTACATTTGTCAAACAACTTTGAAAATAAAATGAAATAATTTGAAAATAAGGGAAATCTTACGCTACAAAAATGTGCATCTGCTCCGGGTATCCATGAGTTACATCTGCAATTTATAATTTACTTTTTCCTGCTTTCTCGATTAGAAGAAAATATAAACAGGCGTTGCCTTATATAGAGTTATTTGTGCAATTTATTGCAGAAAAACCACCAATAATAATTAGTCAGCCGGTCTTGTGGGATAGAAAATGGCGGATGCGTCAGCCTGTCTATGTAGGAGTTCTAGCTGGAACTAACCTTTTCAGCAATCCAGAAAATTGTTTTGTGTGGAATGTGGTTAAGTTCGAAAAAATGATGAAGAATACTAAACTGAAGGGCAAGAAAATGATGATGATAATGCAGGTGAAGATTAGTTGCGTGTAGCAGAGAATATGTATAGCACAAAATTTAGTGATAATATATTTGCAATCATTAAGACGTTGTGGCATGTGGTATCCTAAAGCATAGAATAAATGTGTGATTTAAAAAAAAAAAATGGAAATAATGGCAAGAAACAGAGAATAATTTTCACGCTGAGGATGTAGAGAATTTAACTTCTCCATGCTAATTTAACTTTAACTTGAATGCTGAAACTTGCTTAATTACTTAATAAAGTTATGAAATAACACAAAGTCAGATTTAACAAGATGAATGAGCTTTATTGAGAGCTTAACTAAAAAGGGTGGGCGCTGGACTTTAACTACATAAAATATCTTTATAACTTTCAATGGGCAGCCTCCTTAAACATTTTTTACCCTTACTTCATTAATCACAATTAATTTTAACTACTATATTTACTCCATTAACTCCCTTTAACTATTAAGGGCAAGCAATCTTTCGATTAGCAGGCGGATTCCCGGACTCTGCTATCTACTCGACTTATATCCAACTAGCTTTTACTCCAACTCACTCCAACTCCAACTAACTCCCATCATCCTCTCTCCAACTGCCTCACAAAAGCAACCTTCTTTCTCGTTTTATACTATTCAGTTTCCAAAATATTAGCATATTTCAATTTACAAATTTAAGTTAGGATTGGAACTAACTCTATTACTTAAATCGAATCTTACAACCTTCGTATTCATGTGTTACGCATCAAGTGCGAGTTTTAATTGCAGCATTACTTTGCTATACCTTACAGTTCCTCCCCTGAAAAAAAAATTTTTACGTAAAAACCCCAACGGGTTTTTACCCGTGAAAATTTTAAAGTTATTGCAATACTATGCAAAGAAAAGTTAGCTGCAGTGACTTACTGCTAAAATTCAACTACATAATACTTTAGAAAAAGGGAAAAAAAAGAGGGGGGAAACTTAAATTTACTTAGACTGCCCAAGAATAATTATTGCTTGTAAAATATAATAAGGAAAAAAAAAGTAAGAAGGCCGAGCTTAAAACTGCCCACTCAAGATAGATTTATGATAAAAATACTTTTTTTTTAAGCTCATCTGAGATGGTTTACGGCAGAAACTCCATGCCCTAACTTAGTTTAAACTTATTTTAAGTCCAGCGTAATTACAGCGGGGAAATACATTCATCTTTCCGTAAAACAAATGGAAAGGAAAAAATTGTATGAATTTAAAAAAAAATGTAGTACAAATGTGATCGCTTAAACAGAACGTGCGATCATTGTTCAATTTAACTTGTAACATAATTTTATTGTAATAAAAAACTTGTTAATTCTTCTTCCAATCTGAAGGTCAGTCTAGACCCAGATAACCGTCAGCTAACCAAAGTACTTGACTTGATTTCTAGTAGATTTATCTCTAAAATGTCAATCCAGACTGCTGGCACAGTTCCAAAAACACTTTACTTCAGAAAAAGAGGAACGCTGCTGGCAGACTTCCAAAAAGTTTTTTCGACTTCATGTGAAAAGTAACAATCTTTAAGAAACCAGCCTGGATTCAGATTTAACCTCTGTACTTCGGGTTTAGAGTCAGGATAGCAACTGGACCTCCGATTTTCTAGAATTAAAACCTTTTTTAAACGTATATATCAAAAATAGACGTGAAGTACAGTTTTATATATAGATAAATGACATAATTTTATACATAAGCCCTATTTCAACTAGGTATTTGGGTACGAAAAAAAACAAAATGTTAGTGGATTAATAAGGTTAATTTGTTAAACGCAAAATTTACATGCAAAAATAGCTTTTTTTTAAAAAAAGAATTCTTTTAACCCCAAACGCATATATACATACATTGACTTTTAGTGAAAAATACAAAAGTTACAATAAGAAAATTCATTTTATATAACTTACGACATTTAGAAAAATATATATAAGGATACCAAAAAATTCTCAAATCTTTAGTTGATGGCTTGAGAAAAAAAAAAATTAACGTACATACATATAGGTGATTGACAAAACTATAGAGGAAAATGTTTATACACTTATAAAATTTCATTTGATACAATATAAGACAGAGAAATATAGGTAATAAATATATATAAATTGTTAAAAAAGTTTTTTCAAAACTGCCGTCGTTGCCTAGAAAATACAAGCATTAGTGTATATACATCATGTCAAAAACTAGAGAGAAAATTTATATACAAAAGGTAAGAAAATTTATCTTTCGAATCGCTGCAGGTTATGGCTAAAACAGAAGGCATTTAAGTACAGATATATATAGATAATTCAAAACTAAAGAGGGGGGGAAAGTTTATACAAAAGTTCAAAAAAGGTTTTTTTTTCCAAAAACTGCTGGTGATGACTTTGAAATAAAAAAAAATTAACATACATACATGCATATATTATATACAGAAAAAAAAAATTATGACATGTAAACAGTACATGAAATTCCGAGAGATGAAAGTTCATGCCATACGTTTAAATTTTGCATTTTTAAATTTTAAAAAGTTCATGCAGCAAGTTTAAATTTAGATTTGTGATATTTTAAAAAGTTCATCTCTTTGAGATAATAATTGAAAGTCCAGAAGAAAGTTCTACATGTCGAAAATTTTAGTACAGCACTGATAAACCAATACTTGAGAAAAACTAAAATACTGAACAATACGACCTGACAAATTGAGTCCTTGATATCAGCAAAAGAGATGCAGGTCAGACTGGCCTGTAGAGTTGCAGCGTTGGTGGCTTGCAGATTTAGGTGAGACGCTGCAGGATCGCTGGTGTCCTGAGGAGGGTTCGAACATGGTGCCTGGTCACTCTCAGGAGGGGGTTTCACACCCAGAGCCTTTTCACTGTTCGGAGGAGGGTTTAAACTCTGAATCTGGTTCTTGTGGTGAGGGGGGTTCGGGCCCGTCACCTTATCACTGCCCATAGTTATCACAGAGGACTGCGTTCGCTCCGTGCTTTTAAATTCAGGGCTGCTAGAGTTTCTAGAGACTTCACCATAGGTTACATGGCCTTTTGAAATTACCTTTTTCAAACGAACATCTTTTTCGTTCACTTTAAGCGGCATGTCATTTTGACAATTTAAGTTCACGGTCTCATTAGAAATAATTGGCTCTGTCGGCTGTATAGATTCAAAACTGACAGCTAAAGGTGAGTTACAAGGATTAGCCGCATCCTTTAATGATTTGTCACTGTCGGTCCGCTTAACGGTGTCGGCGGCCGTAGTTATTTTAATTTTATTACTTCCAATGTCTGTTATCCGAGCTTCAGTTACATGTGATATGTCGGCTTGAACCGTAGGATTTAGTTGAATATTCGTTTCACTTAAAGCAAGGGATTGATTTACAGAATGAGAGTCAATCGTATTTTCCTTTTTAGCCGCCGTCGGTGAGCTAGATATTTTATCGGATTTTTCATCCGTAGCTAAATTCTGAATGACTGCCGTAAATTGGTTTGTATCGCTGTTTAAGGGCGAAGTTTGCTCGTTTAGTTCAAATGTCATTTGGCTTTTTTCACTAGAAATAACGGCTTCATTGCCAGTTTTAGGTTGGTTTAAATTATAGGAGCTTGCTTCCTGTGACTTAATAATTTCTTGTGGTTTTTCCACCGGGTTTATTACTGCTTCCCACTGACGTTCGTGGGGGGGAAGGGAGCGGTCATGTTGTAATCGTAGTTTATCATACGGAGTGGCGAAAAGATCGATCACTTTGCGTTTTAAATCCTGATAAGTTGGATTTGGGCCAAGTGAATGGCAGGCTATTAACTTATGCCACTTTCGCGGTTCTCCTTCTAGGGAACATGCTAACCATGCATATTTTTTGGATCGATCAATGTTATAAAAATTAAAAAAATCTTTAAGCTGCTCAAAAAATTGCAGCACACTATTAGTGCCGTCAAAAAATATTTGCTCGGGGGGGATTCGACATTATTTGGGCGCCAGTGTAGAGAATTTAACTTCTCCATGCTAATTTAACTTTAACTTGAATGCTGAAACTTGCTTAATTACTTAATAAAGTTATGAAATAACACAAAGTCAGATTTAACAAGATGAATGAGCTTTATTGAGAGCTTAACTAAAAAGGGTGGGCGCTGGACTTTAACTACATAAAATATCTTTATAACTTTCAACGGGCAGCCTCCTTAAACATTTTTTACCCTTACTTCATTAATCACAATTAATTTTAACTACTATATTTACTCCATTAACTCCTTTAACTATTAAGGGCAAGCAATCTTTCGATTAGCAGGCGGATTCCCGGACTCTGCTATCTACTCGACTTATATCCAACTAGCTTTTACTCCAACGCACTCCGACTAACACCAACTCCAACTAACTCCCATCATCCTCTCTCCAACTGCCTCACAAAAGCAACCTTCTTTCTCGTTTTATACTATTCAGTTTCCAAAATATTAGCATATTTCAATTTACAAATTTAAGTTAGGATTGGAACTAACTCTATTACTTAAATCGAATCTTACAACCTTCGTATTCATGTGTTACGCATCAAGTGCGAGTTTTAATTGCAGCATTACTTTGCTATACCTTACAAGGAGGCTGAGCATACGACAATGCCAAGTGTGTTTGACGTAATTATGGCGTTTGAAAATGCTCGAAATTTTATATGAGCACATGAAATTACAGCAAGGGACCAGAAAAACGTCGTAAATATGGGAAAATTCCTGTTTAATTTATAAAATAAATTTTAGTTAAAATTAATTTATTTCTTTGACAGCTTTAAAAGTAACAGATTAGTTTTTAATAGTAGTATACTGTACATATTGTATGTATTAATTCCTAAGCATCGTTTTTTTCGTGTTATATTTTTAACCCGCATTGGTCGTTTTCCCGCTTTCATCGTTTATTTCTTTATTTACTTTTTATTTTTTTCAAGCAACCCATGAGAAACGTTGGATGGATGTTCTACTGTAATTAGATCACCCACTGTATACATACATATATATATATATATATATATATAGATATATATATATATCTATATATATATATATATATATATACTATCTTTGCAATAATTTCTCAAAAGAGCTATTAACAACGGTTATTATTATCAATTGATAGTTGCAGAAAATAAGAGTCTGAACATCCCGTATTCACATTAGAGTAAACAGGACGTTGGTATACTGTGTTTTCAGTGATACTTCAGAAGAAGAAGGTGTGGAGGTATAAAAATGCTTTCTACTCGAATTACATGCAGTTATCAATTACAGTCAGCAATATTTTTTTTTTTTTTTTTTTTTTTTTTTTTTTTTACCGCATTTATCTGCGCCACCTACCGAATCAAACTGGCATTACCGTGAATATACCGATTGAAACCGGCTTTACGATTTTGCTTGCTATCATTAAACACAATCTGTGTCTATCAACTGAAAATAAATATTTTTATCCTTAAAATGATAAAAACGATTAAAGAGAAGGAATCGGTAAGCATTGGAACAAATAAATAAATTTATATATATATATATATATATATATATATTTGTAGATGCTTATATACATAGCATGTTTTAAATAATTTCAAAATATAATTCATTTTTAAAATTAAATAATGAAAGTGCGACTGTTTATTTAAATTGCGCCATGTTGTTGAATCTAAACGGTGACTCTTTTTTTAATATTGTTTTACAGATTTCGTAATATGACATTATAACCTTTTCTCAAATTTCACATTTAAAAACATCATATTTTTGGGGAATTTGAAGACATTTTGAAAGGTTGTGGAATAAGATGATCAATGTGAAATAAAATATTTGTTTCCCAAAAAAAATGCAGCATACGCTATAAACTATCACTTATCAATTTTAAAATTCTTTTTTTTCGATTTGCCAATTATTTAAGAAACTGCAAGGTACTTATTATCTTTTTTTTTTTTTTCTCTTAAGCTGGTACTACTCAGAACTAGGCGTACCTAGATCTATCAGACAGAAAGGCATCAGAATTAGTAAGAGGATTTGGAACGATACAGGAAAAAACGTTTTTCACAATAGACGACCGGGTGAAATGTGGCGCGTTAGCAATATACACAGCTAGAAATTTGAATGAGCACAAGTGGAATTTAATTAAAATACAAAGTCATGACTGTGTTAAAATGTTACTATAAGCAAACAGTTAGGCCATGATGAAGAAGTATTAGAATACTAGCAAACCCATGCAAATTTTTCGCAGTTTATTTGTTTATGTATTTTACTTTATTCAATAGAAGAAGAAAATATTGGATTCGTAAAAAAATTCGACATTGGGATTTTGATGGATTTACACGTTTTGAGAGCTTTAGAACACGATTTGACTATTTTAGAAAATTAAAACAGGAATAAACTACTACGTCAGAAACGCCAAAGAAAAATTATTGAGGTGCATACAGCTGTTTCGGTAGCCTAAAGCGTACCGACTTCAGTGCAAAAAGAATTCTGAATCTGGAGAAGTGCTCTTATATATAGGAGAGGGACCGGATTTAGTTCAACCAATAGGATTACGGAAGAGGTGGGGAGTGTGGCCAATAGGAATTAAGGAATGTGTAGCTGTGTAAACAGTAGAAAAATTAAGGAGTGGACTGAATGTAAAATTTCCAACAATCAGACAAATAGGGAACAGCGAAATTACAATTTACAAGGTTTTTAAAATTTTTATAAATATGAAAAGCTTCAAAGAAATCGAGTTCATTAATGGATTTAGGTCTGCAAATTATTTTAGCTGAATTAAATTTAAAATTATGATTTTCCTCCCAGCAATGTTTAGAAATAGCCGATTTATTGGTTTCTTGTTTGCGGACGTAATTCATATGTTCTTTTAGACGAAATTTAAGACTGCGTTTAGTTTGGCCAATATATGATAAACCACACTGACAGGAAATACTATAAATGCCCCAAGAATTATGCATATCAATAGGATCTTTACCGAAACAGCTGTATGCACCTCAATAATTTTTCTTTGGCGTTTCTGACGTAGTAGTTTATTCCTGTTTTAATATTCCAACGCCAAGTCTCCTGCTATTATTTTAGAAAATGTCTGTCTGTCTGTGCGTGTGTGTCTGTGTGTGCGTGTGTGTGACAAAATTTTGTGGCGACTGTATCACAGGTACTACTGCACAGAATATCATACAAATTGGAATGAAGTTACACATTGACATAAATTAGGGCCTATCTACTTTTGGTAAAAAATGACCAACAGCTTGCGTTGCCATCCCGATTTTTCTAAATTTTTAACATGTGGTATAGGACAAAATTTTGTATAAATCTGCATACAAAGAATTATTTTTTAGTAATTGTTATGAAATTTAAAATAATTATTTGTAATAGAGAGAGCCAACTGGGGAAAAACATTGTGTATGTAGGAGCCTCACCTCCCCCCCTGGGGGGGAAATATCTGCTCGAGGGGAGTAAATTTTCATGATGGTCTCTTTCAAAAGAGCTCGCCAATACCTTTAAAACGAATGGTTGAACCATCGATGTGCGATAATTTAAAATAAAGTTATCATTTTTTTTTTTTTTTTTACTTTCCGAACACTATAGTGAGGAAAGTATTGTAATCATGTCAAAAATCCGAATTTGAGATCTCGATGTTTCTATACGTTTCGAGGTCCCCTGAGTCCGTTTTCACTATTTTTGCGATGATGTATGTATGTGTGTGTATGTATGTGTGTATGTACGTGTGTATGTATGTGTGTGTGTATGTATGTATGTGTGTGTGTATGTCTGTGATTGAACGCGCTAGCGTCTAAACGCTTTGTTCGAAGAAGCTGAAAGTTGGTACGTATATTGTAAGTCACCATAGTACGAACCCTATAAATTTTGGTGACTAGTTATAGTTTTCTTACTTATTTTTTTTTTACAGGGACACTAGGAAAAATTCTTTATCATTATGGCCTGGGTGACCAAAACCTTAAAAGTGCGATAGCATCTAAACGCCTTATTCAATTGAGCAAAAATTGTATACACATATTATAGGTCATAGTTGAACGAACTGTATAGATTTTGGAGAATCTAGCCCTTATAGTTTTTTTACAGGGACACAAAGACAAATTTTTTATCATTATGGCCTATGGGGCCAAATTTTTAAAACTGTGATAGCGTCTAAACGCCTTATTAATCTGAGCAAAAAATTTGTACACATGTTATAGGTCACAGTTGCACTAACTGTATAGATTTTGGTCAATCTACCATTTACAGTTTTTTACAGGGACACAAAGAAAAGTTCTTTATCAATATGGCCTGTGGGACCAAATTTTTAAAAGTGCGATAGCATCTAAACGACTTATTCAATTGAGCTGAAAATTTATATGAATATTATAAATCACTGTTGCACTAACTCTAAGCATTTTGGTGAACCTAGCATTTATAGGTTTTTACAGGGACACAACGAAAAATTCCTTATCATTATGATCTATGGGCTCAAAGTTCAGTAGCATTAAATAAAACATCGTGTAAGATGTGGAGAAAAATACTCAAACACTCTATTATGTTTTTCTCTCTTTTGTTTGTTTAAAAACTCCTCTTTCATTACTTCATCTACGAAACTGTTAATTACTCAATGTTCGAAAAGTCGAGTGGAGTCACTCCAGTTTTTTTTTTTTTTTTTTTTTTTTTTTTTTTTTTTTTAATGTAATGTTGAGAATAAAATTGACTTTTTTTTGGACATTTAGTGTTATACTATTTCTCTAAAATGGAAATCGTCTGCAGTATCATGGATGATAATTTTTTTAATAATAATTTTAATAAATTATTTTTACTGTGTGAATTTGTATAGGAAAATATAGAAGAAAGTCCTGTGGTGGCCACAACATACTAGTTACCAGAAGCCAAATTATTTTTAGTTTTTGTGGGATGAAACGCTAATGATAGTTGAACAAAATCATTCAAAGAAAAGTTTCAAAATAAAATTAATGTTTGATGACCCAGTTTTTATATTTTACCAGGCAAGACAACTTTGATAAAGAACCCCTATGGCGTTTTTTATTTTTTTTTTTTCCGCCATGTTGGCGTGATCCCTTTTATTTTATTTTTTTATTATTATCTATTCATTTTGGAATAATTTTTTGTTAAAAACACTTAGTACATATTTTGATTATACATTTTATTATTGCGTTTTTCAGTCAATTTATGAAAAAAATCATAATTTGTTTATATCTTTAAAGTATTGCTGGTTTTAAAATGATGCTTGCAAGGATTGTAAAGATGCAACTTTTGAAAATAAATTTTTCCATAAAATGATCTAATCAGACAATGTTGCATTTTTTCTTTTTAAATTTTATCAATATATCACTGAACTGATTCCGCGTGTTTAAATATTATTATTATATTATTTTTTTATCCTCGGATATTTTATTGTCACTATCGTATCGTTTCTACAAAATATTATCGTAACTGGTCACGTTAGAGAAGTATTATATAGATTATTCAGCAAATTCATATTTCAATGGGATTGAAAGGAAAAAAAAATCAAATATGAAACTTTATTGACACATAACTTTTCATTAATTTCACTTACATGGCGGGAGTATTGACCTCTTTTAATATGACCGTCAGATTCCTAGATTACATATTGCATCCCTTGCACAGCATTCTTAACGGTCTAATGTAAGGTTCTCCTGAAATGTTAAACTGAGTCTGTGTAATATTTTTCTTTCAAGTGGTCAAGTGGAAGGCATCAACTACCTTATTTTGGCCTTCACGGATGCCAGCCGCAATATTTGTAACTGTCTCTTCTGTAGATATGAAAAAACCCTTTTAGCAATTGTCACGTAACGTTTTTTTTTTTTTTTTTTTTTTTAAAGTAGTTTAAAAATTATACTATTCGTCACTTTCTTTTTACTATAATGTTAAATGTTTTAAAAATAAAATGTAAGTTAAGTGAAACAGCGATTATATGATTCCATATTTCAGAAATCGACCGCGAAAGATGGAACATATCGGAAGAAGACAGGAAAAAAAAAATGAAAATACTTGTTGATTGATTGTTAAGTAAACATGTATTTCGGGAGTCAGACTGAAAAGCACAAATTATGTCAATTATCATCAAAATAATTTAATATTTCTGCAGTCAAGAGCAAAAAACCGGAGTTCGAAAATTTTAGAATCCAATATTTTCTTCTTGTGTATATAGAAGAAAGTAAAAATATAAAAATACATTTCATCAATTAAAGTAATAATAAAATGCACTTTTTTACTTTACCTTACCCATAGGGTCGAGAAAGTACTGTTTTAGGGTCAAATTTTCGAACGTGAGTTTTTGTTATATTTACATGTTCAGAGGTCCCCTGAATACAAAAATCATGTTTTCAGCGAATGGTTTGTGTGTCTGTCTGTGTGGATGTCTGAGTGTCTCTTATCAGCATATCTCAAGAAGAAATAGTAGTAAAAATTCCAAAGTCGGTATTCTAAATGTGTATCATATAGGGATGCTACAGTAAGCTTTTTGTTGAGATGAAGCAAATGGTTCGTGTAAAGGGACATTCAAAAGTATTGAAGTACATTACGTCTATGGGGGAAATTGCAGGTAAGTAGAGTTTAACATGTATAGACTGTACTAAACCAAATGAAACGAATATATATTTTTTGTAATAGAGATAGTCAACTGGAATTTTTTTTTTTTTTTTTTTTTTTTTTTTTTTTTTTTTGCGTATGTTGGAGCCTCGCCTCTTAACATTAAAATTTCTTAACATTAAAATTTCACCAAGCACCATACATAAATTTTTTATTGTGAAAAGCTAAGATTAATCTTCTATATACGTGTTAAATAGTAAGTGTCGCTGTTATATAGAATAATATAAGAGAAAGTTTTATAAAGACCACAGAATATTAGTATTCTGATAATACATTTTTATCCATCTCGAAATTAGTTTTCTTACCAATTCCATTGTCTTTCCTTCTGATAAATATAGCTAAAGTTCTTAGTCGCGACAGTTAATTAAAAGTAACGCATATTCTATCTCTCTCTACACTCAAACACACATACACATACTTACACACACAGACACATATATATATATATAAATATATAAATATATATTTCTATATGTTAAGATCTTTATTAGAATTTCATATATTTTAAATGTTAAGAGAAATGTGAATATGAATTCAAGTAATATTTCCTTGAATTCAAAAATTTCTCTATACAGGTATAACTTCTCTTGACACATCTCCTATTTCGAACAAAAACGTATTCTCAATTTTTAATCAAATGCATCTCAACATCGTATCAAGTATTTCAAAGAAAATGTAGTTTAATTTAATTTTAGATAAAACATCAACAAGCAAGTTAAAAGTCATGTTTCTTAAATTTCATATTAAATATTCTTTTCGTTGATACGAATACGATAAATTAACATGTGTTGTTGACAGAATTCAAAAGTAAAACTTTTGATAAAAGTGATTTACTTTCTTCAGTGATATTTATAGAAACAAAATAAGTTATTTTCAGAAGAAGACTTGTGTTTGAAATTTGAGTACTGGATTTTTTCGATAGTATTATTAAAACACAAATCAGCTTTGTTAAGATTTTTGTTAGAAGAACAAACAGAATTGTGTATCAGCGGAAAGTACATATATATATATATATTCTGATCAAATTTTTTCGTTCTAATCTAAGATCAAAATTTTACTATACCGTATAGAAATTTAAATTTACAGCAAACCTTTTTGAGAAAAGCATGATTCTGAAAGTATTCTTTATAGATACATGTGGCTACGAATTTAAATATTTTAATAAAGATATTTCGATGAGTAAATACTGTTTTATTTCTAATTTTGAAAATTTGATTTAATTTGATTTTTATTTGTTTATTTATTTCGTTATTTAATTTTGTAAGATTAATATATATTACAAAAAGATTTTTATTTAAATATTTGACTTATCATAAAAATATAAACAAAGTATATTTTTTAGACATTCACACACACACACACACACATATATATATATATATATATATATATATATATATATATATATAAAGAAAATTATTATTCAGAACTTCTAGTTTATTCGGAAATAATTACATTTAAACTTTTTGCCTTCTAATTATAATCAATATAACTTTTAGTAATAATAAAAAAAATATAAAAATTGCTAAAACTAATTAATGTTGTAATAATGTTTTCGGATTGCATCTTGTTATTGCATCACTTGATAATTTATATATATACAGGGTGATTATAATTAAAGTTACGATTTCAAAACGCTATAACTTTAAAACTAACCGTCAAAGTGACTTGATATTTTACCAGAAAATTCTTGAGGCAATGGAATTTTGTTTGGTGAAGGGAAAAAATATTTCTAAAATGTGCGTATAGATGGCGTTGTCAATGTAATCTCGAAAGAAATGTCTAAATAGATTCATTATACGCAGGAATGTTGTTAGCAATAGAATTAAAAAGCAGAAAACAATAGATTTTGAAAGTTTACGTCGACATTTTAGCAAAAAAAAAAAGAATACGCAGCAAAACAGTGATAGTGACAAGATAAAAAGAGGAGCTTCATGAAGCAAACATCTTACGAATTATTAAAAGTACATTTTGGAACCCCCCCCCCCCCTTGTTTTTTGCCAAACAAAATTTCATTCCCTAACAATTATCCTGGTAAAATATCAAGTCATTCTCAACGAAATTTTTAAAGTTATATCGTTTTGAAATCGTAACTTTAATTATAATCACGTGTATATATTGGCTATATGTCGTTGTAACAGTTTTTCTAGATTATTATTTTACCAATGCCGTCTTAGAGGGAATTCATAAATAATTTTGAAATGATATGAAATAAAATTCATTGTGCTTTCAAGTAAGTTGCAGTAACTGGTACATATTAATTGTCTCCCATTCTTAAGGCGTCATACCAAATCCATAGAAATGTTGGAGTTCTACGAAGAAGTATTGTGTAAAGTCAATATCAAAATATTTGAATCAGGGAAACTCGTACGTTGAGCTTTTGAAGAGTGGAAAAATGCAGGGAATACACTGAGAAAAAATTCTGTAACTGACATTTAGAATCTAAATTGCGGCTCTAGAAAAAATAGTTCCATGTAATGCTTATAAATTCTAATCCTCTTGGAAAGCGAGTTCAAGAAGTCACTATTGAATTTCTAGAAAGTTTGCCTATATTCTAGAGGGCAAAGTTATTTAAAAATCTCTGCAAATAAATGAGACTACAAGACGCAGGTTTCTGCAATTATAATCTTGGTTTAATACCAAATTCTAGAAAATCAAGCGAGAATTTCTAGCAATATAAATGATCCAGAATATTTAGAGTCTTCAGAATATTGTTTCACTATCTAGAAATGTGTACACTAGAAATTCTCGATAATTTCGTCTATTCAGTTTATTGGCGTGTCTTATGCACATAGCTCGGAAATCTATATTTTTATTTAAGGGATTTAGAAAATGACCACTTATTCATTAGAGAAAGGCGGTATATTTTTTCTCAGTGTAGGTATCTGGCTTGGAGGACAAATAGTTAACTTGGAAAAGTAATTTACGAAGTGTGTTTGAGGATTTCATTGTTGGCAACGTAATGGGTATTTGACGAACTGGAATGGATTTTGAAAGGTGTTCAAAGGAATGCAAATTGATTCTCCATTTGGTATTCAAGAAATGCGAGTCAAATGGAATAAGTCTGTGCCAGTTCTAATCTAACATTCTAAATAAGGTAGTACATTAATTTAATTTAGCTTGTTGGACAGGGTTCATATTAATTGCTTTAATTACATACTAGCTAAGTGCTATCAGCCTTGCCTTTTCAAACTTAGAACCAATAAACTTTTAGTAAGATTTTAAATAGAAGTCTCCTTTTTTATTTAAATAAATTATTTACAGCAGCAGTTTGTTAAGAAAGTAAATTAGTCGAGAGGATTTGTCTTCACACATTTTTAAAAATATTATTGTTTTTTAAATACGACAATAATTTTTACATTGTATTATATAAATAAGCATATGCTTGATTTATTATTAAAATTTTATAAATTTTAGATGCTATAAAAAAATAAGACATAATCAATACAAATCCATGTGACATTTTCCCTAATTCTAAAATTTTAAAAATTTACAATATAAAGGTGTAATTCTTTGTAAAACGATTCCTATTTTGAGCAAGAAAATATTCTGAATTTTTAATCAAACGAATATTAACATACAGCAACATGCATACTAAATACTGAAAAGAGAAAATGCAGTTTAATTTAATTTTAGATAGTGTTTCAACAAACAAGTAGCAGTCATTTTTCTTAACACGCAGATTAAATATTATCTTCTCTTCTTTGATACGAATACTATGAATTAACATATGCTGTTGACAGAATTTAAAAGTAAAAATTTTAATAAAGTGATTTATTTTCTTTATTGATATTTCTAGAAACATATTATTTTAAAAAGGAGACTTACTGAAATTATGATAAAGAACATTTGTCGATAACATTATTAAAATGCAAGTCAACATTATTAAAATTTTTGTTAGAACATCAAACAGATCTGTGTATTGATGGAATACATTTATTTATTTTTCCTATCATTTTTTTTTCTTCTTTATATCTCAGAGTAAACTTTTATTATAGTGAATGCATAATTAAATTTACTTCAAATAGTTTGGGGAAAATTTTTACTCTGAAAAGTATTTTCAATAGATAAATGTTGTTATAAATTAAAAAAATATTATAATAAAGAATTTTCGTTTAGAGAATTTTGTTAAAACTTTAATTTGGCAATTCAAAAGTTTTTTTTTAAACAAATATTCATGAAACAAATGTTTGTATATTAATAACACAGGTCTGCAAAATTGAAGTTTTTGAAAAAAAAAAAAAAAAAAAAAAAAAGTACAGAGAGAAGTTTTCGCCGATTTTTATGTTATTTCGTGTGCTAATTTCAAAAATGAACTCCATTTTTTTTTTTTTTTTTTTTTTTTTTTTTTTTTTTAACCATCACGCCAGGACTTTTTGCGAAATCTATATTGATGTATATATATATTTTTTATCTCGAACGATATTGCATGTGCTATCTAAGAACAGTGATTTTTATCCAATTAAATCTGTATGTAAAGTGATCGGTTCTTGGTGTAGTAAATCGATTTTTAAGCAATCGATTTTTTAACACAGGCTTGCGAAATTGAAGTTTTTGAAAAATACAAGAGAAGTTTTCGCTGATTTTTATGTTATTTCGTGTGCTAATTTCGAAAACGACCTCCATCTTTTTTTTCTTATTTTTTTTACCATCACGTCAGGACTTGTTGTGAAATCGATATATATTTTTCCCCCGAACAATGTTGCATCTAAGAACAGTATTTTTTTTATCTATTTAAATCTGTATGTAAAGTGATCGATTCTTGGTGTTTCAAATTGGTTTTTAAGCAATCGATTTATTTTTTATAGGTTTAAGTCGATGAAAACCACAGTTGCTAGATCGCACGAGCCGCCTCTGGTCTGAAGAAAAAAGAAAAGTTCCATTGGGGACATTTTACATCAAACTATGGTGCCATTTCTAAAAGAAAATCACCAACATATTACTTTATTTACTTTCATGAAGGTAACTCACATAAAATAGCCGACTGACCAAGAGGAACAAATATTATCTGTATGTTAAAAATTTTTAAAAAACTTAATTTTTCAAGGAAACGTGACGTGAGAGAAATTTTTCGTTATATATATATTAAAATCAGCACCATAAAATATATAGAATTGAGCCATCAATTTCCTTGTATTTTTTTCATCGCAGTTATGTGTGATGGAATTAGGATATAAAGAAAATAACGCCATGCATTTTGCAGACATCATCATTTTTACTTTCTCTTACCCATAAGGTAGAGAAAGTATTGTTTTTGGGTCAAATTTTTGAACGCGAGATTTTGTTATATTTACACGTTTTGAGGTCCCCTGAATACGAAAATCATGTTTTTAGCAAATAGTCTGTGTGTATGTCTGTGTGTCTGTCTGTTATCAGCATATCTCAAAAACAAATTATGGCAGAATGTTCAAACTTGGTATTCTATATGTGTATCATATACGGATGCTACAGTAAGCTTTTCGTTAAGATCAAGCAAATGGTTCGTGTACACGGACAATCAAGAGAATTCTAATACATTACGTCTAGGGGGGAAATTGCAGGTAAGTAGAGTTTAACGTCCATAGACTGCACTAAATCAAATGAAACGAAAATATATTTTTTGTAATAGAGATAGTTAACTGGGAAAAAAAATTGTGTATGTGGGAGCCTCGCCTCTCCCCCTGGGGGAGAAGTCCCCTCTCGAGGGGAGTAAATTTTCATGATGGGTATCTTTCAAAAGAGCTCGCCAATACCTTTAAAACGAATGGTTGAACCATCGATCTGCGATAATTTAAAACAAAGTTATCAATTTTTTTTTTTTTTTTTTACTTTTAACGAAAACAAAACTTAGAAAAAAAAATCGTATATATATATATATTTTTTTTTTTTTTAATTGAAAATAAAATGGACTTTTTTGTGGATATTTGGTGTTATACAACTTCTGTAATATGGAAATCGTCTGCATAAACGATAATTTTTTAAAATAATAATTTTAATAAATTGTTTTTATAATTTTTTTAATTCTATATAAACGTAGGTGCATTAATGAAACGGGTGGTTGAGGGGGGCGGTAGACCCCCTCACACAGAACTAATTTTCATATAAAACTCTTCAGAAACCTAATATGAATTGTTTAACACAGGTTTACATAACAGTACTCGTTATCTTACCTTTTAATCTGCAACCTGTATTTATAGTATTAAATTTCAGGGTAAGAGAAAGTCGTGTGAGTGACACACCAGATTATTTAAAATAAATAAAAGGTTTAAAAGCTCTAAATAATTCTAGAAAATAAGAAATCAGTACGTCAATCAAATTTTACCTATAAAAAATACATGATACTTTTTTTTTTTTTTTAAACAAATGATGAAAAATAAAATTAAACTTTTTAACTATTATTATTAACTAAATTCACGTACATTCTTAATTATTTTTTAAGAGTTAAAAATCGAATTATTTTGCCTCGTAAAGTGAATAATATATTTATCACATTTATTTGATTGTCGATTATCATTTACATAAAATATAATCAATATTCATAATTTGATTTACAAAATGCATTAAAGTGCGAGAAAACTTTAATATAAAGACAAAGAGTATGATAATATATCACCTGGTTAGGAACGCATCTAATTAAGTTTGAACAGGAAATCCGTGAGAAACTAATTGGTATTATTCCCTCTTCTAATCCAGATGAGTTAGTAAGCTGAGGTATATATTTTAAGTATTTTGAACCGATAACGAAGCTTATAATTTTTAACAAAATAAATAAACGAAATACGAATTAAAAAGGCTTCTGTGCATTCATTAAAATTCTTTCAAATGTGTAAATAATGTCATAAAATATCTACAGGTAGGAGGAATAAGTGTTGAAAATATTAATTTCAAATCATATAATAAGTATGGGGAACTTTTGTATTCGTTTAAATTTTGTAACCTCAAATTTCACTATAAAGTATCTTAACATAGCGATAGTTCGATACTAGAAATATATCAATATTAAAAAAGAAAACTGAGACAGGTAAATCTCACAATCTCACTCTTTTTTTTTTTTTTTTTTTTTTTTTACAGAAGCATTCGAAATCAATAAAACCGTTTAAATGTTTTTCGTGCCAAATACTCTACATTCAAATATATTCGCCTGATTGGCTATTTTACAATAATATTATAATTGAAATTTCATATGCTGTACTTATATAATGGTTGGAGAGATAATTTTTTATGGCAAAGAGGTTTTATGAGGTATTACAGTGTAGTTTTATAAAATAAACCCGTAGGAACATTACCTTATGAACTGTTAAATGATTTCATCATCTAAGTGCGTTTGCAATAAGTAAAAAAGAATTAAATAAAATGATTATATATATATATATATATATATATATATTTGAGTATTTGGGCGTAGAAATGATTAAATTACATTTTGATTACAAGAATGGATTAGATTTAGTATAACGAAATCTAATTAAATGATATATTTTTATTTTAAAACAAAAAGTGAAAAAGGAATAACTATAAATGTTATGCCATAGAGAATTTTACATATATTTTAATTCTGCATGACAAAACCATTTATTAAGAAATAAAATCAAACACTCCCCCCCCTCCCGAAAATACACACACACACATATATATATGTGTGTGTGTGTGTGTGTGGATATATATATATATACAACTATTTACAAAAAAGATAAAATGTTAAAGATTTATTTAATATTAAAATAAAAATAAAAATAACTTACTTCTTTTAGTGATAATACGAAAAATATTTGTTTAATATGTAAACTGAAATCAATTAAATTTATAATTTACAACATATTATGATACAAAATGAAACGAGAATGCATGTTAAAAAAGTATAACATTAAAATGTGTGTTTAATATTTTAATTGCAACATATAATTTTTATTACAAAATTAGAACTTTATTGTTAGAAAAGTATTAGAGCTGAAGCCTTTCTAATGTAAATCCATAGATTTTGTTCACGTTGGACAGTTATAAGAAATATATTAATAAAGTAAAATGGATTTAGTTAGTTTCAGAGAATAACCACTTACTAAAGCTAAAGATTTATTATATCTATATATATCTACATATTTTAATTTGTCTGAAACTAGAAATATTATACGATGAGAAAAATTTATAAATTTTTTAGGAAAACTGATTTAAGTAGAGATAAGCTTTATACAGAATTGTTGTACACATATATATATATATATATATATATATATATATATATATATATATTAATTGAATATTCTAATATTTATTATAAAATCAAATTCAAGATGTTGATATTAAAAAATAAAAAATAAAAAATAAATAAATAAATATTTAAAAAAGAATTTTTTTTTTTTTTTTTGGTGTTAAATCGCTTTTACTGAGAGTAAGATTAGTAGTATAATAAACCAGTAATAATAATAATTATTATCATTATTTAAATATAATACAACAATGTTATCAATATACCTATAAAAGATCAAATTTCTAAAAAGCACATTTCTTTCAGAATAATATTAATAGCTATCAGCTGGAATGCTTGAAGCAATTCCTCCTTGTTAAAAAAAAAAATTCTCGTCAATTATATTATTTAAAAAAAAAAAAAAAAGTCTTGTGGGAAACAGCCACAACGGCTTATATTACATATTGATATACACATTATATCCACCTTTTGGAGATATGATGATCAGAAGATATAAAACTGACCTAACAAATTAGACACCTAACAAATTTCTTGTAAGAGAAATCTGGTATACGTGTTGTAAAATATGAAACGGAGTTTAGACAATGAGTTAAAAAATGAGAAAAAAAAATAGGTAGAGCCATTTTTTAAAATACCAATTTCTGCAATCTAAATCTGATCTACCTAGCCAGAAAGACTGCAAATATTCCTGCAATAAATAAATAATGCATGAGAAAGAAATCTAAAATGGTTTTATGTAATAATTTTTAAGAAAATCTGTACAGCCTTTTTTAAATTATATTTTTATCCAAACTTGGCATACTCCATTATTGACCGAAAATAATAATAATAATAATAATAATAATAATAATAATAATAATAATAAATGCATACTAAAGACTATCTACAAGGGGTTTAATATGGCAAGTTTGAAAAAAAAAAAAAAAGAAAAAAAACACGTACATATGTTAACACTTTCGGTTTTCGATCTCCCATTTCCGGTTTTCCAGTTTTCACCAAATGTTTGAAAAATCATCTATACACCAGACTTGTATCAATTCTGAAATTTCGTAGTTATATCTTTATTAGTTTCGGATATATGACAGACAGACGATTCTCCACATACACACACATACTGACGCTCTGACTAATTGCCCAAAACCACATTTTTTGGACTCATGACACCTTAAAACATGTAAATCAGGTGAAAACTCGCAATCGAATTTTTGGACCCAACACAATACTTCCATTACCTACGATAGTTGGGTAATGGAAATAAAAATATAAACCTAATACGGTTAAAATCTAGTTAGAGTATTTAAATAAAAGAATGCAGGTTTTTCATTTAGATTGAGCAGGCGCTGATTTTCCTTAAGAAATATGCATTTAACTTTATGCATACCTTTTACGTGAATATTATTAAAAATATTATTAAAATCAAATGTTTAAATATTATTAATATTACCCTAAATAATATTTATGATGATTAATTAAAATATATATATATATATATATATATGAAAATAAATAATTGAAAATTATCTAGACATTCTACTATTATTATTATTTTATATGTCATATAATACAAATACCTTCTTTAAGGAAAATCTCAGATGGTTTAGTTTTGAGATAGCATTATCATTAAGTCTCGCTGTCTGTATAAGCTGCCAAATGCGCCAAATAGCGCGATAGTCATAAAACGGAAATGAATCTTTAGTATTTTATTCATTTTAAACTCTAAATAACATATAATAAAAATGCAGTTTCTTGCAACATACATTCCTATTTATTTATGTTTTAGCTATTTATATAAATAGGCGACAAGTTTATTATTATTATTATTATATTTTTTTTAAACAAGGTTTTTTATTTTTCTGTACAAAGTAAAAAGACCTTTTTTGGCGGTACGAATAAATAAATAAATAAATAAATAAACCCTATTTTCTACAATCAGTTAAAATCTGTGTGACATTTATTTTTCTTCGTGGTATTAAAGTAATATACTTAACGCAAGAGATAGAATACGAGAATTACAAAAGATATCAAGCTATCTCTTAGGGAAAAAATCACCCCGCTCTCTCTCTTACACACAAAATAAAAATAAATAAAATAAAATAAAATAAATAAAGGAACAAATTAATACTTAAATTAATAATAAATAATAAATAAAATATTTTATTTATACATAACTGTTATAAGTTAAATTAAATACACCCAGAAAAGGTCCATTTACTTTCCCTTTTGTTTTAAGCAATTTCTTTAACTATAAGTAATGAAGTGTTCATAATCCAAAGATCTAATATACTTAACTGTAAGAAACTATGCATGGTTGAGTATAAGAGCTTCATAATATATTACCAGGTTAAGAATAATGGCGCTTAATTGAGTTTTAACATTAAATCAATAAAATACGCTGTAAGCTGGTAATTAATTTAAATTATGCTCTCTTTCTCCTAATGCTGATTCTAATGTTAAATGAATAACTTTAGCATTTATTCCGAGGATTTGGCATTGTAAATTAAGCTTATATAATACTGGGAATTAAATTAATGAGCTGCATGTTAAAAGGAAGCTTTGTGGATTCACAGGATAGAAAGTCTGGGTTGAAAATTAACTATCATCTATTATATATTTATTCCATTCCTCGTAAATTTAGGGAATTAGTTAGTTTTTTTTTTTTTTTTTTTTTTTTTTTTTTTTTTTTTTAATGGAACAATAAATAACTTTACCTCAAATTTCAAATAAGATACTTTGTAATACATGTGTACCAATAAAGTTAAATGTTTTTCTTTACAGTAATTTATTGAAAAGAATTAATAAATTTTATTACTATTATTTACTTTAAATTTTGTTAATATAACAGCGGATTTTGGAGCTTTGCTGGGCATCAAGTTTAAATGAAACATTTTTAAATATACGGTAATTCCGGGACAGATGCCGCACTTAAGTAAAGGAAGCTATAAAATAAATTGGGTAGTAACAATGACAACGAAAATTTGTGGTAAATACATAATGGATATTGTTTATTACTACTAAGTAGTTTTTTTTTTTGTACCATATTGTAAATTTTCTAAAGAAAAAAATAAAATTGCGGCAGTACTACATTTGGCCATCTCTCCCGAAGTTTCGGGTGAGATGCCCCACTCACATGGGAAAGATAACCTACCTGTAAAAAAATAATAAAAGGTTTTAACATTGTTCATAACAATTTTTAATAAAAATTTTTCAGTAGTTTATAACATATGAAACATAAGCTATTAAAAAAAAAAAAAAATAAGACCTTAGCATTAATTTATAAAATATTAAAATATTTAGCTACCATAGGCAAGATGTAAAATTTAGAATAAAACACATAAACTATTGAAAAATATTACATTTTTTTTTTTTTTTTTTAATATATGTGAAAATTTCATATTTACAGTTTAGAAAGTATAATGAAAAAATATTACGAATTATGCCGAATTTATTCAGATAATATTTTTCTTTTTCTCTTTCCCGCAAACATTGCACAGATCCTCGTACATTGTGCATGATTCATGTAACCATTTATGCCACTTCGTGCAATTTATCCAATCTGCTGTTTCTTTTGCAAAATAATAGTTCTCCTGACATTCGAGGCAATTGTTTGTTGGATTATTTTTGTCCTTTCCAATGAGCATGTCTAACACCAGCTGTTTTGACACTTTGTTAAATTTAACAGCGGATTTTAGCTTTTTTTCTTGGATGTGCTCTTGAGATGTAATAAACTGTATCTTTCTTTTTTGGCATCTTTCCTCTAACCTAGGTACAGAGAAATCTGGTGCAATATTTTTGTCGGGGAGGATGCTTATTCAGTTGATTCAGAAATTTGGGACTGTTCACTCGTCTGTTTCAAGTCTTCACTTATGGAAAAGAAATGGTTTTGAATCGCTACTTGGTTTAGGGGAAAAATTCCTGTCTCAGAAGAACCACTAATAGCAGTGTCAACAGAAGTTGCCCTTTTCCAGGCTCTACCAATCAGTTCTGCAGCTTGTATTCTCCCATGGTCCTTCCTGGATGATTAACAAACTATTTCCTTGCTTTCTCTTTAAAGTAGTGTTTTAGTGGCTTAAAATAAGTCCGGTCATGAAGCTGAAGAGCTTGTGTCGTATGGCTGGGTAGGCATACAATTAGAATGATATTCTTGTCCGCAATTTTCAGCAAGTCATAATAGTTGAAGTGCGATGCGTGAATGTTATAAATTAATAATGTCTTTTCTTGGGGTTTTCTTGGAACAAAAAAATCTTTAAGCCATCTGAAAAAAATATCTCTACTGATGTACGATGATTTTTTGTTCATGAACACCATAGATCCAGGTGGAAGACTATCAGAAAATTATTTTTTTTTCCGTTCCCGAACGCCTTTAAAAATAGCTGAAGGTTTGAGATATTGTCCTTCTGCATTGCAGCTGGCAATGACAGTAACATTTTCTCCTCTCTCTGTAGACATCAAAACATGAACATCCTTTGCCTCTTTGGTAGCCACGACCTTTCCTGGAACGTTATTTAACTGACAGCCGGTTTCGTCCATATTATAAATACAACCTGGTCTGGTAAAGAATTCATTTTCTTCAAACACTTTTGAGAGAATTTTAAAAAAATGATCAACACTTCCTCTGTTCATGCCTCCTCCCCTTGCTAAAGAGAGCCCCTGGGCTTGCATAATACTTAGTTCTGTGTTTCTAATAAGATGATGACAGACAGGCGTACTCAGCCATTCTTGCTTCTAAATCAAATCGATGCTTCAGACCTAGTTTTCCTCAAACTGAAATGCAAGTGTCCTAATTGTCTCTCTGTCAGGTGGAAATCTACATTTTTCTAAACGTTGGATGTGCTTGAGGAGATGCTTTTCGTTTTCAACACCAAACACTCCTTGTGGCCCAAAAAAATTGTTTTGGTATTACTAACTGTTTTTCTTCGACGACGAAGTGTCCGATAAGGAATTCCATAGTACCTAGCAGCTTCATTCACTCCGATGTCCCCTGCTTCTAGTCTCCTGAGAGACTCTTTAAATTCTCTTCTGTCCAGGACTGCTCTTTTTACTTTTGTACACTGTAGGCATATTTCCTGAAACAAACAAGAAGCATTGAACAACTGATTAACAAATACAATAATATACACTTACCGGCACAATTAACCACCCACCTACCGTTTCGTTAGCGCCCACGTTTGTTTACGTTATAGATTAAATCTCAAAGGTCAGTTTAGATGTCAAAGGTCAGTCTGACATATCTGAGTGTTTTTTGCTTTCTTATCTGGGTTCAATCTGCATTTTTGTGATTTTGTTTTGAGTTTCGACTTCTAACGATCACGCGAATTTGAATTTTTATTTGATGAATTTTAATCTAAATTTATAGTTTCAAAAAATATTTTTAAGTTGAAAAATTAAACGATTTACGAATATTACGCATTTTATAAAAACAATATGATTTTAAAAATATTAGTTTCAAATTTAGTCAAAGTTTAGTCAAATTTAGTTTCAAATTTCAAAAAAGTCTTTTCTCCCTGAAAATGTATGTGGGGCATCTCACCCGAATATAATCTGGGGCGTCTATCCTTTTGGTATGGGAGAGATGCCCCGACAACTGTCCAAAATAAAAGACAGCAAAAATGGAGGCAGAATGGCCGAAGTCGACTGATCAACTTCTTACTACAGGTTTTTAAGCTTATATAAAAAAAAATCCATTTTTATTAACTAGTGCCAGCCTTACATTGCAACATCACTCTTATAACAGAGTAGAAAAAACATGGTACTTACTTCAAATATTGTTGTGGCAACAGAACACAAAGAAATAAGTTCATATAACTTCCAAAGCGCACCATTCAACATCTATCAGAAATAATAATCGGACTTGCAGAGCCATCTAGCGGTGCGTTTCGAAATTACATTAAGTGGGGGCATTTTTACCGGTGGGGCAACTGACCCGGAATTAACTTAGAGCCTAACAGAAATGTGCTTCTGAAACAAAATTCAAATTAATTAAGTACAAACATTGTACAAGCTTCCGCCAAAGCTTTTCAGAGTAAGCGTATTCACGCTAATGGAGCAATGGCTAGCGTTAGTTCTTAGTGGTTACTTCATGATTACGTCACAGTTACGTCACACTGATAAGGCCATCTGGTGCTGGCGGTAGAAGAACTACTCAGACTGAAACTGTGCATGTTCGAACATAATTTGTTTACTCACACGAAGCTCTATATTTAAAATTAAAATAAAATTGTGTTTGAACGCATCCATATCTGTACGGAAAAATTCATGTATTCATATTTCGCATATTTTTTCGTATTTTAAGATAAGTAATATATTTTACGATTAATTAAAAAAATACTTTTTGAATACTTCTTACAATTTATATAGTTATTGAAATCTTAACTCTTCAATTTTTCATTCATTACAGATCAAGAGAAAATCTATGAAATTTTGAATTCGTTTGCTTTGATTTCTTATGAGGTTAGAACAAGTTAGTGTATATTATATTTGTTCATTCCTGAAGATTATTTTAGTTATAGAGTTGGTTATAAAGCGATTATATTTTATTCAGATGATAAAATTTTTTCGAATGGTTTCGTCTGCGTCTAATTGATTTTATGAAACGTGACATAATGCATTTTTTAATAAAATAAATAATGATATCCTCTTTTATAAACGATTTCTTTTCCAAAAATTTTCTTTCTTTCTTTCTTTATTTTCTTTTCCAATTTTATTTTTAACCAAAATTTTAATTTCGAAAATTGCATACATTAACATTTTCTTCTTAAATTACTAATACATGATTTTTTTTTTTCGTATTTACAATACAAACAGCATTAGATCAATTTAGAAAATTATATTTTACTCTAATTAATTCTGGCTCTAAGTGAACACTGTGGATGCGATGATTTACTTGAAATTTTTAGCGTACATTTCACATAAAATACGAAATATAATAGATGTTAGCTAATAATAAAGTGATTATTTACTTGACATTATTAGCTAAAACGTAACGTATTTTGTATTTAAAGTCAAATGTACGCTAATAATTTCAAATAAATAATCTCATCTGCAATGTTCATTTAGGGCTAGAATTAATTATTGCTTTCATTTAAAACATAAGAGCTAATACTTTTTAAAAAAGCACAATAGGGGCCGTTATCACAGCTTTTATGTGGGTACCGCAGCCACTATACGATGAGAAGCGCTAACGTCGAGTTCACTTTGTCACATTTCTTTAATATTACGTGAACGGGCTTACTCTGTAAAGCTTTGGTTTCCACTGTTTTAACAGAATCTTTCTCGCCCAAAATGTGTCTTGTTCGAATCCCTAATGTCTGCTGCAGTGTATTAACCGAGCATGCAGCCAAAGTTCAGAAAGAAAAAAAAGTCACACATGAAACTCGGTTGGTATCGGCAACGTTTCTTCTGCTTGATGCACCATCTTGGGAAATAAACAAAAAATATGAAAATTATGTCTTAATTTTGCGCACCCACAAAGTCATTTTCGTCCATTTTGAAAATATTATTTCCAGAACTATAGAGAATATATGAGTATAACATTCTTCATAGTAAATATATATATATATAAATAAAGGGTTTTCCAATAGGGATGATAGAATTTTAAAAGGTTAGAATAACAACTCTGCGTATTATTTTTTGACATCTCTTGTGTCACTTTTGTTTAGTATTACGTGACCATATTTTTTTCATTGAATTTGGGGACAAAAATGCGGTGTCCTCGAATTTCGAGGACAAAAAAATAAAAAAATAATTAAATCACCTTAAATTGTAAACTTTTAGTAATTTTTATGTATAAAGCACCTAAAAGAACTTATTTCAGCTTATTTATTATACATATAATAAATTACTATAATAAAACATTAATAACTTTATAACCGGCGTCCCCAAATGTATTGTAATTTTTTGGGGACAAAGGTAGTTTTGCCCTCGAAATTCGGGGACTGTCCTCGAGATTCGAGGACATATGGTCAGCGTTTAGTATGCTGTTGAAGATTTCGAAACGGATATGCTAGCGCCAGTTCATAAGAAGCAGACTGTCACGTGATGAAGAAAAAGCTAATTGGGTAATACATTTTTTTCGCAAAAAATAAAAAAATAAATCAAAGAGTGTTAGGGATATTCTGGAATTTGAGTGAAGACACTCTTGAAGTTAGAACAGTACCTGATCAGAAAATCCGCACGAAGAGGTAACTGCTCTTTGTAATTTCTCAAATGTATGACCCCTAGGAATTACTTCGGCAGCAACAGTCATTCTAAAATTACTTCTGCAACTTTTGTGGAAACAAAAAACAACCTGGGATGAGCCGATATCTTCAGAGATTTTACAAGAATGGATCATTTTTGTAATGAAATTCACGAATTTAAATCTATGTCAATACCCGCTAATTAGGTTTAAATGCTACAGACAGTAAATTTGAGATTCACGCTTTCTGTGATGCCTCTCCGAGGACGTATGCTGCAGTGGCATACTTAAAAGTTATCACAGACACCATCAATATATCTTTAATTGCTCCTAAAATCAGAGTCGCACCCGTAAAGGAAATTACTCCGCCAAAATTGGAATTGTTAGGAGCCTTACTCTTAGCTGAATTAATTACCAATATTAAAAAATCCCTCAAATGTGTCCATTCAACCTACTTGTACAGTGACTCTTCTATAGCATTAAATTGGATAAATAATCCTCCTAATAAAGGCAATAAATTTGTGGCTCATAGAGCAACCAAAATAATAGCTCTTACAAGCTTAGAGTCCTGGAGACATATTCCAGGAAAAGATGACCTTGCCGATTGTGCCACGATTATCCCCAGCTAAACTGAAAGCCAGAACTGATTGGTGGGAAGGTCCAAAATGGCGATATAACTTTGAAATACCCCACATACACACCTTACATTCGGTTTAAGTTCCGGTACAAACTATTGACAGTCCATTAGAATCAAGCTCTAAACCTCCCCTTGTTAATAACGATTTTTTATCTTATATTAAAGAATTTCTAACTATCTAAATCTTTTATGATTTATAGCTTATATCCTGAGATTTCTTAATAATATTAAAAGCAAGTCAAATGAAAGCTGTCCTTTAAAACCCTAGAGCTAAACAAAGCTGAAATTTGCATTATAAAAATTATCCAAAAGGTCGAATTTAAGGAAGAAATGGCTTTATTAAAAAAATATAAAGCTTTAAAACTTTCCCACCACATGTTGTGCCTTGATCCTTTTATTGACGATCTAGGTATTATTCGTATTGGAGGAAGCTTGCGGAACCATGCATCCCTACAATTCCAGGAAAAACATCCAATTTTGTTAACCAAACCAAATCACTTCATCTCCTTAATAATACAACATTACCATGCCTTAAGAACCCATGCTGGTCCCAACTTAGTACTGTCACTTATTCGTAAAAAAATTTGGATCCCTCACGGACGCTTCACTGTTAAATCAGTGTTAAGACAATGCTTCATTTGTTTTCGTCTTTCAGCTAAGCCGATAATACAAAAGATGGGGGATCTACCCTCAGTCAGAATTACACCCATCCATCCCTTTTTGAAAGTTGGCGTTAACTTTGCGGGACCAGTCATGACAAAATGGCAACATAGACGGAAACCGACTACCTTTAAATCGTATATTACACTGTTCATCATTATGGCCACAGGCAGTTTACATTTAATATGTTTCTAGCATTTCTACAGAGGCATTTCTTGCAGCATTGCGACGCTTCATAGGTAGACAGGGATACCCATTCGACACTTTTTCTGACAGTGGACGAAATTTTGTGGGATCCCATTCTTTTTTGAAACAGTTATTTAACTTATTCAAAGAATAAAAAGTACAAAAATTTGCTTCTCAACATATAATTACTTGGCATTTCATTCCCCGGTATGCTCCCAATTTTGGGGGACTGTGGGAAGTCTCCATCAAATTAGCAAAAAATCATTTAGTAAAAATTACCCAGGGTGCACTTTTGACTCTTGAAGAGTTCTCAACTTTTCTATGTCAAATAGAGACCATTATCAAGTCTCGGCCTCTAACACCATTATCAAATGACCCCCACGATTTTACAGCTTTAACACCAGGGAATTTATTGATTGGATCTGCATCATTAGAATTGTCGGAAACTTCTTTAACATCAAATTCTCCTAGTCTTTCTTTCAGGTATAAGGTCTTAGTGCAGATGAAAGATATCTTCGGGAAAAGGTAGGCCATTCAATTCCAAACCCAGACTCAGCGATCGAAAGGGCGAACAAGCTTTAAAGCTTTTCTACAGGGCAACTCGTAATCCTGAGGAATAAAGAAACACTGCCACTCCAGTGGAATCTTGCAAGAATCATCAGGTTGATTCCCGGAACCAACGGAATTACCAGAGTCATCGAAGTGCAGACATCTTCTGCTAGAAATCTGATTCGACCAGTGTCTCAAGTGATCCCTCTTCCAAGAACGTCAAATCCTGTCCCGGTGCCTCCCCTGCCCGCGCAACTTGTTGAAAATTTCGAAACGGATATGCTTGTGCCAGTTCATAAAAAGCAGACTGTCACGTGATCAGGGGGGAACAGAACTTTATGCTTTTATGTATTTTTTTTTCTGGATATGTTCTTCAAGGCTAGTAGAAAAACAGATGTATTCGTAAATCGCAGTCTATTCGAACTGATTAATTTATGAACACAATTCTTGTTAAAATTTATTTTAACAAGAATTAACATTCAATTAAATCAAAACCATGTGAAAGTTTAATATGAAAATGTCTTAAAACTTAGCCGATCTAATATTCTTTGACATGAAGATAGGATGTCTGTTAATCAAAATCATGGATGAAAGATGTAATTAAAATTCAAGATTGTCAGCAATTCGATATTGTGTTTATTCCTATGTGGCTTCCTTTTTTACTTGAAGCATCGAGGAAATTCCGGAGAGCGGTGAGTAGACATAAATTCAATTTTTATGCATGCTAAATAATTTTGGTTTTGAAAGATTTATTTTTTATTCGGGTTACAGTTCTTATTCTTTAATTTTATTTCAAATTAAAGATACATATGCCATATAATCATGCAAAGACACACGCTTGAACAACGTTTCGAAATTATAAATTTTTTTTTATCAAAATCAGTGATACTGAGAGAATACTGAGAGAAATTTGAGAAGAATTCATGGGCAACTTTATTCAGTTAATCGGGGGGGGGGGGGGGGATATGTTAAGTGACAAGTTTATGCTGATAATCCAATAACAATTGAGTAATTAAAAACCAACATTGGACGTGTTATTCGTGAAATAACGCCAAATTTATGTGAAAGAGTGATGGAAAATTGGGTTGACAGAATGCGGTATGTACAGAGAAGTCGTGGTGCTCACATGAACGGTATTATTTTCATACTTAATGGCATAATTTCATGATCATTCTCATCATCTATAGCATGGATTAGGCTATAAGCCTAATCCGGTCTCCTTTATCAATCCACCGAAGCATAGGTCTGCCCCGGTCTCGGTAACCTCTAGGTTTGTAATTCATCAGCTTTTTTGGTAGTCGGTCTTTGCTCATTTGTTCCACGTGGTCTTTTCATTTATCTTGATAATATATTATTACTTTCTTCTATATGTAATATAGAGAAAGTATTGGATTCGCGAAAATTTTCGACCTCCGTTTTTTGACGGATCTACACGTTTTGGGATGTCCTGAACACGAATTGATAGTTTTTAGAAAATGTCTGTCTGTGTGTCTGTCTGTCTGTCTGTCTGTCTGTGTGTCTGTGTGTCTGTCTGTCTGTGTGTCTGTATCATTTTTTTGTGGACGCTGTATCTCACGAACATATGAATGAAATTTAACCAAACTTAGTATTTAGTTGCACCCTGACATGAACTGGTGCCCATTAGATTTGGGGATCAATAGCTCAACAGGTGGCGCTGTAATCGCATTTTATGCAAATTTTTAACATGGCAGCATAGGACAAAATTCCGTATAAATGGGCATAATGAGAGTTATTTTAAACTTTTGATTGTAAAATGAATTTGAATTATTGATGATAGTAGTAGTTAACTAGGAAAAAAAAATTGTGCATGGGGGGGCATCGGTTCCCCCCTGGGGGGGAAGTACCCCCTCGGGGGGGTTAAATTTTGAAGATGGGTATCATTCGAAAGATCTCGTCAATACCTTTAAAACGAATGGTTGAACCATAAATCTGTGATAATTTAAAAGAAAGTTATCGATTTTTTTTACTTTTAACAAAAAAAAAACTTAGAAAAATAATCGTATTTTTTTTTTTTTTTTTTTTTTTAACGAAATTTTACCAAACTTGGTATTTAGTTGGTCCCCGACATAAACTGTTGCTGATTATATTTGGGGATCAATAGCTCAACAGGTGGCGCTGTGATAGCATTTTATCTAAATTTTTAACATGGCAGCATAGGACAAAAATTCGTATAAATGTGCATAATAAGAGTTATTTTACACTTGTGTTTGTAAAATTAATATGAATTATTGATAATAGTAGTACGTAACTAGGAAAAAAATTTGTGCATGGGGGTGCATCGCTTCCCCCCCTGGGGGGGAAGTACCCCCCCGGGGGGGGGGGTTAAATTTTGAAGATGGGTATCATTCGAAAGGTCTCGTCAATACCTTTAAAACGAATGGTTGAACTATAAATCTGTGATAATTTAAAACAAAGTTATCGATTTTTTTACTTTTAACCAAAAAAAAAAAAAAAAAAACAGAAAAAATTTTTTTTTTTTTTTTTTTTTAAATATTGTTAGTGATTGAATATGTATTAATTTTCACAAAAAAAAAAAAAAAAAAAAAAAAAAAGGAAAAAAAAAATCTTTTTTTTTTTAAAATATTGTTACTGATTGAATATGTATAGGAAAATATAGAAGAAAGTCTTGTGGTGGCCACAACATACTAGTTTTTTGGTTGATATTATATATTTTTAAGTCGGAGCGTATGGAATCGTTAGTTAGTCGGTCCCTTGTACATTTTTTTACAGCTCTCAAAAACTTCATTTCCGAATCTTGTATCCTGGATCGTTCTTTGGTGTTAACAGTCCAGGTCTCCGATCCGTATAGCAGTGTCGCTGTTGCCATTATTTGTAGAATTTTAATTGAGTTTCTCTACGTATGAGTTTCTCTTCTTCATAGGATTATTTCCAAAACTCCGCAAATAGGTTGGAATTTATGCAGTTTCTTTTCTAAGTCTTTATTTTTGTTATATGAAGTATCACATCCCAAATACTTAAAGTCTGAGACTTGTTCTATTATTTTATTATCCAAAACGATTTTAGTTCTTATAGGCTGTTTGCCTTTAAAAGCCATCGTTTTAGTTTTCCTTATTGATATTTTCATGGCATAAGATTGACATCGTTTATTCAGTTTATAGATTGCTGTTTGGAGATCATCCTCATTGTACTGGAAAATCGCTTGATCATCCGCAAATAAAATTGTATTAATACAGGTTTTAGAGTCAAGTGTGATACCTTTGGGTACCATAGGTTTCCATTCCTTTATTAGGTGGTCTATATAAATGTTGAAGAGTGTGGGGGATAAGCTACAACCTTGTTTCACTCCTTGATTTGTGATAATCTCTGTAGTGAGGGAGTTGTCGACCTCGATAAGGATTTTTGTCCTTTATGTAGGCTCTTTATGGCCTGTATCAAATGTAGTGGGTATCCAATTTTTCCAAAATATTCCACAGTCTCTCTCTATCAACTCGGTCGAATGCTTATACATACTCTATAAATGCAATGTGTGTCTCGAGGATAAATTCTGTACATCTTTTTATTTGTTGGTTTAAGACGAAAACACTATCTTTGCATGATCGACCTATTCTAAAACCACTTTGCTCTGCTTGAAGAAGATTTTCTGAAATCTCAGTAAGTCTCTTGTTATTGATGCTTGTGAGCGAGTTGCTCCCACATGCTTTTATTTCATCAAATTTATTCTATGGTAATTTAATATCTATTTATTCACAATTAAAATTTATTAACTTTTAATAATCCTCTTTATACATGTCAGATTTATTTCAAATTTATTAAATTCTTTGTTGGACATTAAAATACATAATCTTTTGTAGTTTTAAGAATGAATTCAGTAATAAATACATTGATCTCCTTTTTTGCATAATGCAATATATATATTAGGGATCTTATACACAATTTAATTTTATTCTCCATGAAAATAATTATTTTTTTATTTCTATTTCACTGCGTTTCTCAATAAATCTATTTATATTTATAGCTGTAAAAGTTCCATTATGCAATTTCCGTTATATATTTTTATTTTTTTGTTTTACTCCATATACATATAATGTATTTAATTGCGGTTTGAAATAAACTAATGACTCATAATTTAGACATCAAGTCGCTAGAATTTCATAATATTTCATGATTATTTGCACCTGTTTGTAACCGTTTTTTTTGGCGCGGTGATAGATGCCAAGTTAGGGTTGCTCTGTGTACAACCGTCGTTTTAGATTTAAAAGTTCCCATTAGAATATCATTAAGACAAAGAAAACTTAATTGGCGCCGTTGGCTTCTGAATGTGGTGATGTTACCACAATCTGGCGGTTTACAAGTGTGTAGTCGGTCTTGATTCCGGAGACTTCGACGATAATCACCGTGCTGTCAAGATGTAAATTTTCGTGAATTAAAATTTCTCTCACCCCCACCGTCATTTTTAGCGATTTCCTAATTTATGGATTCGAACTGGGTTTGTCCTCATTTGTCATTTTTTTATGTGTTTTAATATCTCAATAAAATAATCACGGCTATTGAAATTATTGGATTGAGATTCCTTTTTATGACTTTTGTTTTGACTTAATTTTTTAGAGGACTGTGGCATATTGATGTCACATATAATTGGCCCATTGACCATAGAATTTGTTATGGTGGGGGAGAGGAATGTAGAGGAAAATATCTTTTAAATAAACAAAATTTTTTATTCTTGAAGACATCGAAAATGCTTTTGTGTCTCTATATGGATTAAAGTTGGACTGATCTACAAAAATTTACCTTACTCGAGAACTTTGTACAAAAGTAGTGAGTGCTCGTCTACTGTGTGACTTCATCATGGATATAAACGCCCAATATAAAGAAGAGGAATATATGTTGTGTAATATTTTAAATATAATTGAAGAGTCTTGCGTTTTCAACTATCATATGCGGGAAAAAAACGTCTTCTTTCTCGGTTATAGCATGCGGTCCTGACTAATGTAGAGGTAGTTTCCTTATCGCCGTTACTTTCTCGATGTTTAGATGGACGAATTTTTGACTCTTTTTTCTGGACAGCCTGGAGTTCATTAACCTTTCTCGTTATAGATATCTTCACCGCCGCAACTTGCTGAAATATGAGGATATTAGCGCTGTGTTTCTCCCCGCTTCCTAGAAGGCATATTCCTTGCGAATGTGAACAATGGATGGGAGCAAAGATTATAATACTTTTGAACGTCGTACGCGGAACAGTTATGTTTGAATTGGTGAGAAACAGAAAAAAAAAAAAAAACTTTATAGTTGTGTTCATCCACCTTTAAATAATTTTGACTTATTTTCCTGCAATATATTTTCAAGTAGTGCATAATAGACTAATGTGGTTTAAAAACTTATACAATATTGGACATGTGACAATATTGGACATGATGGAGTATCATACATAGCAGATAAGACTTCTTTATTTTTTCCTTTTATAATTATTTTGCATTCATTTTATAATTAAAATATTTTTTTTCTAATTAAGGGAATGCACATATATACTTGATAATAATTAAAAATGAAGTATTTTTTCATAATTTTTAAATTTTCGGGGGATAAATTTGCAAAATAAATTGACAAATATATAAGCAATATGTGTGCATTCGTCCTTTGAAACTGTATATATGAAAGTATGTTGGATCATGTTATACTATATATACATGATTTTTTTTTGGATTTTAAATTTCAATTTTGAAATTATCCTTTATAATTTTAAATTTGTCTAGGGATATGCATATGTTGTGAAGGAAAAAATTGTTTAATTTTAAAATTTTTTTTCATTATCTATTATTTCGTATTTTTCATATACTCATTTTTTTTTCATGACGTTATTCGTTTATTATTATAATAGATATACAGGTTAATTGAGTATCATTTAAAAAATATTTTAAATGATTGAGAGTATTTATATGGAGGAATATATGTCGGATTTCTTTAATGGCATTTCATAGTTTAAATATTCATTGTGTATCATAATAGAGTTATAATTTAATAATTTTTTTTGTCAGCGTTTGCATAAATAATTTTCACCTAACAGGGATAAAAAAAAAGTTAGTTGAAGTCGGTTGGTAGATATTACACATTTGTAATATTATCACATACTACATGTTTTATTTTCTTTTTTTTAAATTAATCTGCTGATGGTCTCCTCGTTATTATTGATTGAATTATTCATTATACTTATAAATTCTTATTTTTTTTAATACACGCACTTCGTTTATTGTTGGTCAAAATTTAACTTCCAAATTTTGTTGTAGAGTTATGTAATGTTTCGCAGAGGGAGAATTTATGCACTTCCTTAAGTGCTCTGCGGTGCATGAGTTTTTTACTGTTTTGTTATTCATTGTCTAGACAATTATTTCGGCTGGACCGATTTTTTTTAAATTTAAGGACAGTGAATGGCGGAACATTATTTTTTTTTTTTTGGAACATTACAATTTATTTTGACAAATGTTTCCAATCAATTAGTTTTGGAGTTTAGTTCAAAATTTACTTTTGTTGGATAAATTCTTTTTGATGAAACTTCTTAAAAGATAATAATAACAATAAATTAGTTAAGATTAGATATAAAATTTAAAACCAAAACAAACAAATAAAATTAGGGTTTATGCATATTCATGGAGACATATTTAATGACATGGGTTAAAATTAAATAAGGTGAAATAAATATTATTAAAGAGTCCTTGTCACATTTTTTTTCTATTAAATTGTGCAGAAATTTGATTTTTATACAGGAAGGCCTAATTGAGAAATTTTAAAATTGTTAATTTAAATATTGCTTAAATTTAAAACTCATTTTTACATTATTGTTGTCATTTTTACATTATTGTATAATTATAATACATTTACAACAAATGCATACATTTGTATTTCTCATTTAATTTCATATTTATACACAACTTCATAAAGGTATATACACATATTCATAGACCCGTTTAATTTACATCAAGTGCCAGTTTAAAATTGGTTGCAGTTAAAAAAAAAAAAAAAGAAAAAGAAAAGGGAAACACAACATTTTAATACACTATTTATTTTTTATGAGAGTGATAGCATGTAAATCTGGTGATCCCAATCTTGCTAGAGAGTCACTTTCAGTTATAATGCACGTAGGTGCACTTCACACACACATTTTCAGCATATAATTTATCATTTTAATTCAAATGCAGTGTTATTAAAAAACTTGCAACATTAATAATACTTCTTTTTAATTGGTTATTACATGACGCTTAACATTTTTCTTGATTCTGTAATTATATAGGGTATATGTTATAAATGTGGTGAGCAGACCCTGTATAAATTCATAAATGCATAATTTTCACATACATACATTTTTTTCTTCTTACACATTTTTTTTTTACTTTTACATAATATTATTTTGGATTCTGTTTCATTGCCATTTTTTTCACTTTGATATATTTTACTCCAATAATATTTATTTTCTAGATATTTTATTATTATTTTTATTTTTGAAATATATGAGATACAGACGACATAGATTAAAAATTTTTATATTCTCTATTATAACCAAATCATGGAATTGATTTAATTTTCTTCTTGTCACAAAATACAATGTTTTCAATTATGTCTATTAATATAAAATATCTACACATATTTACAATTTTTTTTTGAAATATTTGCATGTAAATATAGCTTATGTGCTAGCCGTGCGTTTTGAAATATTTCTCAATTCATAAAAAAAAAAAAAAACCACACACACACACATAACATTTTTTGTCAAATATATTAATGTTTATTTTTTTTTAGAAATATTTGCATGTAAATCTAGTATATACTGCTAGCCGTGTATTTCAAATATTTCTTCTATTTACTTATTCTATTTACTTTTATTTTTTTTTAGAAATATTTGCATGTAAATCTAGTATATACTGCTAGCCGTGTATTTCAAATATTTCTTCTATTTACAAGAATTACACACACACTTTTTTTTTTTGCATATATACTAGTGTTTATTATCTTACATATAATAAACCTTAATCTTTTGAATAAAAAAAAAAATATATATACACACGACATTTTCTAATTAATACAAATACATACCTTTTAAATATACATGGTTTATACACATGATTGTTTCAAATGTTTGAATTATTTTGTTGCATATAAAACATTGAACTTTTATTTTATTTTCACTTACTCACTATAAGTTTGCTTACACATACAATTTTTAGACAGATATGAATGGACACTTAAAAATTAATTTTTTTTCTTCAATTATTTTTTTCTCGAATTAATATGCATATGTATATAGATTTTGTTTGTTGTTGAAATACATTGTGTACATATGTTTTCTGTGTTGATACATATATATTTTTTAATTGCTAAATCTTGCTATTTGCGAAAAAAGATATGCTTTTGATGATCAGCCAATCAATAAGCATCAGCTCATGGCTTTATAATAGCCCATCTCATAATAGAGCTGAATTTTAGCTTGGATATCCTATTTTGAGAATTATGCATGTATTTGCATTTATATGTATATATATATATATTATTAAAACATATCATCTATTTCTCAATTGTTTAAAAAAATTAAAAGGATTAGTCTACACACTAATGTAGAAATTTATTATTTTATGTCGACATTTTATTTTATTTTCGTCATTTGATAGTGCACTTAAGAAAAAAGAGATAAAAAAATACATGGGTACCTAGATATATATTTTAAAAAAAGTAGAGGATAAAAGGGCAATTAAAATATGTTTCAATATGTTGGTTGCATATGATATTTTGTTTTATTGAAATGGTACTGGTTTGTTGTGTGTTACATGGAGTGTATGTATCCTTCACTTATATATATATTTTTTCAGATTAATTAGATGGAAGGAAAATAGGAAAATAGTTAAGCAAAATTTTTGGCACAAAATGTCTGACATCTTAAGTATAATTTTAATTTATTATTTATCTATTAAACAGATAATAACATAATAATCATATTTTAAAAAAATGTAGCTTCGTATAACACCCTTTGTATTTGATGATATCTAGAATACTCGGGTGTTCTTATGGGGTGATTATTTTTGTTTTCCCAATGGATGGCCACCAAAGGGATAAATGTTTTTTTTTTTTTTTTATCATTTCATAAACGTTATAGATTTTTGATTATTTTTATGTAAGATAGTATTCTTAATTTTATTTTGGTAAAGTATATACATAGTAATTTTTTTTTTTAATTTAATAAAAAAAAAAAAAAAAAGATATAATTCAATGGTGATATAAAAAGTGTTAGCCATTAGTCATATGAAGTTAAATTTTTTCTTTCCAATTCAATATTTCAGATAATTAAATTTTGATCATTCTTATGCTATTAAAATTTAATAATAATAATGGATTTTTTTATGTTGTGTTAATTCGAAATGAAGATTTTTTTCTCTAATTAATACATAATAGTAATAATAATTAAAAAAAAAAAAAGACGTATCTTTAAGACAACAGAATTTTGGAAAATTAGAATTAGAATTCATTCATTCAAAAAAAAAAAAAAAACAGTGTTTTGTAATAAATTATCTGGTTGTTAAAAAAAAAAAAAATAATAATTTTCCACACTTTAACTATTTGTCGCGTTATATTTTAAGAGCTTTCATTCATGCTTTTCTTTAGGTCGGGAACTTAATTGCAGGAGTGTGATGTCACGGTCATACTCCTTGCAAATTTTTCAATAGGCACACCTTTATTCCTTTTACACAATCACATGAATTTTCTCAGAATGCTTGTTGTGACATAGTCATGCACGTATAAAATCAAGCCTCTTTTGAGTTTACACATTTTACTCGGTATGCTATATTTGGCAGTGGCCTCACAAACCACTTGCTGTTTTGGCTGTTTGCTGGGTTTCACATTTTTCTTCCCCTATCTTAATTGAATTGCATCCATGGTCCTCATTTTTGAAATACACATTTTGTTAACTTAATTGAATTTTAAATTATATATGACACTATTATAAACAACACAACTACAATTTGAACAAAAAAAAAAAAATCATTTTTATGATTCTTGTATCACAGAATTTTTTAAATACTTTAATATATTTCAATGGTATAGTCAATATATATATATATATTGTTTGAAAGGAAAACATAAATTAATTGACTCAAACAAGATATACAATGTATAAAAGATAATTTTTCTTGAAATATTATGTTATGAAAGTAATTGAATTTATTTTTCAGAAAAATTTGTGGTACATTATGTCAGCTGTGCAAATATCAAGATATTATTTGTCAAATTGTTTTAATTTTTTTTTTGTTTGAAAAATGTAAAATATATGCACTGCTGTTTAACACCAAATATTTGTAGCATTGTTATGTAACATTATTATATAATATTAATTTGACTCATGTGTTCTATACACAATCATGGTGGTTTTCTTGTAAACACATATTTTGTCAGGCTGTTTTGTAAATTTGTAAATTATTGTTTTCTATTGTGGTGGAGAGAGCTGATTTTTTTTTTTTTCATGGCAACCGGGAGAGATATGTGAGCGAGTTGCTCCCATATACTTTTATTTCATCAAATTTATTTTATGGTAATTAAATATCTATTTATTCACAATTAAAATTTATTAACTTTTAATAATCCTCTTTATATATGTCAGATTTATTTCAAATTTATTAAATTCTTTGTTGGAAATTAAAATACATATTCTTTTGTAGTTTTAAGAATGAATTCAGTAATAAATACATTGATCTCCTTTTTTGCATAATGCAATATATATATTAGGGATTTTATACACAATTTTATTTTATTCTCCCTGAAAATAATTATTTTTTTATTTCTATTTCACTGCGTTTCTCAATAAATCTATTTATATTTATAGCTGTAAAAGTTCCATTATGCAATTTCCTTTATATATTTTTATTTTTTTTGTTTTACTCCATATACATATAATGTATTTAATTGCGGTTTGAAATGAACTAATGACTCATAATTTAGACATCAAGTCGCTAGAATTTCATAATATTTCATGATTATTTGCACCTGTTTATAACCGTTTTTTTTTTTTTTTTTTTTTTTTTTTTTTTGGCGCGGTGATATATGCCAAGTTAGGGTCGCTCTTTTTACAACCGTCTTTTTAGATTTAAAAATTCCCATTAGAATATCATTAAGACAAAGAAAACTTAATTGGCGCCGTTGGCTTCGAATGTGGTGATGTTACCACAATCTGGGGGTTTACAAGTGTGTAGTCGGTCTTGATTCCGGAGACTTCAACGATAATCACCGTGCTGTCAAGATGTAAATTTTCGTGAATTAAAATCTCTCTCACCTCCACCGTCATTTTTTGCGAATTCCTAATTTATGGATTCGAACTGGGTTTGTCCTCATTTGTCATTTTTTTATGTGTTTTAATATCTCAATAAAATAATCACGGCTATTGAAAATATTGGATTGAGATTCCTTTTTATGACTTTTGTTTTGACTTAATTTTTTAGAGGACTGTGGCATATTAATGTCACAATGCTACTGTATAATTTTATATGCACTGTTTAACAAACGTATTCCTCTGTGGTTTCCACATTCATTTCTCTCTCCCTTCTTGAAGATAGATATAAATTTTCTTTAACCAGTCCACTGGTATTTTGCAATTTGTCCAGCATCCGTTAAATATATTTAGCATGCGTTGATGTAAGACATGTCCTCTATATTTTATAGGACTCAGGGTTCAGGGTTTATAATATCAAGTTCAGTTGCTTTCTGATTTTTTAGCTTCTGTAATGTCTCCTGAAATTCTGACATTGTGATTAAATCAATATTTTCATCTATATCATCTATATCGTCAATATCTTTCCCTTGGAGATTATACCATAATGATTTATAATGTTCTATCCATTTATTCTTTGTAATAGTATTTATATTTGCTGTATCTTTTGTTTCCGAATTCATTGATCTTAGAAATTTATAAGCTATTGAATGTCTGCCGTGTACACCGTGTTCTATTTTACTAATAAAATTTTCCCAGGACGTCTGGTGGGCAGTTCGTACTATAGTCTAAGCTCTATTTCATTTCTCTTTATAAAACTTATCCGTTTCATCACATCCTCGTTGGAGGTAATTTTGGTATTCTTTTTGTTTTTCAGCAATTGTCTTCTTTATATCTTCGTTACAAATTTTTAATCTTCTTGCCTTTTTTGTTTTATTTCTTTTTCCCAATGCTTCCTCAGCTGCTCTATATATAACGTGTTTGATATTATTCTATTCTTTCTCTATGTCTTCCTCTACTATTGTTTCTTCATCTATGAGCTTTAATCTTTCTGTATATAATGTTCTTATACTTTCGTTTTCTAATAGGTATACTTTGAAAATTTGTATGGCATAATGTAAGCTTTCATTTTTTTTTTAAGGCATAATGTAAGCTTCCAAAAAAAAAAAAAAAAAAAAAAAAATGTGTCTCACTGAATAATTTATGTGCTTTTTTTTTTATTTTTAAGTTGTATCACTCTTAATGGAAAACCCTTCATGTATTCATTAAAGCTAAAAGAAATAATTAAAAGTAAAATTTTTTCTAAAGCAAACTAAATACAATAAAACAATGCCGAAATGTATTTTATAAAATACCATTTAGGAGAGAATGAAAGACCTTGCATTGATGTAAGTAAAAGAATGATCGTAATTGAACGCATATGGGCTACGCTAGCAACACACGGAACTTGATACACGAAATGTCCGTTATTTAAGTCAATGCATAGTTAAATTTTATGTTTATCAATCGATAAGTGGCGCTGCTATTACAAATACGATTTTCCTTAAGTTATATCTTATGATATATTGGTTATAATTGCACGAAAATGCATGTTTAAAATATATTTTCTTAGATACAATGTTGATTAAATTTATATGCATATTAACAGTTAGATGAAAGTATTACACAGAATGATAAAAAAAAAAAGTTTTGTGATGGCCACAATATACTGTTCTTTGTTAGTTAAATTATCGGATGTACAGTTTAATAAGTAGTATAGATAGTATTTAATATATATCTATCTTATACCTAAAAGAAGAAATCTATTGTTTTCATATTTTTAAACACATGTTGATTTCATTCTTTCTTTCTTTTAAATTTCTGATAATCAGAGAAATGTTATATCAAGTTTTATCAAGTTATCAAGTTTAAAACCATACCATTAATATCAAGTTTTATCATATAAAAGAACATAATTCAATTTTAAATACAAGGCATTTATTTAAGTTCGTTGCTCGTGAAAAATGGCGTACATTATTTTAAATTACCAGAGAAAAGTTTTGCTTCACAAATTTAAAGTTCTCATCATATTACTTTTCCTAAATTTTCCAAGTAAAAGAAATCGAAAATGCAGAAAGAAATTACATTAAGTAGTCTTAGTATAATTTATGGAAATTGGCCTTATTAACGCTGAGCAGAACTAATTGCAGTTAGTTTTAAATTTGTATATTTTTACTTAATTTTATAAAAAAAAAATGTACGGTATCGGTATCTAAAATAAAACTAAATTTCTATTTATGTAAATTAAATATTAAAGAAATGTGAATTAACTTACAACATTTTATTATCTTTACATAAAAAAAAAAATTCATTAAAAAAATATTTGGATAATCAAAAAAAAAAAAAAAAAAAAAAAAAAAAAAAAGAAAAAAAAAGGAAGAAGTTAAGGAATGATTAATAAAATATATTAGTTCAGGTTCAATCTTTTGATACGGATAACTATATGGAGTTGTCGTTTAGGCTATTTTTTAATGACTGATTATTAATTTGTTTTAAAGATCTTAATTCTTGATATTTATCAATTAAATTATGTTATCTTAAAAACCATAATGTTAACTGTTATATATATATTTTACGATGGATATTATGTGACTAAATTTTTAATCATAAATTATATATTATTTTTATTAGAAAATTTCATGGACTATAATAATAATAATTATTACTCACTCACAAACACACACACAATATATATACACACACATATATATGTATAGTGTGGTGAAGTTTATTTGTATTGATACTAAATGGACAGATGAGTGTACAAAACTATTCTAATTGGAATGAGAAAACAAAATTTAAGATGAAGTGTTAATTGCTTCTGCATGAACTATTTTTGTACATCTTAAACACTTTTATATCAAACCGTGTGTGAAGGTAACACTCTACGAGGTAATTTTTCCTCAAATTCATACACTTTTAATAATTTTCATACATTTTCCTTACAAGGAGATACAGATGGGTGACAAAATAATGAGAACACTCACTTTTTTACGTTTTGTCAAATATCTTGAAAATTTCTTTAGGAATCATCTTGAAACTTTGGTAGTGTAAAGAACATGTTATACCTCATTTTTTTCAGTAAAAATTGCGTCATGAAAAGAAAAAGGGGATCAGTAAAAAATTAAACAAAAATCAAAAGGTTTTGGATCACACTGCAAAAGGTAATACTTTAAATGAGTTTTGGCTTTAGCATGTGATTATGAGGACTTTTCTTATTATCTGTATAAAATTTTTTGAGGTTACCACTTATATTCATGGATATATAACGGTCTCTTTAAAAATCACTTTTAAAAAATTGCAAAAACAATTTCCGCTTTTTTATTAAGGTAACACTCTACGAGGTAATTTTTCCTCAAATTCATACACTTTTAATAATTTTCATACATTTTCCTTACAAGGAGATACAGATGGGTGACAAAATAATGAGAACACTCACTTTTTTACGTTTTGTCAAATATCTTGAAAATTTCTTTAGGAATCATCTTGAAACTTTGGTAGTGTAAAGAACATGTTATACCTCATTTTTTTCAGTAAAAATTGCGTCATGAAAAGAAAAAGGGGATCAGTAAAAAATTAAACAAAAATCAAAAGGTTTTGGATCACCCTGCAAAAGGTAATACTTTAAATGAGTTTTGGCTTTAGCATGTGATTATGAGGACTTTTCTTATTATCTGTATAAAATTTTTTGAGGTTACCACTTATATTCATGGATATATAACGGTCTCTTTAAAAATCACTTTTAAAAAATTGCAAAAACAATTTCCGCTTTTTTATTAAGGTAACACTCTACGAGGTAATTTTTCCTCAAATTCATACACTTTTAATAATTTTCATACATTTTCCTTACAAGGAGATACAGATGGGTGACAAAATAATGAGAACACTCACTTTTTTACGTTTTGTCAAATATCTTGAAAATTTCTTTAGGAATCATCTTGAAACTTTGGTAGTGTAAAGAACATGTTATACCTCATTTTTTTCAGTAAAAATTGCGTCATGAAAAGAAAAAGGGGATCAGTAAAAAATTAAACAAAAATCAAAAGGTTTTGGATCACCCTGCAAAAGGTAATACTTTAAATGAGTTTTGGCTTTAGCATGTGATTATGAGGACTTTTCTTATTATCTGTATAAAATTTTATGAGGTTACCACTTATATTCATGGCTATATAACGGTCTCTTTAAAAATCACTTTTAAAAAATTACAAAAACAATTTCCGCTTTTTTATTAAGGTAACACTCTACGAGGTAATTTTTCCTCAAATTCATACACTTTTAATAATTTTCATACATTATCCTTACAAGGAGATACAGATGGGTGACAAAATAATGAGAACACTCACTTTTTTACGTTTTGTCAAATATCTTGAAAATTTCTTTAGGAATCATCTTGAATCTTTGGTAGTGTAAAGAACATGTTATACCTCATTTTTTTCAGTAAAAATTGCGTCATGAAAAGAAAAAGGGGATCAGTAAAAAATTAAACAAAAATCAAAAGGTTTTGGATCACCCTGCAAAAGGTAATACTTTAAATGAGTTTTGGCTTTAGCATGTGATTATGAAGACTTTTCTTATTATCTGTATAAAATTTTTTGAGGTTACCACTTATATTCATGGATATATAACGGTCTCTTTAAAAATCACTTTTAAAAAATTGCAAAAACAATTTCCGCTTTTTTATTAAGGTAACACTCTACGAGGTAATTTTTCCTCAAATTCATACACTTTTAATAATTTTCATACATTTTCCTTACAAGGAGATACAGATGGGTGACAAAATAATGAGAACACTCACTTTTTTACGTTTTGTCAAATATCTTGAAAATTTCTTTAGGAATCATCTTGAAACTTTGGTAGTGTAAAGAACATGTTATACCTCATTTTTTTCAGTAAAAATTGCGTCATGAAAAGAAAAAGGGGATCAGTAAAAAATTAAACAAAAATCAAAAGGTTTTGGATCACCCTGCAAAAGGTAATACTTTAAATGAGTTTTGGCTTTAGCATGTGATTATGAGGACTTTTCTTATTATCTGTATAAAATTTTATGAGGTTACCACTTATATTCATGGCTATATAACGGTCTCTTTAAAAATCACTTTTAAAAAATTACAAAAACAATTTCCGCTTTTTTATTAAGGTAACACTCTACGAGGTAATTTTTCCTCAAATTCATACACTTTTAATAATTTTCATACATTATCCTTACAAGGAGATACAGATGGGTGACAAAATAATGAGAACACTCACTTTTTTACGTTTTGTCAAATATCTTGAAAATTTCTTTAGGAATCATCTTGAAACTTTGGTAGTGTAAAGAACATGTTATACCTCATTTTTTTCAGTAAAAATTGCGTCATGAAAAGAAAAAGGGGATCAGTAAAAAATTAAACAAAAATCAAAAGGTTTTGGATCACCCTGCAAAAGGTAATACTTTAAATGAGTTTTGGCTTTAGCATGTGATTATGAGGACTTTTCTTATTATCTGTATAAAATTTTATGAGGTTACCACTTATATTCATGGCTATATAACGATCTCTTTAAAAATCACTTTTAAAAAATTGCAAAAACAATTTCCGCTTTTTTATTAAGGTAACACTCTACGAGGTAATTTTTCCTCAAATTCATACACTTTTAATAATTTTCATACATTTTCCTTGCAAGGAGATACAGATGGGTGACAAAATAATGAGAACATTCACTTTTTTACGTTTTGTCAAATATCTTGAAAATTTCTTTAGGAATCATCTTGAAACTTTGGTAGTGTAAAGAACATGTTATACCTCATTTTTTCAGTAAAAATTGCGTCATGAAAAGAAAAAGGGGATCAGTAAAAAATTAAACAAAAATCAAAAGGTTTTGGATCACCCTGCAAAAGGTAATACTTTAAATGAGTTTTGGCTTTAGCATGTGATTATGAGGACTTTTCTTATTATCTGTATAAAATTTTATGAGGTTACCACTTATATTCATGGATATATAACGGTCTCTTTAAAAATCACTTTTAAAAAATTGCAAAAACAATTTCCGCTTTTTTATTATAACACGTAGGGTATTATACCCAGTGTAAAGACATTTTCAGAAAATATAGCAAACGATATTAGACACAGCATACAGCAATCAGAATGAAAAAAAATTTATATATCTTACGAAATACGAGCACTTTTACAAAATTATTTTTAACTACGCATGCGCATGCTTTATAAAAATTTCATTTGGATAATTTAATAGCCGTAGGTATTGAACAACTTATATGAAAACCCCAAACAAATATCATGTAAGTTGAAAACGTTACAAGGGATAGAATGAGCAGAATTTTAGTTCTCTTAAAAAAAAAAAAAAAAAGAAAAAAAAAGAAAAGGAAAAGGAAAAGTTAAACTATAAGGTCTTTACTAACATTTTTATTTTGACTCAATCAATGCCCAAAGATATTATTTTGATTTCGCTGATTGTAAATAAACATTGATAAAACCTCCTTATATTTTTCGTTTCTTTTAGAACTTAAATACTGTTTATTCTATTTCTCGTAACGTTCTGAATTTACAATTTACATGATATTTGTTTGGGGTTTTGAAATAAGTTACACAATACCTTTAGCTATTAATTTATGCAAATGATTTTTTATAAAGCTTGCTCATGCGTAATTAAAAATTATTTAGTAAAAGTGCTCGTATTTCGTATGATATTTAATTTTTTATTTTCATTCTGATTGCTGTATGCTATGTCTAATGTCGTTTGCCATATTTCCTGAAAATGTCTTTGCACTGGGTCTAATACCCGACGCGTTATAATTAAAAAAGCGGAAATTGTTTTTGCATTTTTTTTAAAGAAACCGTTATATCTCCATGGATATATGTGGTAACCTCATAAAATTTCATATATAGATACTGAGAAAAGGCCTCATAAACACATGCTACAGCCAAACCTCATTTAAAGCATTACCTTTTGCAGGGTGATCCAAAACCTTTTGATTTTTGTTTAATTTTTTACTGATCCCCTTTTCCTTTTCATGGCACAGCTTTTACTGAAAAATATGAGGTATAATAAGATAATATGTTCTTTACACTACCAAAGTTTCAAGATGATTCCTAATGAAATTTTCAAGATATTTGACAAAACGTAAAAAAGTGAGTGTTCACATTATTTTGTCACCCATCTGTATCTCCTTGTAAGGAAAATCTGTAAATATTAATTAGAAGTGTATGATTTTGAGGTAAAATTACCTCGTTGAGTGTTCCTTTTACGCACGGTTTGATATAAATGTATTTAATTTATACAAAAATAGTTCATGCAGAAACAATTAACACTTCATCTTAAATTTTATTTTCTTATTCAAGTTACAATAGTTTTGTATATTTAAAACCTAATATTTGGTTTTATTATTTATACGTGATAAAACATATATACATTAATTCAGAAATATACTACATTTCTGATTTTTCAATAAATTATACATAGATATGTATATGCACATATTTCTATGTAAAATGATGCAGATTTTGTTTATAATCTTTTTGAAGGAAAACACTATGTGTTACATAAAAAATATAATTTTATATTTCTAAACTCACTGTATCATAGACATTTTTTCTAGAACTACGACATGAGAACTTTATTTTGTAGAATAACATGAAAAATTTTTTTCCATAAAAATTAATTTCTTTAAATTCTGAGAAACGTGCATGAAATTAGTCTTACATTTTTTTTTTTAATCAGATTAAAAAAATCTTAATATGAAGACATTTTTTGACTATTCGAAGGTAAATTCGCCGAAAATCAAAGCATAAAAACTGCTGAATATGTTTATGCAACTTCATATGCAACTTCAAGCAAAGGGGGTGGGATTACTAAATTAATAATAAGTTAAAAGAAATTAAACCACATATTTCAGTATGGCCAACACTTGCTCCACGTAAACTCGATGTAATTATTACTAGACGTAATTATTACTAACTTAGCATTGGCCACTCTAGAATAACACACAAGCATCTTCTACTTGGGGAACAGGAACTATTATGTGCAAAATGTCATTTCAGCTCACTTACCATTCGCCATATTTTGACTGACTGTCCTTGCTAACGTCATTTATATAGGTTTTACTTCAATTCATCTTCCCCAAATCTGACAAGACTTTTGGATATAAATCCTCATTCTGGCCTAATTAGTTTTTTAATAGAAGCAGGTTTTCATCACGGAATTTAATTGTATGCTATTCCATTCATTACGTTTAATTTCTCTCACTTTGTTTTAGCATATCTCTTTCTAGATCTTGCCTCGTAAAACTCAACCAACCAACCATCTTATTGTTCACTGAAAAGGGCTTTCAAATGACAGAAAATTACAAACTCAAAAGACTCCTTCATTTCAAAATGTGTTCTGTGAAAATCGAACATATTAATGAAAACAAAAGAATATCTAGAAGAAGGTGGCGATATGCAAACCCACATAAACAAAATGTTGGAAATTATTGATAAATTGAAATCCATTGGAGAAGAAATCAAATTCGCGCACATTTCTGCATTGTTATTGTGCTCTGTACCTAAAAGTTACAAAACCCTAATAATAGCCCTTGAAGCTCGCCCAGAAAATGAATTGACACCTAACTATGTTAGCATTAAATTGATCGCTGAATTCAATCATCGAAAACAAGTCTCCGAAAACAACACAAACTCTTGTAAAGCTTTTCACATAAACACAAAACAGCAGTATAATAGTAATTTCAAAAATGAAAATAAATACTGCACTTACAGCAGAAAAGCAAATCATAATAAATCGGAGTGCTGGCATCTGAAGAATAGAAATGCTGATAACACTAAAAACAAACAATTTAGAAATAGATTCAGAACAACCAATTCCTCACAGTTAGTGACACACAATGATGAGTTGCCACACACACATACACAACAACAAAGCCATTCAAAACAAATGAAGCAAATAACATCACAAACAAAACAAATGGCTTTCGCGACTCAAAATGCAATGACGAACAAATTTATAATAGGCAGTGGTTCGTCATCGCACATAAGCAACAATATAGACCTTTTCGTTCATTTAGATGAGTCACAAAAATCGCAAGTATGTGTAGCAAACGGTAACACCCTCACTTCACTTGGTTTAGAAAAAATAAAAATTGAATACCTGGATCCAAATAAACAAAAAAGGGAACTAACACTAAGGGAAGTCTTATATGTTCCAGAATTAAAGGCAAACCTTATATCTGTACAGAAAGCCACCCAGAATGGCTGTAAAGTCACATTCAATAAACAAAAGTGTTACATATCTATGAAAAATGAAACCATTTTAGAGGTTACAAAAAATAACAACTTATATGAGTTAAACTTGCCCATGTCAATAAACAAACATAACACATACCTGACTGGAGAATGCCAAAACACTAACTGTATTACTCTATGGCACAAGCGCAAGGGACATACAAATTTCAACTCTATTAAAGAACTAAACAAAAATCAATTAGTTCTGGGAATAAAAATCAATAGCTGCAAACACGAGATAACATGCGAAACTTGCATCAAAACAAAACTGACTGACACCCCATATCCAAAAACTGCAGAAAACAGGGGAAAACAAATACTAGAATTAGTACATAGCGATGTTTGCGGACATATTCAAGTACCAACAATAGGCGGTAAATCATATATCTTAACTTTTGTTGACGATTATTCTAGGTATACAACGATTTATTTTCTAAGTAAAAAGAGCAAAGTAATCGAGAAATTAAAAGAATACGTCAACTTTACCACAAACAAATTTGGAAAGAAGCCAGAAACAATAAGGTCAGATAATGGCGGTGAATATATAAACACAAATGTAGAAGAGTATCTTAAAGAAAATGGTATTCACCATCAGCTCACCGTACCACATTGTCTAGCCCAAAATGGGGTTGCGAAAAGAAAAAAAATCGTATACTAATCGAAATGACACGTACACTTTTATCAGAAGCCAACTTAGACAAAAAATTGTGGGGGGAAGCTTTAAACACCGCCAATTACCTACAAAACAGACTACCTACAAAAGCCACTACAAAAACTCCTTATGAGTTATGGCATGGTAGCAAACCAAATTTAAGTCACTTAAAAACTTTTGGCTGTAAATCCTATGTTTACATTCATAAAAGTAAACGGGGTAAATTGGATGACAAAGCCCAAGAAGGCATTTTTGTCGGCTACGACAACAGCGCTAAAGCGTATAGAATCTACCTGAAAAATGACCACATAATACTTGCAAGAACAGTTAAATTCATGAAGATACTATAAACAATGAAATAAAATTACTCTCAGAAAACAACACAAATGAACACCCCGACACAGAATCGCATATAGGGCGCGAAATTGTCAGAATTGACATAAGTTCACCAGATCAACATATCACTAGTGAACACTACAACACAAATGACACCTTAAGAAGATCAAATAGACACAATAAAGGTGTACCTCCTGAAAGGCTAATTTACTTAACAGAAAACTTAGAGGCCAAAGAACCCAGAGATTATAACGATTTTCTTAACATAACAAACCCACAGGAAAAACAAAACTGGCTAAACGCGATGCAGGAAGAAATGGATTCCTTAAAACAAAATAAAACATTCACATTGGTTGAACCTCCACCAGGAAGAAAAGTTATTGGGTCCAAATGGACTTATAAGGTCAAATATGACTCCTCAGGCAAAATAGCAAAATATAAAGCAAGATTGGTGGCGAAAGGCTTCAGTCAAAAATATGGTGAAGACTTTCACGAAACGTTTGCCCCGGTGGTATCACATAGCACAATTAGAGCCTTTTTGGCCAGTGCCGCTCACAGAAACAGACAGGTTCACCATATTGATATTAAAATTGCCTTCCTGCATGGAGATTTAGATGAAATATAGTATACATGGAACAGACTAAAGGCTATATTTCACCTGGAAACGAAAATAAAGTATGGAAATTAGAGAAAGCCCTTTATGGTCTTAAGCAAGCCGCCAGATCATGGCATTTGAAAATTGGTGAAACTCTAAAAGAATTCGGTTTTGCACAAAGCACAGCAGATGCCTTCCTGTTTAAGAAAGATGAAGCAAATCCCATACATATCATTATTTACGTGGATGACTTACTTATATCCGGATCAGATCAACAAATAGAAGAAACTATCGAGAAACTTAGTGCAAAATACAAGATCAAAAATCTCGGAGAAATAAGCTACTACCTCGGCATTAACACACAAAAATCAAAACAAAGAGAATACTTCATAAACCAAAGATCTAAAATAAAAGAACTCGTAGAAAAATTCAGTCTTCAAAATGCTAAGCCCACAAATATACCAACGAATCCCAGTTACCCAGACAATGCCTCCGATAATAATTTACTAAGCAACAATACAAAATACAGACAAGCCACTGGATCCCTATTATATATCGCTACTATCTCTAGACCTGACATTGCAGCAGCAGTCAATATTCTTAGTAGACGCAATGAGAAGGCCAGGCAGCAAGGGGATGCTGCGAAAAAGATTATATTTTATTTGAAAACGACTGAAAAATTAAATTTGGTCATAAGTGGAAAGGAAAAACCTATTCTAACTAGTTACGCCGATGCCGATTGGGCCGGTGATAAATCTGATCGCAAATCGATGACAGGAAACATATTCTTCGTAGGAAAAACACCAATCTACTGGATTTAAAAAAAAAAACGTGTGTAGCTCTGTCTTCTGCAGAAGCAGAGTTCGTATCAGCCGCAAATGCTGGCCAAGAGAACTTATGGCTGACCAGGGTACTAGAGGACCTTGACTTACCACAGGAATTGCCCATAAAATTATTCGATGACAATCAGTCAACAATCAAAATGATTGAATCCCCCAAACACACAGCACGCTCCAAACATATTGGCATTCGATTTCACTGCGTGAAGAACCTGTGTGAAAAGGGAACAATTACTCTACAATATCTGCAGAGTAAATTAATGACTGCAGATGTGCTTACCAAACCTACTCCTAAGCCAATTTTTCTGAAACACCGCGATGGTTTGGAACTAAGATCGTATTCCTCGTTTGAGGAGGGGTGACAGAAAATTACAAACTCAAAAGACTCCTTCATTACAAAATGTGTTCTGTGAAAAACGAATATTATAATGAAAACAAAAGAGTATCTGTTTCCACCCTCCCCAATTTTTTATTGCCTCCCATTTTGAGGGGTGAAGATCTATTTATAGAACTATCACGTGATTCTACATCTGCCTGTTTTTTCATCAGAATAGATTTTGATTTAGTGTTTATGTTTTACTATGTAAAGTGAGAGATTATATCTCGCTTCCTTTTAATTTTCTTTTAATTTTCTTTTTCATTACATGTACAAGTTTAAATTTCAAGAAAGGTGTGGAAATGATTTTTTGTGTCATACTAATAAGATTATTATTTACAGAGAGAAAAAAATAATTATAATATAAAATAGAAATATTAAGAAGACGCTATACGCCAATGGGACGCCAGACGCTTCAGAACAGAAAAGGTAAACTCATAATTTTTCAATACTTCTGTTTTTGAAGAAATAAATAATTGGTTTTGCAATTTTGTTTAATAAGCGTTTAAGGAGCTACCGAGTGATGGAAAAATATTTCCATTATCAAACACAAAATTATCTGTAAAAAAAAAAAAAAAAAAAAAAGAAAGAAAGAAAATAATAAAATAAAGAAATAAAATAAAGAAATAAAGAAATCAGTGTAAAAACATTCGAGTTTCTAAACCAAAAAAAAAAAAAAAGATTCATTCTGAATTACATTACCAAACACTATACAGTTATTACGAAATTCTCAGTCAAATTCGGTTTTTAAGGCAAACTTGTTACAGAAAGCTTAAAGAGAATAGACATCTCCATGAAAGATATTTTATTTCATATTAAATCTAGATATGTTTCCGTTTTCCTCAGATAGTTTCGAATATAACAAAGAAAAAAAAAATCTGCATCCCTGATTTTATGAAGTCTGAGCTATATGTATCTGTTTTCAGAATGCCTTTTTGTCTTTACGGTCGTACGAGTATAATCAAATTTATTATAGCACTTGCTGTCTATGATGCATATTGAAGCTTGTAAACGGATATCTAAACATATTTTAATCACTGCAGTGGTCAAACATACATTAGTTGACATAATTTAAATCATAATTTAGCAATTTAAGTCTACGAAACTGTATCTTTGCATCCTTTAATGATTGATTTAAAGAGTGTGGAAGCTATACACAATGCTTTTTATACTTAACTACAATCGATATTGTTCATGTCGATCAGATTATCACTTGATGATAAGCAAACTAGATTGCTCCCCTCCCCCCCCCCCCCGAAGAAAGATAAATAAGTAAATGAACTGTTATTCAAGATTAAGATTATTTCTTACGCCAGAAACATAACTTAAATTTTTCATTTTAATTAATCGAGACTTTCACTTTTTGGTATTCGGAAATTATCAATTAAATCAAATAAGGTCTACTACGGGAGCATGATCCAAATGATGACAGATCTCAAATCGAAATATGCACATACAGTTTATCAGTTGATTTTGCTTTGCATAAAGTAAAAATTGCAGATCCATTATTTATAAGAGCTTGGATACAATCAAGACATGTAAGCAAATAGTATTACTGATGGAGAAAAAAATGTCACAAAAATAAATAAATAAATAAATAAAATAAAATAAATAATAAAATAAAATAAATAAAAATAAATAAATAAATAAAACCCATTTTTTAAAATCCAAAATTTAATAAAATTTTTCAACTGGATTTGAAAAGCCTTGGAAGGATTTGGTGGCCCTTTCACGCCATTTCACTTGAAGTGTACAAGCACGCAAAATTTGAGCTCAAAAGCGCATGATAGAAATTGGTTTCAAATTGTAAATAAAAATTTTAACTGGAGTTGGGTATCTAGGGGACCTGTTTTGCATAAGCATGTGTTGTTGTCAGAGTTATACATTTATTTTTTTTAATTAATTTCAGTTCAATCGGATGATACGGTTAGGGTTAAAGTTTTAAATAAAACTTAAAAAAAAAATGGGTATTTATGTGCCCAGGTCTATGTATTGTCATCGGAGTTGTACATGTATGCAAAATTTCAGCTCAATCGGATAATAGAAAGTGCGATATTTAGTTGGGGACCGAGAATCACCTGTCCCCCCCCCCACCTTTCACGTCCGTTACTGCTTAACCATGTTTTGTCACCATAGTTATATATGCATGCGAATTTTCAGCTTTTCAGCATTCTTTTTTTCTCTGATTCATTTTCTAACAATGAAGATGTGGCGGATTCTCTGCAGTATTATTTCATCGAAGATACGTACTACAAACGAATAATGAAGATTACAATAGAAAAAGTAGTATTCTATAAAGTGACACCTGAGAAACCCTGTAAATGCTATTTCTGACAAAATTTCATAAAAAAAAAACTTTTTTCTCCATCTTAGACTATTCCAGTAAGGTAAAAATTCGTAGCACGATGGTGTTTATTTTACAGTTTTGTTGATTCTTAAACTTGAACAATCATTTGTGCATTTAATTACGATTTTGAAAGAAAAAGACTGAAATATTTAAATTTGAGGAAAATCAGTGTCCCCAAGTAGTCAAAAATTTCTTCGGAACTAAAAATAAAAAAAATTAAAATTCTGGGACTGTCCTTGAATTTCGAGGATATATGGTCATCTTAAAGTGCGCTAAGTATTAAAGTATTAAGACGAAATCTTAACATATCGTCTTCTCGTAAATAAAACATTCTTATAATGTTTAACACACCGGATGAAGAGTTTATTTCGAATCACACGTCCCATTTCATCATCTTACAATTTCCAACGCATGCAAAAACAGAAATAAAAAATGTATTTTCTCCATTATGCTTCAAATCCGCTGCAAATAGTTATAATGCAGCATATTGTCCAATTTAGATGCAGTTGTTTCTCACATTTCCTAATTCTATGTTAGTCATCTATATAAATAAAGGCAAATGATTGTGTGTGACTGTCTGCGCTCTGGTGCTCACTCTATCCATCGCAGAGCTACAAAACTTGAAACATGGGTATCAGGGATACTGTAGGTGTGCACCTGATCAAAATATGTTCGAATTTCGAATTCGAATTTTTTTTAATTAATTTTGTTTTCAATTTTAAGTATTGGCTTTTATGTTTCATTTTTCGTAAATTTATTCTTCCATTGTAATCGTCTGCGTATCTTAGCAACGGCTATTACGCTATTTATTTTTTATTTAATACATTCCTTTGAAGACAGAATCTTTTTTTTTTCTTTCTTTTTTTAATTTATTTAATTTATTGAAAATAAAATGGTAATGCAGTAGAAAAAATTAAGTATATTAAATCTGAAATTTAAAAACGCATTTATAACAGAATTATTTTTATGCCTATTTTTTATAGTATAACAACTTTTTATTTTTCATTATTTTAATTAATTCTTTTAAAAGTAAAACCTTATTATTATTATTATTATTATTTATAGTATTTATCGGAAGAAAAATACGTTAGTATATAGTTGAAAGGATTAAAGTAATTAAAATTACGTACTTAATTCTTTTAAAAAGAAAATATACTTTTTATTTGATTTTATTATATTGGTCGGAATCAGATCGTAATATAGCGGAAATTCCGCGGGCATTGTAAATACATGGTTCGAAAACTGAAATATTTAATTGTCAGTGAGATAAAAGTCAGCTTTAAAATCGTAGTTCTTAAATAATAGCAGACCCACCTGTCGTTAATAAATATTCATATTGAAATGCCCAGAAAAGAGCTTCCTGCAGACAATGGGAACCCGGACCCGATGCAGTGTGAGCGGGAAAAATGCTGCTGTAGGTAACGGGTACCCGAAGGGAGGTTTAGAGCGATTTCAAAGTAACTTTTTTAGTTTTTATTTATAATATGACGTAAAAAATAAATACTGATGATCGAATTATTTTCAAAATTATTTTAAATATAGTAACTAGTGAAGCGGGCGTAGCCTGCTTGTTAGTAATACAGTCGAACCTCGTTAACGTGAATCTCAAGGGGATAAAAAAATTGTTCATGCTATCAGTAACTATTCTTCATATAACTAAACTAATCTTCATCTGGGGAAACAGTTCATGTTAAAAGTAATGCACGTTAACGGTGTTCACATTAACGCGGTTCGACAAGTGGTTTAATTGAATTACATAATTTATGTTAAAATTATCCAAATTTTCAAAAGTATTATCTCTCTTTGTTTATACTATAATCTTATTTATTATTATTATTATTTTAATATTATTATTACTATTTTATACAATAACAATTAAAATGTGTTTCTAACACAGTAATTAGCATCTGTTTTTGGTTATACAGCAGAATGTTACCGATTTTTTATTTTCTGAAATAATATCGATATTTTTCAAAAACATTTATGCATTAATCTTTCATAGATTTATTCATTTCACCCCTATTTAGCTTTCGATATCATTACTTTGTTTTACGTTACATAAATACAAATATTTCTTTGTTGCGATCTAAATGTTTAATTGCCTTAATTTTTAAATAATTTTATAAATTTTATTATAAACTAGTTAATATATTCCTTTTACTTTCTCTTACCCATATATATGTTAAGGGTAATTTTTTTTTAAATCGAGGTTTTGTCATTTTTACACGTTTTGAGGTTCCTGAAATCTGAAAATCATGTTATTTAATGGTTGAGTTTAATCAGTGTGAGTGTCTTTGTGTCTGTTATCATCATATCTAAAAAAAAAAAAAGTAGCAAAAAGTCCAAACACCGTATTCTAAACGTGTATCATATAGTGATGCTACACTGAACTTTCCGTAGAGATCAAGGAAATAGTATATCACGAATATCACATATTGAGGTGTACTGGTACGAAAGTCAAATTTTTAGCGTTTGATCCGCATGTATATCTGCTATCAGCATAATTTAAAAACTAATAAGTGCAAGAAATTTAAACTTGGTATTTTCAGGTTACCACTTGAAAATTTTTAGGAATATGGGCCAAATTTGAAGGAAAATTAAGAACAGCTTTGTATTTAAGAAAAAAACATGTAGGCGTTACAACTGAACGGGTTGTTGAGGGTGACGGCACTCCCTCTCACAAGAGAATGATTTGTGAAATAAAACTGTACTTAACCTGTTTTACATTATTTAAAAAAAAGATTGAACCTTATTTTTTTAACTTATTGCTCTTACGACTTAAACTGAAATCGACCTTTATGATATTGAAATGCAAGATAGGTAAGAGAACGTCGTGTGAGTGTCGGTTATTTCAGATACATTATTTTCGGATAACGAAATTTTAAGTCCATAATAAAGTGATATTAATATTAATAATAATAATAATAAAAAATAGCCAATTACATCGCTCCTAAAAACATAAAATATTTTATAAATATAATATGAAAATGCTTAGAATAATTTCCTACAACGTTATCATTAAAAAAAAAAAAAAAAAAAAAAAAAAAAGGTTTCTCTAAAATCTAATTATTTTTTAAGGATAACAGACATTTTTTATCCTTTAAAAGGTTGGGGTTTTATTTTGTTTTACTCCCTAAGTATTTATTTGTAAATACCTTTCTACAATCAAAACACACATTTTGTTTTTTTAAATCTACTAAACAAAACTTTTAATGATTATTATCCTTCTTTTTAGCACAAAAGCAATTTGCTTCTTTTTTGTTTCATAAACATACGATAAAAGTGCATTATATGTCTATAATTGTTTTTTTTTATTAAAAATTTTGGTAGATATTTAAATGAAAATAAGGTATAGTGTTTTAAAAGTAATATTTTCTGTAATATTTGTAATATATAATATAAAATAATATTATGTAATATAATTTTTCTTGTAATATTTTCTGTTATGCATTCTAATATAAGAAAGTAAATTTAGTTTTTTTATTAACCTTCTTTTATTTTCGGAGATTTTAGAAATACTTTATCAAATTTATTAAAAATTTAACAATAAAGAATTATTCTTTCTTTCTCTATTTACTTTCCGAACACTATAGTGAGTAAAGTATTGTAATCATGTCAAAAATCCGAATATGAGATTTTTATGTTTCTATACGTTTCGAGGTCCACTAAGTCTGTTTTCATTATTTTTACGATGAGGTATGTATGTGTGTGTGTATGTGAATGAACACGCTAGCGTCTAAACGCTTTGTTCGAATAAGCTGAAAGTTGGTACGTATATTGTAAGTCACCATAGCACGAACCCTATTGATTTTGGTGAATCTAGCATTTATAGTTTTTTTACAGGGACACCACGAAGAATTCTTTATCATTATGGCCTATATGGCCAAAGTTTTAAAAGTGCGATAGCGTGCAAACGATTTATTAATCTGAGCAAAAAATTCGTACACATATTATAGGTCAAAGTTGCACCAACTGTATAGATTTTGGTGAATTTAGCACTTGTAGTTTTTTTACAGGGAAACAAAGAAAAATTCTTTATCATTATTATCTATGGGCTCAAAGTTCAGTAGAGTTAAATACAACATCGTTTAATATATGGAGAAAAATACTCATAGACTCTATTATGGTTTTCTCTCTTTTGTTAGTTTAACAACTCCTCTTTCTTTACGTTATCTACAAAACTGTTATTTACTCAATATTCGGAAAGTCGAGTGGAGTCACTCCAGATTTTTGTAAAATAAAAAATGCTTTTAATCAGCTTAATGTACACGATTAAAATTTTTAGTTCAGATCAAAAGAGAAAATACAAATTATTAATTTGAATATTGTGATCATTATTAAAAAAAAAAAAAAAAAAAAAAACTACCATAAGATTTTATTATATTTTTTAGGTATTCTTAATCAATACTTAAAAAATTAAATTTTCATTTAAGTTAAAAAAAAAAAAAAGTGTAAACAAGACACCAAAACATATTTCCTCGTTTTATTTATTTTATTTTATTTTTATTGCTAACCGATTTTTACAAATTAAAATATTTTTATACGTAATCTGTTCGTCTGCCTATCCGTCCGACCGCATTTTCATTCTCAAAAATATTTTTGGAATGATTTGAAATAAATGTATGTTGTTTAGAGTTATTATAGCATATTTCTCATATAAAAAGATTTTAATTGCAATACTAGTTTGTATAAGGCGATTTAAAATATATTTTGTATATAATGCTGCAATTAGGAAGTACTTCTTTCGTGTATATTATATTAGATGCACAAAACGTAATAAATTTATCATTTATTATTTAGGTATACAGAAGTATTTTCTATAGAAAATAATACTTGATTGCCAATAATGATTTATTTATGAGAATTATATAAATTTATAAATATGATATTGAATATAAGTGGAAATTTATCGATGTGATAGTAAATGCGTTAAAATAAATAAATGTTTAAATATTTAAATAAAATTAAAAGTGTTATTTAAAAACGTAACCTTGATTCAAAGTTTATTTCTTTCCATTTCTTCTTTGATATCTTAAATTTCAATGTTTATACTTTTCTTAGTTAAAATGAAATGTTTGTATTCTTCTGTTATCGAAATAAATAAATGTAACTTTTATGCGGAACACAAGTAAAATAAGTATATTACACAAATTTGCTTGCATAACAGCGAAAAAAAAAAGTTATATTTAATTATTTCATAGTAATAGTAAAGTATTTGGAAAACATGCACATGCGGAAAAAAAATGTCTGTTTAAAACTACATTTTAAAGTACATTTTGCCTAAGTAATATTTAAATGAGATTGGAAGGCATTTGGGCGAATAAAAGTTAATTTATTACAATAAGATAAAACTAGATTAAGTTACTCTACACAAAATATCTTAAACAGATAATTATTATCTTCGTAAATTAAATTCTTTGAATTAACGATCTATCCATATAAATATATAATCAAAACACACACGCACACACACACACATATATAATCATGCAACGAGTTCCTATTGTTTTTCTGCTTAAACAAAGAAACTTTTTTTTGAAACACAATATAGGAACTTTCATTGTTTGAGACGTTAGTAACTGCGATATTTTCTTTCTTTTTTCTTTTATATCCTTAACTGTAAAACAAATTAAGTAGACTAAAATTCTTGTATTTAGAATGAAAACCAATAAAATTAATCTTCTTCTTATTATTTTTTTCCCCATCAGAAGAGGTAACAATGCAAATTAAATAGACACACATTATTTCAAAGGTATTTAAATGTAATTAAATGAAAAAGCTATTTTAAACAGCTCAGTACATTTCTAAGTACCATTAAAACATACTATGTTTTAACAGAAGTAATGAAGAAATTTAGAAAAAAATGTCGAAAATTTAGAATTTTTTTTAATCAAAGTGTAATTAAAGAATTCATAGGATGACTGTTTTTGCACATTTCATGTTTCATATTACTGCATAACTTAAAAGTTCTGTAACATTCTAGCAATGTACTAATATTAGTGATTTGAGTCTATTTTTAATTTAACAAATGATTCTGAATGAAAATTAAAGTTAGATTTAAATATGGAAGTCACAATATTACTATTATTGTCTTAATCATAATTATTATTATTATTATTATTATTATTTAAGTGAGATATTTTAATTTCAAATTGTAATTTTTACACGAGATTACGACTGTTACGTTATAAATCTTAGTACTTATTTAAATTTTAACGGTTTATAAAATAAATCACATCTATACTAGACTCAGATTTTATGTTATTTAAAGCCAGCAAGATGTGCATGTAGCGATAATTTTTGCTCAAATTAATTTTACATTTGTCCGTATGATTATATATATATATATTAGGAGCAGATATTCAAACCATGCTTTCTCCAAAAATAAGAAAAATGAGTTAGTGATTGTTCTTTGAACTTAACATAAAAATAGTATGCCTACATATCTTCCTAGATATATCTACATATTTTTCTATTATCTAGCTATACATCTAAACAAAAGGTAATAATGTTTTAAGTTTAGATATTTTTTAATTAATTAGATTTTGCGTTGTCTGAAAAATTGTATCCCAAGGAGAAAAGTCAGTTTGAATGTTTGCTTCTCATATATATGACGTGTTTTTCAGCGACTCATTAGAGAGCACTGCATCCGATGCTTGTCTGTGAACTAGATGTTAAGCGGGTGTTTTTCCAGGATCCGGCTGACAGTGGATAGAGCTAGACCTTCAGACTGCAGGCTGAGTTGGTTCTTCGTTCTGGTTTGAGCGCGAAATGCGTCGAATAACCGGAAAGAGCCTTGGATGGCTAATATTCTTGATTTTAATAATGCTGTAGCACGTGTAGATGCTAAACTCTGCTCTACTGATGTTTTTCAAAACTTGAAAAGAGTCAAGCTGTAGTATAAACATTATGCTACTATTCAATGTCTACTCTTATGTCATCTTTATGTGCAGTTCCTGTATGTGTATGTTACATCTGTTCTTCAATAAATGTGTTGTTATGGACTTATCTTCTGATCACTGAGTTTACACCTATACCATATCTCCTGCCCATCACACACACACACTCATATATATATATATATATATATATATATGTGTGTGTGTGTGTGTGTGTGTGTATGTATACATGCATAGCATGTATATATATGTTTTAAAAAATGAATGACGAAAGTTTTCATTATTTTAGTTTCATTTATTGAATATTCTAAAAAATAATTGACAAATTATGTAGACGGAAAAGAGTTAATTAACTGTGTTTATATATCGTAAACTTTTATAAATTCCTCACAACTACCTATCTAAAAATTTATCACATTTTTACGTTGTTTGTTTCTTTTTCACTGTAGTGTATATTGCTAAAGCTTTAAATGATTTATGGAAGAAAACTGAAACGATTAACATTTTAAAAAGTGTATAACGTATAATGGGCATATAACGCCTATCATAAATATATAAATCATTATTTATAGATTATTTTTTTTCTATATACTTAAAACGAAAGTATTCGTGAAAATCTTCGACGACGCACTTTTTTGGATTTATACGTTTTAAGATTTCCTGAACAAGATTCGAACATTTTTGGTAAATGTCTATCTGCCTGTGTATGTGTATTCAAAATTTTGTAGGCACTGTATCCCACGAGCCAATAAACGAAATATACTTGATACTGGACTTTAAACGAAACTTGGTATTTGGTTGAACCTTGACCTTAATTGGTGTTAATTGCTCAGATGGGAGAATTTCGTATAAATTTAAAATATAAGAATTAATTTAAAATGTTCAGTGTGAAAAAAAAAAAGGAAAATTACTAATAGTCAACAAGGAATAAATGTGTATGATGGGGCATCGCTGCCCCCCCCTACTTCCTCCGAGGCAAAAGTACACTATACATAAGGTATATTTTCATTATGGGTATCATTCAAAAGAACTCGTCAATATATTTGAAACGAATATTTAAACTATAGGTCGTAATAATTTATAACAATTTAATCGATTATGTTTTTAATTCTTACATAAAAATGTTTTAAGATGTCTTGTGTATGGCAGAAAATTGACTTTCTTTTGACATTTTGTATTAATATTATTTAGATTTTTATTAAGAATTATGCTTCTAAAATGAAAATTGTCTGTATTAATGATTTAAATTTTTTAAATTAAATAATAACCTATATAAATAAATAATTTGTACTGCATGAATTTTTATACGAAAATAATAATAATTATAATAATAATAAAAGATGACATCAATATACTAGTTCAAATTTATTAAAATAAAGATTATATTGACATGTATTTTCCTAGTACTTACGTTAAAATCCTAATTCTATAAAATGAAAATGGCTTTATTATGAGAGCATAAACCAGAACTAATCTCAGAAATTTACTATGATTAAATTTTAGGTAAAGAGATTAGAATATTTAATAAGATTGTAACCATTTAAAACTATACTCTTCAAAACAGGGGAGTGTTTAATAATTTGGTATGCAATTAACATTAAACCGCTTCGTTATGCAGATTTGTAATATTTAATAAAGAAGCTTAAACTATTATATCAATGGAGTTGTCTGAACATGAAATTTGCAATTCCCTGATAATTGAGTAGTATTAGGTTTCCATGGAAAATTTGACTGTATATAAACTATCTCAAAATTTGGGAAGTAGTTGTAACTTTGAGAATTCCCTATGCACATTTTCCATGTCTTAAATAGCATGGGAAATGAACTGCATTTAACGTTATATAATTTATATATTTAAAATAAAATATTTTAAAAAATAAATTTAATAACACTTCAAAAGATTATTTTAATATTATTTTATAAAATATTCAAATATTTTCTCTATATGTGTGTAAAATATAAAACGCAAATATATACTAAAATTCGTAATGATTGCAGATTTAATTTTTTTTAAATAAAATAAACACAGATGCTGTTTAATTCATAATATTAAAATTGATTATTAGATTTATATATATATATATATATATATTGAGACTTCTTTTATTACTGCTTTTATTATAAGTTATAGAAAAATAATTCAAATATTGCAAGATAATTTTTAAACCTATATTCGTTCAGAATTTATTGAAGCTATTATAATTCAGAATCATACTGCTGTTTTCGGAATTAAATACATATAATTAAAAACATTTGTAAAATTCAAATTTTGTTTTAAATGTTTAAAAATATATTTATAAATTAAAATTTTCAATTAATAAAAATTTTTGATTTTCAAAGAAAATGTTATAGTTTTTAAACTAGTTTCAAATTATATAAATGCATTAAATATTTTAATTGTAGTAGCGGAAACATTACATAAGTACATTTGCTGTAACAAATTTTTACTTTCTCTTACCCATATAAGGTAGAAAAGGTGAAATTTTGCTATAAATAATGATTTGAGGACCCGTGAATAAGAAAAACCGTTTATAGAGGTTGATATGTGTATGTCTAAGAGAGACTAGCATAATTCATTTAAAATATTAGATGAAAGATTAAACTCGGTATCACAAAGATGCTCATATACAGCTGAACAATTGCTACTGATGGATGACAATAGCTAAACTATCTAGACATTTTTCACGAATATTTAAATAAATATTCGAATTAATTCAGATTCTTGAAACTTTACGGGTAAAATGAACATGTTATACTACATACATTCAAGTGAAAACAAAAAGAGGTTTAGTCACAAATTAATCAGAAATATACACTGATGTTTGTGAAAATCGCAACACCATGAAGGGATTATGCAAATTAAATCAAACTTAAAGAAAGTGTAAATTGAGGTAAGACATGAAAATGATTAAAATAACGAAGCGATTGCGCATGCGTAGAACGGAAACAGACTCCTTATCCGTTGCTTGTTCCCTGGTATACAAATAACAGTAAAGGAGCATTGAAATATATTTATCTTCCTCTGTCTGCGGTAAACGCTTCATTGGTGGTCAATATGCCTCGTCAGAAACGGAGGGTGCCATACCAACAACTAACGGGGTTCGTATGAGGTCGTTGGTATGCGAGGGTGGATTTTCGTATCGGGAAATCGCAGCCCGCACGCAGTGTAATGCTACAACAGTGATGGAAGAAATGGACAAAATAGAATCAAACAAGCCGAAAACCTGGTAGTGGGACACGTAACAGAACAACGGCACAAGACGACAGACACTTCATCCGCATGGCTGTGACGTAACCTACAGCGTCCTGTCATGTGCGAGCACAACATTGGAAAATAACTACAGGTGTTTCGTTGTTTAGCTCCATGGTTCGTCGCCGTTTGCTACAGCATGAACTGCGTACAAGAGTTCCTCTACGCAGGATTCCCCTCTCCCTAAATGACAGACGCCTCCACTTTAATGGGCTCAGTAACACAGCACGTTGCGTTCCCAGTGGCAAAAAATTGTTTCCTCCGATGAATCTCGCTACTATCTGGAGTAAAATGATGGATGAGTACGCGTCAAACGTTACAGGGAGGAATGTCTGCTCCCACAGTGTGTTATTCAGCGTCATACTGCACAAACGCCTAGCATAATAATGTGGGGAGCTATTGGGCATAATTGTCAATTCCATCTAGTGCACATTGCGGGCAACCTCAACAGTAATCGCTACATAAGGGAAATTTTAGAGCCAGTGGTCCTTCCCATTCTACGACGCATTCCGGGTGCTGTATTTCAGCAGGTTAATGCCCGGGCACATGTTTCTTAAACTGCAAGAGCCTTGAAAGACAAGAGAGAAATCACAGTACTTGTAATATAAGATAGAATAAAATGTACAATGAATATTACTGACTATACGTAAGGTATTAAAAATTACATACAAAATATGTTTTACTAAAACAAATGGCTTGCAAATATTTTTACTATTTTTTTAGAAAAGTGTGCCTTCACTTTTGTCCAAGACACTGCAATGATTCAAAATAAAAATATAGGTAAAATCCCTTATCGTTTTGCATCTTTTTGAAAGTTCTTGGAAATAAATTTTTCTATCGGTTATAGATATCTTTCTGAGTTTAAAGGATATTTGCTTGGGGATTTTTTAGTGTTAGTGTATATATTTTGGTTAATAACACAGGCCTTAGAAATCGTACATTTCATTTTTTTTTTTTTTTTTACTTTCTCTTACCCATAGGGTCGAGAAAGTATTGTTTTAGAGTCAAATTTTCGAACGTGAGTTTTTGTTATATTTACATGTTATTAGGGCCCCTGAATATGAAAATCATGTTTTTAGCGAATGGTGTGTGTGTCTGTCTGTGCGTGTGTCTGTTATCAGCATA